>SJYX01001775.1:111254-158307 GCA_006410675.1 Oreotragus oreotragus | reverse complement strand
CCCACCCCTAGATGTGAAGCTAGGCCGGGATCAGCTGGGAACTGTTTTCAGGCCTTGGGTCACTGAGGTGGTTTGACCTGAGGGCCCAGAACTTCCTCCCTGTAGGCGATAGTGCTTTGTACATGGGTCCCTAAGGGAGAGGGACAACAGGATGGGTAAAGGTTTGCATGTCATGCTAAAATGATCACCTTTGGAGGTCCCTCTGGGGATTGGGGTGAGACCTCTCTGTCTGCAGCAGTGATCTAGAGAGTCAGGGGTGGAAGGTTAAGGGCATACCAAGATCGTTTGGGATACTAAGGGAAGGTTTGAAAACTCTTCTTTTTATTCAGTCCATCTCTTCAAATAAAGAAAGAAGTGAATCCTTTCTAATATTTGTTATGAAATCTGGTGGAGATCCATGGTTGGCCAAAAGGTTTTATTCAGGTTTTTAAACATCTTACAAAAAACTAGAATGAACTTTTTGGCCAACCCAATGTATGCAATTTATAAACATATATTGGATTACACAAAGGTATTGAACTTTTTTTTTTTTATCCTACAAAAATGACGGTTTTCATGTGAATGAATCTAATACTACACTGGGAGTGAGCACTCACATTTCTTACTGTTACACATCAAAAGGTTTTGACCACTCTTTCAAACCAGTACTGCTTTACCCTGTAATTGCTTCTCCAAATCAGATCTTAAGCCCTGGAGTCGGGACATCAAGCTTTTAATGGCTCTAGTCTCTCTGGAACACCTAGTCTTGACCCCATGTTAGTACAGCCAGAGGCAATGAAGAAGCTCGAAGTTTGCATTTTGCTCCAGGCATGCCTCTTGGAGTGGGAAGTATGAGAATTGTAATTTGGGACATGGGGCTTTGCAGTGTGGAATTTGAGCCCAAACCTAGGAAAGTGAGATTTCCTTCCCAGAACCTCCTTCTCTGCCTTCCGTCTCTCCCACTCCTATCCCCCACCTCCTCTGTCAGGTCCTTCCCTGGAGGATGTTGTTAGTCTCTCAGTTGTGTCTGACTCTTTGCCACCCCATGGATTATAACCAGCCAGGCTCCTCTGTCTATGGAATTCTTCAGGTAAGAATACTGGAGTGGGTTGGCATTCCCTTCTGCTGGGGATCTTCCTGACACAGGGATCGAGCCCAGGTCTCCGGCATTGCAGGTGGATTCTTCACCACCTGAACTCCCTGGAGGATGGGGTCATGTCAAAGGCAGCCAGAGCTCCGCTTGCCTCACACCTGAGTTCCGGGTGGCCCTCCGGGTGGAGTGTGAGTGGGGAGCAGGGCCGTCGGTCTGTGTGCCTCTGCCATGGCTTCCTGGCTGCAGAACTCACAATAGCAATGGTTCGACCTTCCTCAGCAGGAGAGGTGCCCCATGAGTTGGGTTACACCAAAGAGTAAGATTTTATGAAGCCAGATCCCAGGTCTGTGACATAAACATGGAGGAGTGTGCAGGAAGCAGGTGGTGGCTTCCATGGCGTGACTTTAGGCACCCTCGCAGGCTCTCCATTCAAAAGATCTCTCATGTCGTGGTCCCTGCGTGGGCTAGAAAAAAATTTCCAGACATGAAGTGGAATGAGAAGAGAATGGAGTTTATTAGCACATAAGACTCTTTTAGAAGAGTGGGCTGGCTCAAGGGAGAGTAGACCCCTCTCACAGGCTAGTAGCCAATTTATAGCCTCACAAGAGAGAAAATTCCTACCGGAAGAGTGGCATTAGATGATTGGTTAGGATGCTATAGGGTAGTGAATAGGGTGGGTATTTTACCTAACATGGGGTCAGGAAACTGGCCAGTTTAGATCAGAGGGTTCATGGCAACAGTTGCTGTGGGGCTGCATTAATTTCAGAAACTTTTGTCCTGTGACCTTGGTACAAGGCTCCACACTATGACTTTGGTATAGGGCTCCACATCTTACTCGCTGTCCCAGTGCCTGAATTTCCACCATCCGTGTTACTTCTTCGATATTCCTAGATTTTGAAAACAATTTATTTCTCTAGATGAGACATAAACATTCATCTGAGTGAGCTTCTATAGATATAATACCTTATACTGGAGCCCTATAGTGAAAAAGCCATGGATGTGGGGCCGCACCTCCTTCACATGCTATGGCATGCCCTTGGGTAATGTCAATCATTCCAACTTTTGGCTTCCTCACCTAAAATAAAGTGTTGGTTGCTCAATCATGTCCAACTCTGTGACAACATGGACTGCAGCCCTGAAGCTCCTCTGTCTATGGAATTCTCCAGGCAAGAATACTAGTAGGTAGCCATTCCCTTCTCCAGGGGATCTTCCTGATGCAGGGATTGAAGCCAGGTCTTCCGCATTGCAGGAAGATTCTTTACTGTCTGAGCCACCAGGGAAGCCCAAAGAAAGGGCAACAGTGATACATTTCATGGTTATTGGAAGGACTAGATACATTACATTCATGTAAGAGAATCTATCATGAGCTTGGATGCGATGGTTGCCTAATAAATAACAACACCTTTGACTGTTTTATATTGCTTTTTAGTTTATAAAACACTTCCACACATACTGTTTTCCTTAGATGCAGTGTTATGAGCTGGGGTGGACTGTGTTATTTTAATTTTTACAGGGTAAACTGCAAGTCTGGTTTTTCCATCCTTTCTTTTTTTTAAGATTTTTTTTTTTTGACGTGGACCACCTTTAAAGTCTATATGAATTTGTCTCAATATTGTTTCTGTTTTATGTTTTTGGGGTTTTTGGCCACTAGGGATGTGGGATCTCAGGTCCCTGACCAGGGATCAAACCTGAATTCCACGCATTGGAAGGTGAAGTCTTAACCATTGGACAGCCGGGGAAGTCCCAGATTTTCTCATCCTTGACCTTGAAGATGGTTCTTTGTACTCTATTTTTTTTTTTTTCTTTTNACCAGGGATCAAACCTGAATTCCACGCATTGGAAGGTGAAGTCTTAACCATTGGACAGCCGGGGAAGTCCCAGATTTTCTCATCCTTGACCTTGAAGATGGTTCTTTGTACTCTATTTTTTTTTTTTTTCTTTTAGGTGGATCTGTTAGTAGTCTACTGAGGACAGACCTACAGAAATGGAGGCAAGACTAGGAGCCTGGGGTTGGGGGAGGAGTAGATGAAGAGGAGGGAAGTAAGCGGCACAGACAAGTTCTTAATTTTGTCACAACCATCTCTGGTATTGTGTAGCCGTGTGACCACTGTCTGACAACAACCCGCGAAAACCATTGCCATTGTAAGTTGGAGATCTATGACTGAAGAGAGCCTCTCAGACCCCAAACAGTTTCTCCTTTAGCCACCAGACCCAAAGGATTATTATTATTGGCACATTTGATGAGTCATTAGAATAATTCCATATCCTTGTTAGCATTGATGGCAGTGCCTGACTCATAAGAGGTGCTGGGTGAATATCTGTAGAATGCTCACTCAATAGACTTTGGGGTTTTATTGTCATTGAAGCCTTTCTGGGTTAGTCACCACAAAGGGTGGAGAGGTGAGTACAGCTGGACTTGCCTTAGTGTTCCACTCATCCTGCAGGGGTTGACTTTGCCTATTGTTTTAGGTCACATTTCTTTCACCATGGATCCTTCCAATGTGAGAGCAAAATTGGAATGACAGTATGGGGAGGTTTAGTAACATCTGTCTGTCCCAGAGGAAGCGTAGTGGCTGCCAAACCATTGTTTGTTAGAATCAAGGGAATGGCTCAGGTCAGAGTGGAAGAGGTGTGTGTCACTTTCCATCTGGGATGGGCTGGATGGGCAGAGGGGAGCTGCCCTTGCAGATGGGTTACTCAGCGGGGATGGTAGGGGGATTTTTTTATATTTCCTAGGGCAGTTGTAACAAATGAACACAAACTGGGTGGCTTAAAACAACAGGTATTTTTTTTTTCTCACAGTTTCAGGGGCCACAAGTCTCAAATGCAGGAGTCTGCAAGTGAATCTCACTCTGAAGGCTTGAGGAGAGATTTCCAGCCTCCTCCTGCTTCTACGGGTCCCTAGTGTTCCTAGGCTGGTGGCTGCATCACTCTGACCTCTGCCTCCATCTTCCTATGGCCTCCCTTATGCTTTACCGCTTCTGTCTGGGTTTTCCTCTTCTCCTAAGAACACTTGTTACTGGATTTAAGGCCCATCCAGTTAATCAGGAAGATCTCATCATGAGATAGAGCTTTAACTTAATTATGTCTTCAAAGACCCTTTTTCCAATTGAGGTCACCTGCACAGGGACTGAGGTCCAGGGCTTGGGCATATCTTTTGGGAGCCACAGTTGAACCCACTACAGGTGAGGTTGGAGCGTTACCTTCTTTTTTTAAGATTTTTTTTTTAATGTGGACCATTTTTAAAGTTTTTATTGAATTTGTTACAATACTGCTTCTGTTCATGTTTTGATTTTCTGGCCCTGAGGCATGTGGGACCTTATGTCCCCAATCAGTTGCTAAACCTGCATCCCCTGCACTGGAAGGCAAAGTCTTAACCATTGAACAGCCAAGAAAGCCTCAACTTTCTGAAAATGGTACTGATAAAATGATATGTGGAGAAATTCTCAATCAACACCAAGAACTCCTTACTTTTTGTTTAAAAGAGAGAAATGTTGAATTTAATTTTTGTGTGCATAGCAATTCCTTTTCATTTCGGAGAAAATGTCTATTATGGAATCTTTTCATTTTTAACATTTGCTTCATAAATATTTTGGACTGTGGATCACCAAAAGGATTTTTCTCAGGAGCCAACTTCATATTTTTAAATTCTTTTTCTTCTGCAAATTAGAAAATCTCTTCCAACATCTGATATATCACTTTGTATTTAGAAAAAATGCTGACTCTGAATCTCACTGTTGTATTTTTATTAGAAGTAATTAACTAGCTCCAAAAATGTTTTCATGAAATGTAGGTGAATATTTCTATCATTTTGAAAATAATAAATGTATTTCCTTCTAATATTTTCATATAGGAAAAAATCAGACAGTCATTTGCAGGAAAATGGATGGGTAGAAACAAAGGATTATTGTAAATTTATTGGCCACTAAATCCAATTAATTTAGACCTTCTTTCTATGAGTATCACATTCATAAGAAAGATGCCAAGTAATTCTTAGTCAAGTCTGCATATTTAAATATCCCCCAAATTAATTCATTGAGAAAATGCTAGGGTTTGCTAAAAAATGCAGAGAGTAATAATAAAGTCCCATATACCTACCACTTAGCTTCAGCAAACCCTAGCATTTTCTCACATTTATTACATAAATTTTTTTTTGAGAAGTAAAAATTTGTCAAGTATCCTCATGACATCAGTTTCTTCCTTCTTCTCTTCCCAGAAGGACCATTCTCCTGAATAGGGTGTATTTCAGTGGGAAATGTGTATATCTCTGTATTTTTCTGTATGTTTAAAATATTTCCAAATTAAAATGAAATAAGTTCTGTATTTTCCACTGGCTGAAGAAACTGTGTTTCCAAAATACACTACTGTTGAGCTAATAGAGAGGCATTGATTTTAAAATGTGGTCCTTGATAGCTCAGTTGGTAAAGAATCTGCATGCAATGCAGGAGACCTCGGTTCAATTCCTGGATTGGGAAGATCCCCTGGAGAAGAGAAAGGCTACCCACTGCAGTATTTTGGCCTGGAGAATTCCATGGACTGTATAGTCCATGGGGTTGCAAAGAATTAGACACGATGGAGCGACTTTCACTTTTACTTTAAACAATGGAGGGCCAGAGACACCTGCTCACTGTTGATGATTCAGGCATTTTGTAACTCTATAATTTTAGGCAACTATTTGAGCCTCAGTTTTGTCATCTGTAAAATGGGGATAATCTCCATCTTGCCTACTTCACAGGGATGTTGTGAGAGTAAATGAGACTATGGTAATAGAAGTAAGAAGCGATCTTTGGAATAATTGCTGCTCATGATTGAGCAGTAGCTGTGTTTTCAGACAGGCACTAAACATTTATTATTTCCTTTAAGGCTGATAACAACTCTAGGATATAAGTATTATTTTTACATAAAATAACAGTAAAGCTCTGAAACATACAGTTTTCCAATGCTCTTTCTTCCAGAACCAACTTCTGCCAACAAGGAAGAGGCAATGACTAGGAGATGGAAGACCTACAGTGGTCTGTGACCCACCTGTGGCCTGGCACAGGAAGTTCTGACCAACCAAGATAATGGTGAATAACCAGGCTGTGCAGATTTCTTTGGATTTTATAGATCTTGGAAATAGAGAGTGAATCAGACCATTAGTGGCAGGAATCAAAGCTGAGAGAACACACAGAGACAGGATGCCAAAGTGTGGGGAGGCAGGTGTGTTTAAGGGGACACCACTGGACCATGTGTCACGTGAGTTCTGAGTCAGTTGCAAATAAGCAGAAGCCAGGAAGCATAGACTAGATGCCCAGAAGACGGAACTGGCTTGTTGGTTGGTAGTGACAGGGAAAATGAGGGGTTAAATCACCCTCATATTTGTACATTGACTAACACTTATGTGGTTGTACCAGTCAAGATCCCAGCTGGAAGCACATGGTACCCTCAAAAGAAGGATGGAGAAGAGTTGGATAAAGGGACAATTTACCAATGGTGACACAGAGTTAAGGAAACCAACAAGGAATGATGAGGCTCCTAGGATGAACAAACATGCGAGTCCCACAGTCCTAATTAGGCAAGAGGAGGAATTTGTTACTGGAACCTGGCTAGACATATAGCTTTATTCAACAGGAGCTGCGACTTTAAATTTTATTTATTTATTTATTTATTTTTGGCCATGCCATGTGGCATATGGGATCTTGGTTCTCCAACCAGGGATTGAACCTGTGTCCCCTGCATTGAAGAGCATGGAGTCTTAACCAGCGGACCACCAGGCAAGTCCCAGGAGCTGTGGTTTTTGGTAAAGAAACACAACTACCAGTAACATGTTGACCTGACAAGGAAGGGGCTGGAAGAATAAATACCCCAACCTGTGTCTTTTTGGGGGGTGATTTGCTTCCCAAATTACCTGTCAGTGCCTCCCACTAGTCAAATCCAAACAGAACCTGGAAAGCAAGAGAACTGATCCATTCAGGTCTGCCTGCCTGGTCACAGAGCCAGGTGAGGAAAGAAGGAGAAGAAACTCAGAGTGACAAATGAAAACTGTCCTGTGCAGTGATGGAAGTGTCAAGATAATTCAGAACCCAGCACTGTTGAGAATACTCTCACTTCCTTGTGGGTGTGCTTGGCTACTGCTTGGGGGTTCCCATAGGGTTTTTCACCCTTGTTTTCACAAGTAGCCGTAGAAAATGAAGCAATGCATGAAGACACCTAGGTGAGTCTCTGGTCCTTGCAATCAAAAGAGCCTAGAAATGTAAAAGTGTTCATGCATTTCCTCCGTGGTGGAAATGGGAGAGCCCGGAACCAAAGCCACCAGAATCTGGGTCTAAATTCAAGCTCTTTCCACTCCACAGAAGTGGCTGCACGAATGTCATAGCGGCCCCCTGAAAAAGTGCAGAAGCTCTGAATATCGAGTTATTTTGTGGGAAGCCACTGGGACAGATCTTAGAATGTGGTGGCTAAATGTGCAAAAAGATGCCTTGGGAAGGTCCCACTCATGGAATACAGATCAGGTAAGAGCAGGGAGAGATGGAAAGCAGATGTTTAAACTTGCAATAATGATAAGGTTCTGCTCAAGGATCTTGAGAAGGGTGGCGGTGTGTACATAAAGGGTGACAGAATTGTTCACTCGCTATGTGTGAGGCACTGGTTCAGGGGCCAAAGATGAAGCAGAGAACCTAACAGACTCCTGCCCTCCTGGAACTTCTGGTCACTGAAGCTGTGAGAGTAGATAAGCTTTCCAAGGGAGAAGCGAATAGTGAGGCTTAGATATGCCTGTGAGGAAGAGCATGAAAAAAAGACAAGGAAAGAACCAGTGGAGCAGCAAGCAGAGGGCCAGAGGGGCAACCAGCTTAGCAACACGGTGGGAAACCAAAAGCAAGAAGGAGGTCCACAAGGCTGACTGCTGGGGCTTGTTCCTAGGGCAAGACCAAATAGAGGCGGCTGGCACTGACAAATGGGGAAAGCTGGGTCAGAGCAAGTCAATGGGGTGGGTGGAAGCTAGATTGTGGGAGGTCATGGAGGCACCATTACAGTTAAGACTTAGAACAGAAGTGCTGTGTAAGGAGAATTGGATGCCTAGGTGGAATGAATTGGGAGATTGGGACTGGGATGTATACAAGAATCTGCCTGCCAATGCAGGAGACACGAGTTTGATCCCTGGGTTGGGAATATCCCCTGGAGTAGGCGATTCCAGGATTCTTGCCTGGGAAATCCCGTGGGCAGAGGATCTGGTGGGCTACAGTCCATGGAGCTGCAAAGAGTCCGACACGACTAAGCACACAGGCATGTTTAAAACAGGTAACAGTGAGAACTTACTGTATAGCTCAGGGAACTCTAACCAATGCTCTGTGTGACCTAAATGGAAAGAAAATCCAAAATACAGGAGATCGATATATAGGTATAGCTGATTCACTTCTCTGTACAGCAAACACTGTCACAGCAGTGTAAAGCAGCTCTACACCAATAAAAAATAATTTAAAAAAAAGAATTAGATGCCTTCATAGCACTGGTAACTTGATGTGGATATCATTCTCAAAGGATCTTGTCCTCAGATTTATGATCCTGAAATCTTAATTGCGTAAGAATGGAGCTGATCCTAGGGCTGAAGTCATGCCAATCAGATTCATTAAAACTGATTTATAACCCCACATGCCAGATTGGTAATTTTCAATGAGTGAGATTCTTTCTCAGTGTTCGGTGTATTTGTGTCCATTATTAAGAGCGCCCCATTCCAGCATTAAGGTGCTTGGAAAACTGAATTACTCATCAGAGGTTGTTCAATGGTATAAATGAGAACAAAGGGAAATAGCTAATCTTGAGGTGTATGTCGGGGCTTCCCAGGTGGCACTAGTGGTAAAGAACCCGCTCGCCAGTGCAAGGAGACTTAAGAGATATGGGTTCGATCCCTGGTTCAGGTAGATCCCCCTGGAGGAGGGCATGACAACCCACTCCAGTATCTTTGCCAGGAGAATCCTGTGGACAGAGGAGCCTAGCAGGCTACAGTTCACAGAGTCATAAAGAGTCAGACACAACTGAAGTGACTTAGCACACACATAGGCACGCATGAGGTGTGTCATCCAGGCAATGATGGAAGACTCCTCTGATAACCCGTCTGCCTACCCCTGACCTCTAAATCTTGGAGTTCACTAATGCTCTGATCTTCGACTTGTCTTTTTCCATTGATGCTCTTGGTGATCTCATCAGTATCACTGACATCATGTATTAATGACTCCCAAATTATGTCCCCAGCCAGATCTCTGGCTTAAGCTCCAGACTCATACAGCCAGGTGGCTGCTTGAGATACACTTACTTGGATCTCTAACAGACATCTCAAATTCTGCATGTTCAAGACAGAACTGCTCATCTCTCCCAAACCTTCTGCATCCACAGCCTTCCCTGGTGAGTGATGGCAGCTCCATTTTCCAGTTGCTCAGGTCAAAATAATTGGAGTTGTCTTGAGTTCTGTTTTTCTCATATCCCATGTCTGGGGCATCAGATAATCCTGCAGACTTTCTTCAAAATACAACCAGACCAGACCATCTCAAGCTGTCTCTTATACACATCTGAAAGAACCAGTGGAGCAGCAAGCAGAGGGCCAGAGGGGCAACCGGCTTAGCAACACGGTGGGAAACCAAAAGCAAGAAGGAGGTCCACAGGGCTGACTGCTGGGGCTGTCNGCCTCCACTGCCGTCATCTGGGTCTGAGCCACCATCATTTAAAAAAAAAAAAAATTTTTTTTTATTTGGTTTAATTGAGTCTTAGTTGTGACATGAGGGAACTTCATTGGGTCATGTGGGATCTTTCCTTGTGGTGGAGGGGCTCTCTAGTTAAGGCGTGTGGACTTAGTTTCTCTGCAGCATGTAGGATCTTATTTCCCTGACCAAGGATAGAACCCACATCCCCCACACTGCAAGGCAGATTTTTAACCAGTGGACCACCAGGGAAGCTGGTAAGACAGTATCAGCTCTTGCTTAGATGATCACACTGGCTTTTTATTTGGCCAGTTCCCAACCAGAAATAAGAGTGTCTTGAAATACAATTCAGATGATGCCACTCCTCTGCTCGGGACCTTCCAATGGCTTCTGTTTAGATGGGCCCCACCACCTCTCTGGGCTCATCCCCTACCATTCTCCTCCCTGCTCATTCTGCTCTACCATTCTGAGCTTCTCTGCTTCCCCACCACACCCCAAACATGCTCCTACCTTGGGCCTTTGATGTTTCCTTTTTACCTGGAATGTTTTCCTCCAGATGTCCCCTCGGCATCCCTCTCTGGCCTCTCCTGGGGCTTTGCTGAAACCCGTGGGGTCTTCCCTGCCTAACCAAAGCAACGCTGTGGCCCCTCTGCCCTGCTCTTCCTCTTCCCTTCCCTGCTGCTTTCCTCCTTTGCCTCTTCCTCCCCCTGGTTTCCTACTTACACTATGGTTTATCTGTTGATTTGGAGCGCTGTCTGTCTCCATGCTAGAGTGAAAGTTCAGCAGGTTGGGATTTTTGATTTTACTCACTGTGTATCCCCAGGACCCAGAGCAGGGTCTGACAATGTATGTTTATTGAATGAAGGAATGAGCAGATTATTTCTGTCTCAAGAGGGTGTATCTCTTCAGCAGTCTCAAACACCCTATTAGCCCATCAGTGTGTCCCTGGGTCTTGCTGGGCAAACATCCACACCCCACAACCCCTGCCCAACCAGCCCTGTACCATCCACAGCCTCAGTCTCATGCCCCGATGCTCTGTGGAAGGCTGGGAAGGGAAGGGAAAGGAAGGCTCAAGCTTTCCCTTCACTCGGAACATCTTTTGCCTTCCCGAGTTTACCCACAGGGTGCTGTTGTGGTTTAGGTTGTATTCAAGCACTTATTTGAGACAACCTCTCAGGTAGCATCCGGAGGGTCACCATCCCTTCAGAACATTCCCCTTGTGACTGGCAGGAGATTGTTAAATTAAAGACGGTAGGAGGGAAAGGGGTAGGAAACAACATGGGAGGAACAAGGTTTCAGGAAGATGCATGGGACTCTGTGTGGTGGCCTGCAGCACTTGGGTGCAGAAAAAACACTGGGCGCTTTGCGCCTGTGTCTGATAATATGACCCCCAGGGTGAAAAGTGCTGAGGATTAATGGCTGGTGAGTCCAGGCTGGCATTTTGCCTGAATCATGTGTGCTGGGCCAATGGGCCAAAATCTCACATTCCTTACACCAGCCTTATTCTTCTCCTCCAAGAGATTTTACATTTATCCTGCATATTGCTCATCATGAACTGTGGTAACATCCTGAGCATTTATTAAATTAAAAGCCCACAGATCTACCTGGCCTTTCCTCTCAACGTAGTTGAAGTAAAAATTGTATAAATTTAAGGTGTACAACATGTTTTGATATAAGATGCTGGTCAAAGGATACAAAGTTTCAGTTATGCAAGATGAATAAATTCTTAAGATCAAATGTGCACTATGGCGACTATAGTTAACGTCACAGACTGTAGCTTGCCAGGCTCCTGTCTAGGAAATTCTCCAGGCAATCCTGGAGTGGGTTGCCATTTCCTACTTCAGAGGACCTTCCTAACTCAGGGATGGAATCCATGTCTCTTGGGTCTCCAGCATCGGCAGGTGGATTCTTGACCACTGTGCCACCTGGGAAGCCCATAGTTAATAATACTGCATTGTATTCTTGAATTTACTAAGACAGTGAGTGTTCTTGCCACGCACATGAAAAAGTAACATGTGAGGTGACAGACATGTTAATTGTCTATCACATGATAGACATGTGGTAATCATGTCACAAGGTATATTTACATCTAACAAGCTTTGGGGGATAGCAAAGAGAAATGCTTGCTTTCAGGGAACGCCAAGTTCTCTGAGGCTCACTGGTAGGTAACTGTGAGCTCCAACTGTATGTGCTAAGATCTAGCTCTATTTCAGAGAAATTCTACTTCCACTGGACTTCAGATCAGCAAACAAAGTTTTTATGTCAGAATATGCATTGTGCCCCATCAAAGCATTTGTCAGGAGCAACCTTAAATCAATATAAATTAAAATAAAGATGGGAGGAGTAAGAGGTTAAGTTACTCATTCTTTGTTCACTAAAGCAGAACTAAGTCTTGTTTTTTGGTTTCAACCTGGTTCTCTCAGGCTGAAAGAAAGAAAAAAGGGTTAAGATGATGCTGTGTGTGTTAGTTGCTAAGTCGTGTCTGACTCTTTGCAACCCTAGACTATATCCTGCCAGGCTCTTCTGTCTGTGGAATTCTCAGGCAAGAATACTGGAATGGGTAGCCATTCCCTTCTCCAGGGGATCTTCCTGACCCAGGGATCAAACCCAGGTATCCTGCATTGCAGGCAGATTCTTTACCATCTGAGCCATCAGGCAAGCCCAAACGATGCTTTACTACCTCACAAACAGTTAACTTCAGCACTGCTTGGTCCCCAGGCATCTCTAAGAGGAGAGGATGGAGTTGCTTCCTTAAAGTCCAGTGCTCTTGGCAGTCTGTTTGGTCCCAATAGTTTCCTGCAGGTGGTGTGCATAAACTGACACTTGACATAGCAGATGGCCTGGGAGTCTGTGGGACTTAGGTGGATGTGGTTAGTTTTCTCCTAGAAAATGGCTAGTTTCAAGTCCTCTCCTGTTAGTTTCGCCTAGAAACAGGCATTCAGGATTCCAGACCTCTGGAAAATTCAACAACCCTGCCTTAACAAAAACTGAGTATTATGAGGAAGGTATGATGCTAAATCCAACCTTTACGAATAGAGACAGGGTTGGAGGGGAGAGATGCAGGTGTGGCATTAGAGTCCCATATGGGTGGTATGCGTGGGGGTTTGAGAGTAGGTAGACTGACAGAGGGCCTGGCCGCTCCAGTCTCTAGATGCTGCAGAGTGCTTGTGCTGAGGGTCAAGAAGCAGTGAGATATCCCAGGAATAGGAATTCTGCAGCGATGTGCATCCCAGGCCACAGGCAGTTAGAAAACCTTCACAAGGGTTATTACCACCTTTTCTTAGGTGGTCAAGCCCTGCCCACCTGAGGTCAGGTTCCCAGGTAAGCTGGCAGGAGCAAGGTATCACTGCTCCCTTTTCCTGGCTCCAGTCTCCAGGGCAGAGGAATCAGGAGCCAGGTAAAATCTGGTTAACATTTTGTGACCAGTGAGCAAAACTAATCCCAAAGTTCCACTTTTCCTCCCATTCCTCCACTTGACCTTAACTTCCCTACTTTGGCAGAGTCCTGGGTAAAAGGTCCAGTTATATTTCTTCCCCATGGATGTACCTCCTATGACCATTTGTAATTCACTCCCAATCAAGTCAAGAGGCAGATGTTTATATAATGTATAATCTTATCTGGAGATGTACTCAGGGGTGATCCAACCTTGATGGAGATTCCCAATCATAGATCTGACTCACTGTTATACTCAATCATCTGTTTTATTTTAAAACATGTCTACACTGCATTGAGCACAACACAGATGTGACCAGGAAACCCATAGCCCTGTCCCAGCAGGTGATGGGTCCAGTGCATGACTTGGGGTTGACTATTATTTTTCACAGTAAGAAAAAAAAAAGAGAATAAGAAAGAGGAAATTAACATTATTCCCAACTCCTGTTCAGAAATCTGAGCGATGAAATGGAAGGATATTTAAGAGATTCACAAAGCATTTCCAAAGCCCGTTTTCTCTATCAGTTGATGTTCAAATATTGAACCTGGGATATTGGACTAGCTGGACTTGAGTGACAAAAGGGCATACTGTTTAAAATTACATCCACCCATTACTGCAAAAGGTAGGGGAACAGGCCAGGCTTTCTGACTGATAGTCTACTTTTTCCTGTTTATGAACCTGATGAATTCAGAGGCTATTAGAAATGTATAACCACAGCTGTGACACAGCATCTGCTCAGCGTAAAAACTTTTTGTGTAGGGGAAAGAATTCAGTTGGCCTATGGGAAGAAATGTCCTGAGCTGGATGGTGCCAATACAGAATTGTCCATCATGACCCCACTGAAATATGTGGGATCTCGTGAAAATCAGAAACAGCTTCCATTTTAAGATAAAGTCTCTAAATCCAGTTGCTTTTTAAAAATTAGCATTCCCATTTCTTTCCTCTGAAGCAGAAAGTAAATGCTAGGAAGCTAACAGGTTTTGTTTGTCACAAGCGCACATAGGGTTTGGGGACGACTGGGGCTCTCAGTTCCTGGAACACCAGAGCCTCTGGCATCACTGGGCCTCCACAACCTTTTTTTGCATCCAGGGCTGAGGTCCTCATACTCCAGAACAAAGAAGCCAATGTGGAGGACTTGGGTGATGGGGAAGTGAGAAGGCCACCCTGTCAGGTCTGGATCTCTATCATCTGAGGAAAATGGAAGTAAAAAATGTATACTTGTGTACAAACAAACCTCTGACTCATCAAGTCATCAATGGAGAAGACAGCAGAGTACACCGAGACCCTTGGTGTGAGAAACAAAATGCCTTCCCCAAAGTAGGACTTCTATTTATGATCTAAAATAGATGTCTTTGAAATGCTTTACCTGGACCAGTGAAAGCCAGTTGCTAATTACATATTATACAAGTATAAATTTTCTACTTCACTATCCATACGAAATCAGGCTCTAAAAACAGACCCCACTGGACTGGAATGTGTATGTTTAACAGATCAGAAACTTATGCCACTAACCCGCATAGCTCTATCCCCAAGGACGCCATTAGTATAAATATTTTCAGATTCCTTTGCATTTTAACAATAACAGAGGAGAGTCAAAACAAAGGCTAATTACAAAGACAAAAACAAAGACAATTACAGCTTCTGACATTCACTGAATGATTGTGTTGGCCATAAAGTTTGTTCAGATTTTTCTGTAAGATGTTACAGTAGAAACCTTAACGAACTTTTTGGCCAACCCAATCTATTGTCTGTTTAGTTACGAATCAGGTTTAACACAGCTTTGCTCCATTTTCTATGCATTTTGCCTTTTAAATCACACACAAAATTTATATTATAACAATATTTTCTTTTCAAAAGACAAAGGCTTATAGGAGCACGTCTTATGAATACTCTTTCTTTCGGTTGGTTTTAGCGAGTGGAGGGATCACCGTGGATTTTGAGTGTGGTGGTGAAGCAATTCCGCGGGTCATCTTCTCCCTGTGCTCAGGGACGGGGCGGGGTGGGGGGCGGGGATGTCGGAAACTCTCCTTTTTAAAATGTATTGGCAGGACAGCACAATTCTTTAGGGCCTGTGAAGACAAAGAGAAAGGTGACTCACTTCTTTTACTGGCATTGTGAGTCATTGTTCTGATGGTCCTTTGTCTACATCTTCCAGTTCTGGGTCCTGGGGCTCTTCTCTCCCTGCTCATCCCTCCTCCAGGCCTGACCTAGGGTCAGGTTCCCGGGCATTTCCAGACACAGAAATCTCTAACTGTATTGCTGCTTGTGTCCCGTGACCACCCCCTCCTCCAGTCGTATAACATTTATCCCCTCCCCATTCAATCATATATTATCTCCCCAACAGAAATAAGAAAATGTTTTCCTCTGGCTATGAATTTGAAATGCTCTGAATTCCTGGGAAATTTTAATGGAGAAATAACTCCTTTCCTTGGGTGCATGCAGGTCAGGAGTGGAGGAAGGGGCCCCAGCACCAGTGGAATTCCTCATCGGAATAGGGTCCTCACTCTGCCACTAATGTTCTTCTGAGAACCACCTACCTTTGATGACTGGTAGTGGGATGATTGGGTATCGTTAAAACTTGGTTTAGGTTTTCCTTCAAGTTCACTGAGTTGGAAAATTAAGAGGTCAAATTGGGTCAGATTGCAATGGAAATCAACTGAAGAGCCATCTGGGGTGCTCTCTTGGAAACTTACAAGAGGACACTTCAGGTGCAGTGCTTAGGGAGGTTGGTGGCTTCTGCACACGATCTCTATTTAGAGTGTCTATTAGTTCAACGGTTGGAAACCACTCCCCCTTCATTTACCTATCACAAGAGCCTAAGGTTTATACTTACGAGTATCTTCCCGACATTTTCCGAACAATCACAGAGATGATTCCACCAATGACTGCAATGCCTAGTAAGACCCCAACAATGATTCCAACCAGGGTCCCCACTGAAAAGCCACCTGAATGAGACAGAAAAAAAAAAGCAGAGTCCCCAAATGAACAATACTGCAGCAATAAGCAATGCCATAGGCCCACTGTAGATAACAAATGATTGGAGGTGACTTAAAGGGGAGAAAAGCTGGGGTTATTCTAATCACGGAAAGATTTCTGGATCTCAAGATATGTCAAGAAGCATACCACTGACCAAGTGGCTTCACTGTTAATTACTGGGTATCTTTTGTGTACACACGGCTATTAAATTAGCCCCTATTTCCATTCTTAGGACCATAAATTGTGATATGACACCATTCTCCACAGCTGTTGTGAAGACTCACTTGTGGTTTGCTTATTTTCAAATACAGGCAATTCCCTTTTCTCTCTTAAGAGATTTGAAACATTTTCAAAAGGTTTTCTGCTCCCGGTTGATTACAATCCAGGAAAGAATGTTAATTCATCACAAAGATTAAAGTTCAAAGAAACCTTCTTAAAAACTCCCATAAGAATGTTTTGATAACAAAATCTAACCCACCTTTCTGAGCGCTTTTTGGTTTTTCTCCATCTGTTTTCCCTATAAAGAGAGTTGCAATGATATAGAATTATTAGGAGTTAATAACTATAATTTAACAATAGGCAGAAGATGGATTTACTCTAAGTGGAAGGTAGCAAAACACAAGCAAAGAGGATAATTTCTTAAGTAAATTGGATCAGGGGACTTTTAAGCAGGCTCTGACGTGATCCTGTCTTTAAAACTATTATTTATTGAATTTATGAATGCTTCTTCACACCTATGAGTCCATAGTTTTTTGGTAAACATTACTTTTTTCACCACCCACTGTAGAGAGCAGAATCAAGGTAACTTGGCCAGAGAGATCTTAAATAAATGGCCAAAGATTTCAGAGGTTACGGTAACAAAAGAATCCAAGGCTGTTGATTTTTGGTCCAAAGTCAAGATCATGAAAAACTCACCCATTGGTGAGTGAGGAGGTTTATTTTGAAGAAACATCATTTTGAGAGCAAAATGTTTTGGGAGTTGTGGTCAAGACTGTGATATCACCCATCTTGTGATATCAATTTCCTTTTCTTTCATAGAAAATCCAGATCTTACAGGGCACTTAAGCTTAATGAGACTACACCCTTTGTATTTTCAGTTCATTCAGTTCAGTTGCTCAGTCATGTCTGACTCTGACTCCCTCACCAGAC
This sequence comes from Oreotragus oreotragus, assembly GCA_006410675.1. NCBI lineage: Eukaryota > Metazoa > Chordata > Mammalia > Artiodactyla > Bovidae > Oreotragus > Oreotragus oreotragus. The sequence goes on along the minus strand of SJYX01001775.1, from coordinate 141,005 downwards.
TTCCCTGTCCATCACCAACTCCCAGAGCTTGCGCAAACTCATGTCCATTGATTTGGTGATGCCATCCAACCATCTCATCCTCTATTGTCCCTTTCTTCTCCCGCCTTCAATCTTTACCAGCATCAGGGTCTTTTCTAATGAGTCACTTCTTCGCATCAGATGGTCAAAGTATTGGGGTTTCAGCTTCAGCATCAGTCCTTCCAATGAATATTCAGCACTGATTTCCTTTAGGATTGACAGGTTTGATCTCTTTCAGTCCGAGGGACTATCAAGAGTCTTCTCTGACACCACGGCTCAAAAGCATCAATTCTTCGGTGCTCAGCTTTCTTTATACTCCAACTCTCACATCCATACATGACTACTGGAAAACCATACCTACGACTACACAGACTTTTGTTGGCAAAGTAATATCTCTGCTTTTTAATATGCTATTTAGGTTGGTCATAGCTTTTCTTCCAAGGAGCAAGTGTCTTTTAATTTCTTGGTTGCAGTCACCATTTGCAGTGATTTTGGAGCTCCCCAAAACTAGAGTTGGAGAAGGCAATGGCACCTCACTCCAGGACTCTTACCTGGAAAATCCCATGGATGGAGGATCCTGGTGGGCTGCAGTCCATGGGGTCCCAAAGAGTCGGACACGACTGAGTGATTTCTTTCACTTTTCACTTTCATGCACTGGAGAAGGAAATGGCAACCCACTCCAGGGTTCTTGCCTGGAGAATCCCAAGGATGGGGAAGCCTGTTGGACCTCTGTCTATGGGGTCGCACAGAGTCGGACATGACTGAATTGACTTAGCAGCAGCAGCAGCAGCAAAAATAAAGTCTCTCACTATTTCCGTTTGTTTCCCCATCTATTTGCCATGAAATGATGGGACCAGATGCCGTGATCTTGGTATTCTGAATGTTGAGTTTTAAGCCAACTTTTTCACCCTCTTCTTTCACTTTCATCAAGAGGCTCTTCAGTTCTTTTCCACTTTCTGCCATAAGGGTGGCGTCATCTGTATATCTGAAGTTATTGATATTTTTCCCGGTAGTCTTGATTCCAGCTTGTGCTTCATCCAGCCTGGCATTTCTCATGATGTACTTTGCATATAACTTTAATAAGCAGGGTGACAATATACAGCCTTGACGTACTCCTTTCCCTATTTGGAACCAGTCTGTTGTTTCATGTCTGGTTCTAACTGTTGCTTCTTGACCTGCATATAGATTTCTCAGGTGGTAGGTAAGGTGGTCTGGTATTCCCATCTCTTTAAGAGTTTTCCGCAGTTTGTTGTAATCCACACAGTCAAAGGCTTTGGTGTAGTCAATAAAGCAGAAGTAGATGTTTTTCTGGAATTCCCTTTGTATTTATGGCACTATTATTATAGGATTTCTATCTGCAGCTAACTCTAATTTAGTGGTTCAAATGTGAATATTCTTATTTACCTAGCATGTGGATATAAGTTGCTTAACTATGAATACCTCTCTGGAAGTAAGAAATAACAATTTTTTCTTCAGATAATTTTTACACAATTCTATTAAAAAATAAAGGCCTTTTGTTTCTCCCATCAACTTCTTGGTATACTGAGCCCTTCACTCCTCTGGGTGGTAGTTGTTTATGAAGAGAAAGTCGAGAGGCCTTAATTTAATGAGACAACAAAGAGATGTGATTTAATCAGGCTCAGCCCTAGAATCTTAGCTCATGATTTGAAAAATATCAGATATGCAATTCTCTCCTAATAAAAAGTGAAACCAGCCAACCATCAACTATAAGATGGTTACTTTTTCTAATGGTTGATTTGGAAAGAAAAGAAGTTATCCACTCTGTATCAGATCCATCTTCCAAAAGAAAAAAGACATCCTTTTAAGATGGCCCCAGAGTTGTCACTGTTCAATAGCTAAGTTGTGTCTTATTCTTTAAGACCCCATGGACTACAGCCTGCTAGTCTCCTCTGTCCTCCACTATCTCTAGGAATTTGCTCAAACTAATGTCCACTGAGTCAAGTGATGCCATCCAACCATCTCATCCTCTATCATCCCCTTCTCCTCCTGCCCTCAATCTTTCCTAGCATTAGGGTCTGTACCAAAGAGTCAGCTGTTTGCATCAGGTGGTCAAAATACTGAAGCTTCAGCAACAGTCCTTCCAATGAATATTCAGGGTAGATATCCTTTGGGATTGACTAGTTTGATCTCTGTGCAGTCCAAGGGACTCTCAAAGTCTTCTCTAGCACCGCAGTTTGAAAGCATCAATTCTTCAGTTCTCAGCCCTCTTTGTGGTCCAACTCTCACATCCATACATGACTACTGGAAAGACCATAACTTTGACTACATGGATGTTTTTTGGCAACGTGATGTCTCTGCTTTTTAATGTACTGTCTAGGTTTGTTATAGCTTTCCTTCCAAGCAGCAAGTATCTTTTAACGTTATGGCCCCAGAGTACTGGTCCTTGAACCCATCTCTTCCTGCATGAGCTGAACCCATGGCTGTAGAACATTTACATGGAACTCAAGCTAATCACGCCAACTCACATAAAAAAGCAGCTGGGAGACTTCTGGGTTTGAGGCCTGTCAGAACAAAGGTGTCATCCTATCAACTCCCTAAATGTTATACCTGGCTGACAACTACCAGTAGAGACAGGTCAAACATTTGCTTTTCATGTCTTAACGTGGTGGCTCATGACACAACGTACTGGGCTCACAACACAACATTATCACCATCAGTGACACCATTTTCCAGAAAATATATTACCAAAATAAAGTTTGTGGATGATTTATCACTAAATTAAAGTTTACTAGCCTTATACTCCCTAAGCCTCTTCCCAATTACACTGACTGTGACCACTCAAATGTATCATGCATGTGAATATCATCAAACTTGGGCATCTGATGGTAAAGGCATTTGCAGTCCTAATACAATTACCTCTTAAAAAGCCAAGTGTTTATAATTACATTTTAACTCACATGTGAAAATTTCTTGGAACACTGATGCATGAAGTAGGAATGTGCCATAAGTCACAATATTTGTGAAAGGGTGGGGACGAGGACAGACAAGAAAGTAATCATGACTATTTTCTAGGAAATTAACACATTTTCTTTTTAAGGAACAGGAGAAATATTCTGGTATGATATAAAAAAATACTCAACTTGGAATGCTCCATTTTCGGCTTGCCATGAATAAGCTGTCAGCTCTTGTTACAAACGATCAATGCTTCTCCAAAATTTTGAAATGCTTCCAATGATTAATTATATTGATTCTTTCCTTGTTTAATCCTATTTAGTTCGCTCCAGTGTTTAAGTTAAGTCGCTCGCTCAGTTGTGTCCGACTCTTTGCGACCCCATGGACTGTAGCCCACCAGGCTCCTCTGTCCATGGGATTCTCCAGGCAAGAATCCTGGAGTGGGTTGCCATTTCCTTCTCCAGGGGATCTTCCCAACCCAGGGATCAAACCCAGGTCTCCTGCATTGCAGGCAGACGCTTTAACCTCTGAGCCACCAGGGAAGCCCTCGCTCCAGTGTTTAATGTCAACTATTTCTTTAGCATCTTAGAGTAACCCCTAGGCAACATTTTCTAAGCATATTATGAAACTTTTCTATCTTTATAGTAAAATATGCATAATATAAACATTACTATCTTCACCATTTTAAAGTATACTCTGATGGTATTACGTACATTCACCTAGTGTGCAACCATCAGCCCCATCCATCTTCACAACTCTTCACCTTGCAAAACTGATACTCTCTACCCATCTCCATTCCCTCCCCTCCCCAACCCCTGGCAACCACCATTCTGCTTTCTATGATTTTGACTACTCTATGTACCTCATCTAAGTGGAATCACAGAGTAGTTGTCTTTTGGTGACTGGTTTATTCCATTTAGTTCTCAAGGTTCATTCATGTTATAGCATGTGTGAGAATTTTCTTTCTGTTAAAGGCTAAATAATATTCCATGGAATGTATATGACACGTTTTGTTTACCCAATCATCTATTCATGGACAGTTGGGTTGCTTCCATGTTTCAGCTATGGTGTATAATGCTGCTGTGACCCTAGGTGTACAAATACAAAGCATTTTAAAAATCTGCAAAAGTGCTTTAGAGTTTTAAAAACCAGATTGGTGATTGGGAATTGTATATCAAACAATAAGGAATAACTTTCTAGGTGTTCAGCTGTGCAACTGGCTTTAGGAATCATGGGTTCAGGGGAGGTCCTTATGTTTACTTTCATTTAAAGATGAAAACACCTAACTAGGTACATATGATAGGAAATTGCTTAGGTTAGCTAGCATTCATTGCAATTACTAGAAGATTAGTTCCTTTTCTCTTCCACCCCTATCTACTACAAAATAAGGCATATTTTAAAAAATATCCCAAACACCTGAATTTCTTTCAAGAAAGCTCTGGAAATAGGAAGGTCTTCCTCTTAGTAGGTTTAATGGCAATCGTCTTTCCTCACAATCATTAGTGATGGTCTAAACCTCATAACAGTGATGCAGACTCAAAGTTGTCCTTCAGAATTTCTCCCCAAGGTGTGCCTCCATTCACATTGCTGCATATACCAGCTGTAAAGTATAACCCCAGAGCCTGGTTAGACAGGCTTAGAATAGATTCTTGCATCATGTGTATAGATATGAACTCAAGGTACAGTAAGATGGTAAATGTTAGCAATGTTATTGCTGTTCAGTCGCTACGTTGTGTCCAACTCTTTGTGACCCCATGGACTCCAGCACACCAGCCTCCTTGGTCCTCCACTATCTCCTGGAGTTTGCTCAAATTCATGTCCGTTGAGTTGGTGATCCTATTGAACCATATCATCCTCTCTTGCTCCCTTCTCCTTTTGCCTTCAATCTTTCCCAGCATCAGGGTCTCTTCCAATGAGTTAGCTCCCTGCATCAGGTATTGGGAGCTTCAGCTTCAGCATCAATCTTTCCAGTGAATACCCAGGTTTTATTGAGTGTTGAGTGGCATGATCTCCTTGCAGTCCAAGGGAGTCTTCTCAAGGACCACAGTTCAAAAACATCAATTCTTTGGCATTCAGCCTTATTTATGGTCTAACTCTCATATCCATACATGACTACTGGAAAAACCATAGCTTTGACTATACAGGCTTTTGTTTAATATGCTATCTACGTTTGGCATAACTTTCTTTCCAAGGAGTAAGTGTCTTTTAATTTCACTGCAGTCACCATTCATAGTGATTTTGGAGCCTAAGAAAATAAAATCTGTTATTGCTTCCACTTTTCCCCCTTCTATTTGCCAGGAACTGATGGGACTGGATACCATGATCGTAGTTTTTTGAATGTTGAGTTTCAATGTTAGGACAGAATCTACTAAGATATACCATAGGTTGGCTAACTTTTACCCTCTTGGGTGTCAACACAAAGTTTTTTTTGTGTAGCTTTATATCAGCTTAGGGTCAGCAATATGACACTAGCAGCTGTCTCACTTACTTTTGTGGGGGCACTATCACTATCTGTCATTCGAAGTAGACAGCAGAATTCAACAACCCAATAAATATGACCTCTGAACTTACCACACAAAGCTTGGTTCACAGTTAGTGCTTACATTCCAACACGTGCCATATTGATGATTATATTTGTCCCTGGATTTTGGGGAATGCACCGATGGTGCAAAAGAAGATCAACCTGTTCCAGGGTGACTGTTTTTCTTACCCTGGGAGTGACTAGTCGCTGGTACATGGGTGTGGGCTGTGCTCTTGGTAGGTGTGCTCTTGGCAGCTGTGCTTTTGGCTGGTGTGCTTTCGGCAGTTGGCAGATCTTCTCTGCGACCGTGTGTTACATTCTCTGTTCCTGTTGGCATCTGTTGGGAGATGTAAAAGGCAAAACAGAAATAAAACTTAATACTGTAAAATATATACTCTATCTTATGTCAGAAATGGACTTAAAGTAGCATAAATATATAAGCTATATGACGACATAAGTTTAAAGTGGAAACAAGATAACAAGCCCAAGAAACAAGAGTGGAGACAGGAATAAAATCATGTCTACTCCAGAGATAAATCCCAAATGTTGAGCATGCTGACTTCCTGAGGTGTAACTTTTTAGAAAATACTGGGTCACTAGGCATTAATTCTTTTCCTCCCTTGAACTTGAATGGTACTTTTTTTCCTGTAACGTTTACTCAGCACATATTATGTTGTATTATTTTAATGCCCTTTCTCCCCCAGAGCTTACCATTTGCCATGCCCTCTAAATACCTCTGCGTTAACACCACAAAAAAACCCCTAAGAAGTAAGTTATATTTTTTTTCTTAGTTATTTTTGGCTGCTTTGGGTCTTTCTTGCTGGGTGTGGGCTTCTCGAGTTGTGACTTGGGGGCTCCAGAGTGCACAAGCTCAGTAGTTGCAGCACGTGGGCTTAGTGGCCCCACAGCATGTGGGATCTTAGTTCCCCAACCAGGGATTGAACCCACAACCCTGCACTGGAAAGCAGAGTCTTAACCACTGGACCACCAGGGAAGTTTCAAGAAGTAAATTCTATTATTAGCCCTACAATATGAACAAAGCCTAGAGAGATCAGAAAATATGCCCAAGCTCACATAGCCAACAAGCAACAGAACAAGACTTGGAAATGGTTCTGTTCGACTCCAAAGTTCATGTCAATATAGCATTCAACAAGCTAATGAGTACAGGCAAAAAAACAAACAAACATAGATCAGAGGAATTATATCAAGCTTAAAATCTTTGTGCATCAAAGGATGCACAATCAACAGAATGAAAAGGTGACCTATGGAATGGGGGAAAATACTCACAAATCATATTATCTGATAAAAGTATATAGAACTCCTATAAATGAATAACAAAAAAGTCTAGTAACTTGATTTTAAAAATGGGAAAAAAGACTTGAGTAAATCAATCTCCAAATATGGTACACAACGGCCAACAAATATACAAAAGATACTCAATCACACTAATTATCAGAGAAAAACAAATCAAAAGCACAATGAGATTATCACCTCATACCAGTTAGGATGGCTACTATCAAAAGAACAGAAAATAAACTGGAACCATTGTGCACTGCTGATGGGGTCATAGAATGGTTGCAACGCTAGGGAAAACAGAATGGAGGGCCTCAGAAAAATTGAAACTAGAACTAGCATATGATCCAGCAATGCTACTTCTGAGTATAAACCCAAAAGAATTAAAAGCAGGGTTTGGAAGCTATTTGCACGTCCATGTTCATAGCAGCATTATTTACAATAGCCAAGAGTTGAAAGTCATCCAAATGCATGAAGAAAATGTAATACATATTTACATACAGTGGAATATTATTCAACCTCCAAAGGGAAAATATTCTTACACATGCTACAACATGGATTAACACTGGGGGCATTATGCTCAAGCATACTGAAATAAGCCAGTCTCAAAATATCCTTGCATGTGATCACATGCCTATGAAGCAACTTCCTCTCTTCCTGCTACACTCACCGGAGTTGCCAAGGATTCTTTACTGGCAGCTGGGGTTGTCATGTAATCTTCCACACCCAGGGTCGTCTTCTCATTTTTCACACCTGTAGTCACATCATCTTCTGGCCGGACCGTGCTGGCTGAAAAGGGGAGATTGAGTCAGACCTCCAGGTGAAATTATATGGGCAGACCTAACTGGTCAGCTACAATCAGATTTTGTTTCTCATTTCTTTTGGGTATTTTTTCCTTTTTAGGGAATTTTCATTCTGGCTTAACACAAACCATTCTACATATATAGAACAGCCTGGTCATCTCCATTGTAAAAGAAAGGAAGATGGGACTCCAAAAAGGTGAAGCAGCCAGACCCTCCCTGGTTCCCACTGAGGCGTGCTGGACAGTGGGGTGTGTGTGTGTTTACACCTTGACTTTTCTTTCAATAATGAACCTGATTCTTTCTGGTGCCATTTCATATAAAGAATTAATGCATTTAGGTTAATAGAATTTCATATAGACCCAGAAAAATTCTCAATTAGAGTCTGGAAAGATTTCTGAACATATTGATTAGCAGGCTCTCTGTTATAAAGAGTGAAGTAAGTTGGAAAGAGGAAAATAAATATCATATATTAATGCATATACATGGAATCCAGAAAAATGGTACTAATGAACCTATTTGTAGGGCAACAGTAAAGACACAGAGAACAAACTTGTGGACGTGGTGAGGGAAGGAGAGGATGGGGCGAATTGAAGAGAGTAGCATTAACATATACACATTACCAGACTCAGAGTGGCTCTGGAAGAAATTTCGTGACTAAGTACAGTTGCAAAATAAGCAAGCACACACAGCTCAGGAGCAAGAGGGAGGGGGTGGTTGGAGACTTATGTGCTTAATTAAAGAGCAGATGTCCGGCCCTTGCCTTAAAATTCCTTCTTTCTCTTGTGCTTAGATAGCTCAGCCAAAGGCACAGCTAATAAATATTTGATCACAGCTTCTTTGCTGATGCACAGAAGAAGGAAGCCTCTAGAGTAAATTCTCTTGTTTCAAGAGCCTTCTCTTTGGATTGAGTACTGCTGATCTGGTGCTGCCAATCAGTGCTTCCCAAGTGTATGCATTTTTTTTCTCATCTGGGGTGGAGAAAGGCTTTCATTAGTTAGCAACTAACTGATACCTCAGTGCCAGCAAATATATTGCTCCCTTTCTGGCTGGTTGCTGGGGTGGGAGTAGGGGTAGAGATCAGCTCTCAATAAGGATTTAAGATTATGATTGCAGCAAATGTTGAATGTATTTATCAACTTCAAGGGGAAATTTCCCTTTGCCAGGCAAGCAGTCTTTATTTAAAAACTTAGCATTCTATTTTCTTTTCTTCTATACCAGGTTCAAATACACTTAACAAATCATCCATTTAAAAACATTTTCTGGTGTGTTCAGCAAAATCACTTACCATATGGCATCCTCTAGCTTTAAAAAGCAAAACAAAACCACCCTTGCTTTAAAAAAAATAAATAAGTACAGGATTAAGTTAGTTACAGTTGAATTCTTTCGTAGAAAGTTCAGTTCGTTGAAAGCCTAATGATAAAAATTCCTTCTTGCTCTTTTCTACCCTTGGCCCACAGAGCCAAGGACTAAAATTGCTCTGAATAGACAAAAGGGCATTTTATGAATGACACTCATGATGAAGAGGCATGTCTTTTGTCTCACTGCCCTGGCATTCTTTTTGCTTCCTGGGAAAGCTGATCTTTAACAAGAGATGTTCACTTGTCCCTCTCATTATTTCTGCTGAAGGCTTTGCGGATGAACTGCTGAGTGTCCAGCCAGCATTTGACATCCTTTACTCTTGAATGGTGAAATTCAAATCACGTTTTGCTGTCTTTCCTCTCCAATCATTTTCTTCTTCCTAAGACACGTGTGCACATAGTCAACACACACAACTGTTTATGTAAATGCAGTGACAAACGTGCAATAACAGTCTGTTCTAGAGTGACATCCCCTTGTGCTCATATGAACACCTTCCTGCCACTCCCAGCCTCCCCCAGCCTGTGGGTCAGAACCAGTGGAAATTTTCAACTCTGTCTGTAAGCCATCCACATGCTTTGGAATTGGTGTGTACATGTTATTCTTTTAAAAACTACTATTTCTAAGAAGATGATGTGATAAATTGATTTGACCCTAAGGTGTTTAAGTTTGAGAGCCAATAAGCACTGAAGAGATGTTTATTGGGGATCAAAGTGCTAGTTATGAATATTTTTTTTAATTATGAAAGTATGACAACACATTTATAGGAGATATGGAAAATACAGAACAAAGTTACATTGTTCTGTATTTTCATATGTATTAAAATTACAATTATTTTTTAAGTAGATAAATTAAGATTTTTAGTTGGAGCTTCAATATCAAACTCTTAAAACTTAATAGAATGAATAGACAGAAAAACAGAAGGATATAGTAGACCTGAAAACCACTATGAACCAATTCAACATAATTAAGATTTATACAATTTTCACACAACAGCAGGATACAAATTCTTTTCAAGTTCCCGTAGACTATAAACCCTGTCTCTTATACACATCTAGATGTGTATAAGAGACAGCTNGTAGACCTGAAAACCACTATGAACCAATTCAACATAATTAAGATTTATACAATTTTCACACAACAGCAGGATACAAATTCTTTTCAAGTTCCCGTAGACTATAAACCAGGAGACACTGGAAAATATCCAGGTGCATAAAACAAGATGCAAAAATTTCATGGCCTAAAGGTATTGGGATCATTCAGAGTCTGTTCTCTTATCACTGTGGAATTATGTTAGAAATCAGTATCAAAAGATATTTGAAAATAGCCCAGATATTTTCAAATGCAATGTGTCATTTACCAAGAGAGATCTTTGATTTAGCCATTGAAAGCCTCAATAGAGTTAAAACACTGAAAACACACAGGTGATCACAGAGAAGGAACCATTAAATGTTAACTATCAAACTGAGAAATTAGTAACAAAGATACTTTAAAAACTTCATGTATTTGGAAATGAAATGTCCACTTTTAAATGATAGGTATATCTAAGAAGCCATAACAAGGAAAATTAGAGAATATTTATTACAGAATAAAAATGAAATGAGAATTTATCAGAATTTGCTGCATGTAGCTGAAGCTGCTGGATATAACTAAATATTAACACAAGTGAATTATTTTTATTTTTGCAACAAAATCTAATAGCCCAAAGAAATCATTCTAGTTTCCATATATTTATGGGATGGCATTTCATTTACAATATTCAGAATTTGATGGAACATTAATTACACTGTCACTGTAATTGTCTTACAACAGTCCCAAATTCTTGATTAAGCCTTTGAGTAAGTGTTTTCAATCTTTTGGTTTTATTTACATTTCTCTGATTTGTGGTGCTGAGTTGTTCCTCATGTTTGCTGGTTGATGGGAGTGTCTTCTCGAGAACATTTTTCTTTTATGGTATTCATCTTTAAATAATTTAAAAATCTTCTTTATGCCTTAAGAATATATTCTTGGATTTCCTTCCCATTTAGGTCACCACAGAGCATTGACTAGGGTTCCCTATGCTATATTTTAGGTTCTCATTAGTTATCTATTTTATACATAGTAGTGTATGTATGTCAGTCCCCACCTTCCAATTCATTCCCCTTTCCACCTGGTGTCCATACATTTGTTCTATACATCTGTGTCTCTATTTCTGCTTTGCAAATAGGTTCACCTGTACCATTTTCTAGATTTCCTATATACGTGTTAATCATATTTGTCTTCTCTTTCTGACTTACTTCACTCTGTATGACAGGGCACTAATATATAACCGTTTCTGGCATCCAATCAATGTATTACATGGCTAACTGGTTCATAGCACTCGTCTGGCACCATTAAATTAATCCAGAGGAGACTTTCCTGGTGGTCTAGTGGTTAAGAATCTACCCGCCAACGCAGAGGAGTTTTGATCCCTTGTCTGGGAAGATTCTACACGCCACAGAGCAGCTAAGCTTGTGTGCCACAACTGCTGAGCCTCTACTCCAAAACAAGAGAAGCCACCACAATAAGAAGCACACACACTGCACGATAAGAGTCGAGTAGCCCCTACTTGCTGCAACTAGAAAGCCTCCACACACCAATGAAGACTCAGTCCAGTCCAAAATAAACAAAAATAATTAATCCAGAGAACTGAAACAGCAATAGGAAAAAGGAAATGAAGCAAATGCAACATAAGCTCAAGTCGCATTTAACAAAATCAGGAAATAGAGCATATTTCTTTAAGTTTTCTGGGATAGAATAAAGTGATAAAACAGAAAAATATATATTTTTTGGAATAGATGCTGCAATAATTTTTTAATTAATTGGCATTTGCATATGTCTTATAAGTGGCAAGGTCTGTCATTAGTCAAACTTATTAAGCTTGTTTGGTCTGAATATCATACTTACAAACTTTCTCAAGATTATGTAAATATTCATCTACATTTTCTATAAGTTTTTGTTTTTACACTGAATCTTTCTATTTGTCCTGTGTTTATCTTGAAGCATGATGTATAATGGGAATATAAATTTGATTTTCATCCAAAAATTAAGCTGATGTGTTTGTCCCCACTTACCAGATGAGCAAAGTGAGGCTGACAAAGACCTTCCTTGACCAACCTTTGCTGAAACTCCTCTGAGCCCTCCTCTCAGTGAGGCCATGTCCTCAGGCTTCAGTATTCATCATTACAGAGTCTAGTTTCATCAAGAACCCTGCTAAGTCAGTTTATAGAATCACTTGATTCTCTCTAATCAAGTTCTCCATCTCCCCATTTGATTTCTAGATCCCTTGCCTGCCTTTAGCTAGGATCCTGTTAGGCTAGTTTAGCAAGAATCTCTCTACCTTTGAGGTGTCTTCTTCACAATTTTCCATCCACTGCCCCTCTCTCTGCTTCTTGGCTATGAATCCTCAGCTGTCCCCATTGTACTCAGAGTTGAACCCCATCTCTCTTCCCTGAGGCAATAGTCTTGAATAAAATCTTCCAACTGTTTGAACAAGTGCCAGAATAACTTTCTTTAACCAGGTCAGAAGTTTAACGATTTTCTGAGTTGGCCTGGTCAGTGAGCAGATGCAAAGCCAAGTGTTTTGGACTGCTCGTTGGCCCCTTAAACCCTTTTTTGTGCCTCTGGGGTAGCTGTTGCCTGGAAAATGCCCTTCCTTGGGTTCCAACATCCTTCCTTCTCACCCCCAACCTCACTCTCCCTTAAATTATAATCCTGGTTATAGAAAGCAGTTGCTTCCTTGAGCATCTCACCTCTTCTTATGAGACACCATCTGTTAGAATCCCTCAGTCTAATTATGTAGTGACCACAATCTCTATTTCCTCAAATGAGTTCCCTTTCTAGGACTGAGGTTTCAGAAGTGGCACGTTAGAAGACAGGCGTGGTCTGCCTTACAAAGGCTGTACTTCTCAGAGGCGAGGTACTCTTGGCTCTACCAAAAAAGGCAGCAGCAATGATGGGATGGAGACTGGAGCCTTTCTAAGTTCATCTCTATTTTCCAGAATATTTATTGCACACCTACTACATGCTGGGGGCTTCCTTGATAGCTCCACAGCATTGCAAAGAGTTGGACTTGACTGAGTGACTAAACAATGATACCTGCATGTTGGGCCCCATTCTTGGCACCGGAAACAGAAAAGTGAACCAGGTGAGGTCCCCATTCTCATGGATTTGGGTAATGTTGGGGTGGGATAAGAGGAGGGGCTCTCAACAGGCAGACAAGGAAAACCTCAAGCTGGTGCTCCTGCACCCACTTCAGATCTCTGCTTAGAGGGCATTTTCTCAGGAGGCTTCTTGACCACCCACTGAAATCATAACATACTAATTAGTGAATTAATATATTCACTGACTATCCCTCTAGAACATAAGGTCAGTAAAGGCTGTTTCATCTTGATGTCCCAATTGTCTATGATACTGGCACAGAGTAGACAGTATCACTGTCTGAGTATTTGTCGAATGACTGAGTGATCTCCAGGTAAGTGAAAAGCTGGTCTCACTAACCCTGAGGCCCAGACTGCAGCACCACACACTTGAGAAATAGGCTGATCAGTGTGGCTGGACAGTGAGAGACAAGACCGAGGAGGGGTAGAGGGCCAGACTGGTGGAATTCTGTACGAAGGGGTTTTGATTTAAACTTAATTTTATAGCCAGAAGATGCTCTGAGTGTGGGAGGGACCTAACTCCAGCCCCAGGAGCCACTCTAGTGCCACAGAATAGATGTAGGTGTTGGAAGGTGCCAGGGTCAGACTGAAGCTGAGCATCACTTAGACTGTTGTCCAGGCAGAAATGGGCAGTGCTTACACCAGGGCAGGGCAGCAGGAAGGGAAAGAACTGGACAGGTAATTACTGGAAAGCATCTAACGTCACTATCCCAACAATCGGAAATAAGCATAAAACCTCAGAGGCGAGACTTTTACGTCTGTTGCCATTCTGTGGATAACAACGTTTAGAATATGAATGGATGAACTGAGTAAAGCAGGATGTTTCCATATGGTGCTGAGTCCTTTGCTAGATTTTACCTCATGCTTTTTTTGGGGGGTGATAAGCACTCAATCCTAAAGGAAATCAACCCTAAGTATTCATCAGGACTAATGCTGAAGCTGAAACTCCAATACTTTGGCCACGATGCAAGGAGCTGACTCATCGAAAAAGACCCTGATGCTGGGAAAAGATTGAAGGCAGGGTGAGAAGGGGATGACAGAGGATAAGATGGTTGGATAGTATCACTGACTCAATGGATGTGAATTTGAGCAAACTCTGGGAGATGGTGAAGGACAAGGAAATGTAGCATGCTGCAGTCCATGGGGTCGCAGAGTCGGGCATGACCTAGCAACTGAACAACAATAACCAATTAACAATGTGATAGTTTTGGGTGAACACCAAAGCAATTCAGCTATACATAAATGTGTCTTCACTCTCCTCCAAACTTCCTTCCTATCCAGGCTGCCACATAACTTTGAGCAGATTTCCTTGTGCTACACAGTAGGTCCTTGTTGATTATCCATTTTAAATAGAGCAGTGTGTACCTGTCCATCCCAAATTCCCTAATTATCCCTTCCTGCCATCCTTCCCTCCAGCAACCACAAGTTCATTCTCTTAGTCTGGGATTCCACTGTGTCTTATGAGGACAGCCTCCAAAGTCTCCTTCGTAAGTTTTGGCAAAGAGCCTCTGTCCACTTTCCATCTCCACGTGAGGGAAAAGTTCCCCGTGGTCCTTTTTCTATTGACTTGAAGCTTCAGAATTGAACGGCTGGAGATTAAAGTGGGAAAGTTGATTTTAAAAGAAGTCAAGCTGAGTTACCCTCAGGCTTTCAAAGAAAACTGGTAGATTAAGACATCTTTCATGCTGTCTGGATTTTTTAGCCTCTTGAGCTGCTCCAGCATCTAAACGCACAAACAACCCTTTGAAGATGAATGACTGCATGGCCTTGGAATGACTTGTGGCCATCGAGAAGTAGAATGCTCTTTTTCTTGCAATATCCTAGGAAGTTCTGGATTTTCCCTGTAGGAAAAACTGTAATATAACCTACAAACAAATAATTCCAGAGAAANTGTTGGGGTGGGATAAGAGGAGGGGCTCTCAACAGGCAGACAAGGAAAACCTCAAGCTGGTGCTCCTGCACCCACTTCAGATCTCTGCTTAGAGGGCATTTTCTCAGGAGGCTTCTTGACCACCCACTGAAATCATAACATACTAATTAGTGAATTAATATATTCACTGACTATCCCTCTAGAACATAAGGTCAGTAAAGGCTGTTTCATCTTGATGTCCCAATTGTCTATGATACTGGCACAGAGTAGACAGTGAGTATTTGTCGAATGACTGAATGATCTCCAGGTAAGTGAAAAGCTGGTCTCACTAACCCTGAGGCCCAGACTGCAGCACCACACACTTGAGAAATAGGCTGATCAGTGTGGCTGAACAGTGAGAGACAAGACCGAGGAGGGGTTGAGGGCCAGACTGGTGGAATTCTGTACGAAGGGGTTTTGATTTAAACTTAATTTTATAGCCAGAAGATGCTCTGAGTGTGGGAGGGACCTAACTCCAGCCCCAGGAGCCACTCTAGTGCCACAGAATAGATGTAGGTGTTGGAAGGTGCCAGGGTCAGACTGAAGCTGAGCATCACTTAGACTGTTGTCCAGGCAGAAATGGGCAGTGCTTACACCAGGGCAGGGCAGCAGGAAGGGAAAGAACTGGACAGGTAATTACTGGAAAGCATCTAACGTCACTATCCCAACAATCGGAAATAAGCATAAAACCTCAGAGGCGAGACTTTTACGTCTGTTGCCATTCTGTGGATAACAACGTTTAGAATATGAATGGATGAACTGAGTAAAGCAGGATGTTTCCATATGGTGCTGAGTCCTTTGCTAGATTTTACCTCATGCTTTTTTGGGGAGGTGATAAGCACTCAATCCTAAAGGAAATCAACCCTAAGTATTCATCAGGACTAATGCTGAAGCTGAAACTCCAATACTTTGGCCACGATGCAAGGAGCTGACTCATCGAAAAAGACCCTGATGCTGGGAAAAGATTGAAGGCAGGGTGAGAAGGGGATGACAGAGGATAAGATGGTTGGATAGTATCACTGACTCAATGGATGTGAATTTGAGCAAACTCTGGGAGATGGTGAAGGACAAGGAAATGTAGCATGCTGCAGTCCATGGGGTCGCAGAGTCGGGCATGACCTAGCAACTGAACAACAATAACCAATTAACAATGTGATAGTTTTGGGTGAACACCAAAGCAATTCAGCTATACATAAATGTGTCTTCACTCTCCTCCAAACTTCCTTCCTATCCAGGCTGCCACATAACTTTGAGCAGATTTCCTTGTGCTACACAGTAGGTCCTTGTTGATTATCCATTTTAAATAGAGCAGTGTGTACCTGTCCATCCCAAATTCCCTAATTATCCCTTCCTGCCATCCTTCCCTCCAGCAACCACAAGTTCATTCTCTTAGTCTGGGATTCCACTGTGTCTTATGAGGACAGCCTCCAAAGTCTCCTTCGTAAGTTTTGGCAAAGAGCCTCTGTCCACTTTCCATCTCCACGTGAGGGAAAAGTTCCCCGTGGTCCTTTTTCTATTGACTTGAAGCTTCAGAATTGAACGGCTGGAGATTAAAGTGGGAAAGTTGATTTTAAAAGAAGTCAAGCTGAGTTACCCTCAGGCTTTCAAAGAAAACTGGTAGATTAAGACATCTTTCATGCTGTCTGGATTTTTTAGCCTCTTGAGCTGCTCCAGCATCTAAACGCACAAACAACCCTTTGAAGATGAATGACTGCATGGCCTTGGAATGACTTGTGGCCATCGAGAAGTAGAATGCTCTTTTTCTTGCAATATCCTAGGAAGTTCTGGATTTTCCCTGTAGGAAAAACTGTAATATAACCTACAAACAAATAATTCCAGAGAAATTTGTGAGAATGTAATGTTTTTAGAGGGAGGTCAAAACATCTATGTAGAAAACAAAACCAAAAAGGTCTGCTTCTGATCCTTTGCCCAGGCACAGGCTTTTACATATTATTTTTCTATCATGTTTCAAAACTGCTCAGAAGCCTGAAAATAAACACACCCCAAACTGCAGGGAGGTACCAATCTCCAATGTTTTCCAACTTTCTGCAGACCACCCACCGTGATCTCCAAGATAACTCAGATCTTTATACTATCTTTCCTCTTCATTCAGAACATCCCAAATAGCTGTTTGATAGCGCTCCCTGAAGTTACCATGAATTGGGTTTCTGCAACCAGAAAAAAAGGTGTTTGGACTTCACTTTTATTTATCACATCTTTTGAGGGACCCCTCTGGTCTCACACGCTGGCCCACATCCAGAACTTGTACAGCCTTTCTTGGGAATATTGAAAGACATTTGCTAATCCAGAGCCCTACATCTGACCATCAACTCCTGGCGGACCCAGGGTTGTGGTCAGTACAATCACTGATGTGGTCAATGGGTTTCCCACCCAGCTCCACCCCTTCTAAGGATCCTGATAAATTGCTTAGCAGATCAAAGTTTGGACCACGGAAAATCTAGGCAACTCCAAGAGGGCTTAGCCCCACCACTCAGCATCCCACAGGGATGAACGCACTCTTAATTTTCCTCCAGGCAGTACAGTACTACTCATAGCACATACCATCCTATATTCCCCATGTCTGGCACCATAGGTAACTATTTAGTAGGCGTTGGTTGAGTGACTGACTGAACGAGTACACTTCTAACATTCCTTATAACATTCCTGCCACTGTCCACTGTGCTTCATCCATGAGTTGTCAAACGCCTTCTCCTGATGAAAGAGACAGCAGGGCTGAAAATGGGATACTTCTCCTGTAAGGATGAACTCTGCTGCTCTGCTCTTTGATTTTTAATGAGCAGCAGCCTGCCCACTAACTGTGTCCGGTCCTGTCCGTCCCTCCAACACAGGGCTGAGACTGCTCACTGTTGGCATCGGCAATGTGTTCCTCTCCCATAGAAATCAAGAGAAACATGTCAAGGCTGCAGAGATCAGACAAGGGTCACTAGTTCCTCTAGAGAAATCAGAAGAAACGCTACACATTAATACTTGGAGCAGCGACCATCCCCCGACTTCAGAGAAGGGGCTGTTATGCTCAGTGGCCCAAGGATGCCTTTCGGGGGGGAGCAGTTTTCTTTGGGCTCTGGGTGGGGTGGCCCCTCTGGGTCACCTCCCAAAGTTGAAGGCAGTGTTCTGAAAGTCTCTGCAGCTGAGCACAGCAATCGAGAAAGGGGAGGGGCTGGCGATGGCTGGGGACTCCTGTTTCATTTCAGAAGGAAGGACTCATGCCAAGTCATTGGCAGGCGGAAGGTGCAGACTCATAGCCCATAAGATACGTCTCCAACCACATCCACTCTTTCCCCCTCTTCAATAGAGGGAAAGGAATTGAGACCTACTGCGTAAACTTTACCAATCTTCCCAGTTAATTCCCATGGCCACCTATGTGGAAATTAGTTTAATTTTTGCTGTTTAGTCACTCAGTTGTGTCCGACTCTGTAGACCACCAGGCTCCTCTGTCCATGGGGTTTCCTAGGCAAGAATACTGAAGTGGGTTGCCATTCCATTCACCTGCCTTGGCAGGTGGATCCTTTACCACTGAGCCACCAGGGAAGCCCCAGATATTTTAATAATGGTGACCAAACATTTGTGCCAAGCACTCTCTCTTGATCTTCACAAAAGCCTTGAAAACTAACATCATCCCTATTTTGTAAATGAGGATGGTGGGGCTGAGAGTAAGCCAACCACGTAGTCAGCAAGGGGTGATGCAGGGGTTACACGTCAGGATCTGTCAGACCCCAGAGAAGTCCCCGGCTCTAACCACTGTGTGACACAACCTTCATACGTATCGGTCACTTTTCCGTAGCTCCCACTCATTTTCCTCCCCAACTCAATTCCATCACTGCCCATCCAGACCCTACCTATGGTCCAGGTGAAACATCGCTTTCCTCAGAGACCACTCCCGCCCCCCGCCAACACCCCCCACCCAGGTGTCAGGAGGAAGCACCCTCCTCTAAACTGGTGTTGCTATTGTTCAGTCACTAAAAGTCATGTCTAACTCTTTGCAAGCTTCATTCATGTAAACTCAACTCATGAGCTCTCTGCGTTATACAGCAACTTCCCACTAGCTATTTTTATTTTCTCCACAGATTGCAGCATGCCAGGCTCCTTTGTCCTTCACCGTCTCCCAGAGTTTGCTCAAACACGTCCACTGAGTTGGTGATGCTATCCAACCATCTCATCCTCTGCTGCCCTCTTCTCCTTTTGCCTTCAATCTTTCTTAGCACCAGGGTCTTGATAACTCTGCATTCAAGACTTTCTCCCTGCTAGCAGTCTGTGATAGCTGAATGAATGAATGAGTATTTACACTTTTTTAGGACTGAGGAGAATGAATCAACTTACCCACTCACTCCAACTGCAAACAGGGCTCAGGACCCCTCTTCAAATGTTAAAACTTGAGGTTGTTGGTTACAACCTCAATCAAGATTACTCAACCTGAGGGAAGGTCTCTCTCTTGGCCAAAAGCAGAATGTTCTCAGTAAAGGAGGAAGTGAGTCCACAGTGCTGTAGACTGGAATCAACACTGTTGTATAACTTTTCTGGAACCTAGCCAGGAGGCCACCTCTTAGGGAGAATCGCTTAGTTATTAATACTTGAATAATCAAATGACTAAGGCCGGCTTTAGAAGTGCTGGCCTGGAACACAGCATCTCAACTGTGTTGGGAAATCCTTTACCATCTGCTTGGAAACCGAGCTTCTGATTCATGCAGGGCTGTCAGCTGAGCGGGCCCTGATTTCGCAAGAGTGAAAAGAGAAGCCCCTTTGGCTCTGACCTCACCATCCACCCATACAGCTTGCAGACAGCTCAGCTGTGAGCCCAGGAGGATGAGGCCCTCCAGGAATGTACAGGATGTAGCTGTGTTTCCACTGACTGCCCTTGGCCTTGGTCTGAAGCCTGGTTTGCGAGTTTGAAGTGTGCTTTGGTAAAATTTTTTAAAAATAATACTCTTAGAGGGAATCTCTTCTGATCCTCTTTGCCATCTTTCCCCCCTTGTTCCAATGAATGGGGAATTCAGGCAGCAAAGTGGGGCTTATTATTTCTGTGCTGTTTTAGCTGAGTTTCTCCCCAGGAACCCATCAATTACATCAGACTAGATGTCCTACCATTACCTCAAACTCACTGTCTCTATAAGAGAGTGCATAACTTACTGTTTTTTCTCATCAAATTGGTTCCTTATCGCTCATCCCTCCAATCTGATTTCTATCACCTGCCTTCTTGTCATTCTTGCCAAAAGGCTGGGTTTCTTCCCTCTTCCTCCTGCCAAACATTTTTACCAACCATATGTTCTTTTAAGTGCGGAATAAGATGGGTCCTCCTCTCTTCTCTAAGGAGCGAGAGATATGTATCAATTAAAGTACAGTGATAAGAACAGCCAGAGTAATTTGAGAAAGAATAAAGAGGAGGACTAACACTTCTCAATTTCAGAACTTACTACAAAGAGTAAGTACTACTACTGCAGTAAGTAGTACTCCTGTACTACTACAGAGTCAGCACCATGTGGTACTGGCATAAAGATTGATGTATAAGCCAATAGAATAGAATTGAGAGTCCAGAAATAAACCCACGTATTTCTGGGAAAGTGATTTTTAAAATTTATTTTTAATTGGAGGATAATTGATTTGCAATGTTGTGTTGGCTTCTGCCATAGGACAATGTGAATCAGTCGTAAGCATACGTCCCGACCTTCTTGATCTTTCCTCCCACCAATCCCCCATCCCAACCCTCTGGGTTGTCAAAGAGCATTGGGTTAAGCCCCGCATGTTATACAGCTACTTCCCACTAGCTATCTATTTTACGTACGGCAATTACATGTTTCACTGTTACTCTCTCAATTTGTCCCATCCTGTCTTTCTCCCATTGTGTTTAAAGTCTATTCTCTATGTCTGCGTCTCCATGCCTGCCCTGCAAATAGGTTCATCAGTACCATTTTTCTAGATTTCATACATATGCATTAATACATGATATTTTTCTCTGACTTATTTCACTCTGGTTTATCCACCTCACTAGAACTGACGCAAATTCATTCCTTTTTTGGCTGAGTAATGTTCCATCATATGTATATATATATATATACATACATACACTGCTGCTGCTGCTAAGTCGCTTCAGTCGTGTTCGACTCTGTATGACCCCATAGACGTCAGCCCACCAGGCTCCCCCGTCCCTGGGATTCTCCAGGCAAGAACACTGGAGTGGGTTGCCATTTCCTTCTCCAATGAATGAAAGTGAAAAGTGAAAGTGAAGCCGCTCACTACAACTTCTTTATCCATTCATCTGTCGATGGACATCTAGGTTGCTTCCACGTCCCGGCCATTGTAAATAGTTCTGCAATGAACATCGGGGTACATGTGTAATGGGCAATCATTCTGACAAAGGTATCAAGTTAATTCAGTGGAAAGAAGCATCTTCTCAACCAAATGGTATTGGGACAACTGGCCTTCTTCATGCAAAAGAATGGAGTTGGACCTCGATTTCACACCACGATTAATTCATTAAAATTAATTTCAAATGAATCATACACCTCAGTGTAAGAGCTACAACTATACAACTGTTGGAAGAATATATAAGACTAAATCTTTGTGACCTTGGATTAGGCAACAGCTTCCTAGATAAAACACCAACAGTAGAGGCAACAAAAGAAAAAATAGATAAATTGGACTTCCTCAGTTTTTAAAATTTGTGCTTTAGTGAATGCTACCAAGAGATTGAAAAGCCAAGTCACAAAGTGGGAGGAATGCTCACAATTCTTATGTCTGATAAAGGTTTAGTACCCAAAATATTAATACATACAGAATTAAACAATAAAAAATTAGTATTCATTTTAAAATGAGAAAACAAGATTAGATACTTCTTCAAAGAAAATATATAAATGGTCTTTAAGCACATGAAAAGCTGTACAATGTCACTGGACATTAGGGCCATGCAAATCAAAATTATAATTAGATACCACTTCATACCCATTAGGATATCTACAATTTTTAAAAAAACAAACAAACCACTCAACCAAATGGGAAATAACAAGATTTGGCAAGGATGTAGAGAAATTGGAACTTTCTGCACTGTTCGTAGGAGTGTAAAATGGAACCACTTTGGAAAACAGTTTGGCAGTTCCTCAAAAAGTTAATTGATAACTGAAGAATTGATGCCTTAGAACTGAGGTGCTGAAGAAGACTCTTGGGAGTCCCTTGGCCAGCAAGGAGAGCAAACCAGTCAGTCCTAAAGGAAATCAGGCCTGAATATTCATTGGAAAGACTGAAACTGAAGCTGAAGCTCCAATATTTTGGCTACTTGATGTGAAGAGCCGACTCATTAGAAAAGATGATGCTGGGAAAGACTGAAGGCAGAAGAGGACAACAGAGGATGAGATGGCTGGATGGCATCACTGACTCAATGGACACGAGCTTGAGTCAACTCCGGGAGTTGGTGATGGACAGAGGAGCCTGGGGTGCTACAGTCCATGGGGTTGCAAAGAGTCGGATGTGACTGAGCAACTGAACAACAACAGAACGTTAAACAAAGAGCTACAGAGTGTGTGTGTGTGTGTGTGTGTGTGTGTGTGTGTGCATAGTCACTCAGTCGTGTCTGGCTCTTTGCAATCATTTGGACTATAGCCTGTCAGACTCCTCTGTCCATGGGATTTTCCAGGCAAGAATACTGGAGTGGGTTGCCATTTCCTCCTCCAGGGGATCTTCCAGATCCAGGGATTGAACCCAGGTCTCCCAGATTGCAACATTCTTTTACCACTGAGCCACCTGGAAAGCCCAGAGCTACCATGTAAAAGCGAAAGGTGCTCAGTCATGTCCTACTCTTTGTGTCCTCATGGACTGTAGCCAGTCAGGCTCATCTGTCCATGGAATTCTCCAGCTAAGAATACTGGAGTGGGTAGCCTAGCTGTTCTCCAGGGAATCTTTCTGACCTAGGAATCAAACTGGGGTCTCTGGCATTGCAAGTGGATTCTTTACCAGTTGAGCTATCAGCGATCTGAACTACCAGGGAAGTTCCTGAGCTACCATATGACCCAGCAATTCTATTCCTAGGCATATCCTTGAGAGAGATGAAAA
The DNA here is from genome assembly GCA_006410675.1 of Oreotragus oreotragus. Taxonomy (NCBI): domain Eukaryota; kingdom Metazoa; phylum Chordata; class Mammalia; order Artiodactyla; family Bovidae; genus Oreotragus; species Oreotragus oreotragus. The sequence goes on along the minus strand of SJYX01001775.1, from coordinate 117,956 downwards.
CATATGTCCATACAAAGACTTGAACATGAATGTTTATAGCTGCATTATTCATAATAACCCCAAAGTGGAAACAACCCAAATGTCCATCCATGGATGAACGGGTAAGCAAAATGCAGTATTAGCCACACCATGGAGTATTATTCAGCTATAAAAAGGAATGAAATTCAGACTCATGCTACAAATGCATGAACCTGGAAAACACCATGCTAAATAAAAGAAACCAGACACGAAGTACCACATACTATATGATGACATTTATATGAAATATCTAAAATAAGCAAACTCATAAACACAGAGAGCAGATTAGTGGTTGCTGGGGAAGTGGGGGGACATGGGAACAACTGCTAATGGTTGGGGGCTTTGGAGGAAGGGGTGAAAAAATATTCTAAAACTGACAGTGATGATGGCTGTACAACTCTGAATACACTAAAACCCACTGGACTGTCTATTCTAAAGGGGTTAATTTTATAACACGAGAATTACATATCAATAAAAATTTTAGTATAGTGATGAATGTTATAAGCTATGAGTAAGAAATCAGGAAATGAGGAAAGAATAATTAGAAACCTGGAGGATGCTTGGTGGCAGAGAATAAGAATCTGCCTACCAGTGCGGGAGACATGGGTTTGATTCCTGGTCCAGGAAGATCCCACATGTTGCCCGCAATCAGAAGCCTGTGCACTGCAACAAACAGTCGCCCTCGCTCGACCCAAGTAGAGAAAGCCTGCGTGCAGCAAGGGAGACCCAGCAAAGCCAAAAGAAAAAAAAGAAAAGAAACCTGGGGAAATACTGTGCTGTAAGTCTTGCTGGCTCTTATTCCCCCAAATCTGATCTCATTCTCCCGTGTGCTGTCATTACACCTAGTCTCTTCACCTCCTGATTCTCCGTTTTCCCCCAGACTAAGCCCCCATAAACTAGATTCAATCCCGTGTGGTGCCTTATCATCACATTTTTCCCGACAGCCACTATTCATGGCCCACTCTGCTCCCATTTGACTATTACCCACAGAAAAAGGTTTAGCTTACACTCACCTTGGATTCAGCCTTCTCTCAACAGATTTCCTGCAATCCCCCAACTCGACACCCTTGACTCCAGCCAGCCTCCATGGCTTTTCCCAGCCCTGGATGCCTGTACCTTTTCCCACACAAACTCCAGATTGTTTTAATTTCTGTGCATTTGCTTGAGGATTCCTTCCTGCCTAGAATGCCCTTCCCTACCACCCTGTCCAACCAACTCCACCATTTTTCACAGCCAAGATCAAGTCCCATCCTCCCCCGAAGGGTTTTTCCAGTTCCCAAGGCCCACAAGAATCTCATCTCCAAACCTGCATCTGGTAATGCTATGTGTCCCACAGGACATGCCATTTTACACCCCCTTTTCTATTCTTATTCATATACGCCACACACATCTGCCTTGCCTCTCTGTGTGAACTGCAATCCCATGTATGACTCCATTCTAACCTTTACTAAGATATGTTCTTATTAAGATATGTGCTCTATAAACACTTACGGGGACAGGGATTATGTCCTTTAACTAGATGCCCCCATATCAGTCTAGTTCTTCAATCTGGATTACGTATCTAACAAATAACTGTATGTGTCCCACAGGACTTGCCATTTTACACCCCCTTTTCTGTTCTTATTCATATACGCCACACACATCTGCCTTGCCTCTCTGTGTGAACCGCAATCCCATGTATGACTCCATTCTAACCTTTACTAAGATATGTTCTTATTAAGATATGTGCTCTATAAACACTTACGGGGACAGGGATTATGTCCTTTAACTAGATGCCCCCATATCAGTCTAGTTCTTCAATCTGGATTACGTATCTAACAAATAACTGTGATGTTATTGCTGTAAAAGTTGCCTGAAGAAATCAACTGACTAACAACTCTGAGAGTCCTTGGCAGCCTACATCTAAGAATAGCTGGCTGTTGTGCTGAATGTTTAGCGATGTGGGTTCTGGGGTTGGACCGCCTGGAGTCAAGTCTCATCACTGTTATTTACTAGCTCTGTGTCTGTGTGTAAGTTACTGAACCTCTCTGAGCCTCTTTACCTATCTATAAAATACAAATAATTCCTATCTTCAAGTTATGTTGGACGGATTAAATGAAGTAGGGCTTGCAAAGTGCTTGACACTAAGCACTCACTTCCTAGGTGAGGCAGTGATAATGAATCTGCCTGCCAAACTTGAGACTCAAGAGAATCGGGTTTGATCCCTGGGTCAGGAAGAACCCCTGGAGGAGGAAATGACAACCCACACCAATATTCTTGCCTGGAAAGTTCCATGAACAGAGAAGCCTGGCAGACTGTAGTCCATGGAGTCCCAAAGAGTGGGACACAACTGAGCACAGCACACACACACACACACACACACACACACACACACACACACAATGTTATTATATAGTTCCATATAGTTAGAACCCGGTATGGAGCAACTGATTGGTTCAAGATTGAGAAAGAAGTGCAGCAGGGCTGTCTGCTGTCACCCTGTTTGTTTAACCTGTACACTGAACACATCATGAGAAATGCCGGGCTGGATGAGTTACAAGCTGGAGTTAAGAGAGGAGGGAGAAACATCAACAACCTCAGATATGCAGATAATACCACTCTAATGGCACAAAGTGAGGAGGAACTAAAGAGCTTCTTAAAGAGGGTGAAGGAGGAGAATGAAAGAGCAGGCTTAAGACTAAATATATTAAAAAGCAAAACAAAACTAAGATCATGGCATCCGGCCCCATTATTGCATATGAAATAGAAGCGGGGAAAAGGTGGCAGTAGTAACGGCTTTCCTCTTCTTGGGTTCCAAAATCACTGTAGACGGTGACTGCAGCCGTGAAATCAGAAGATGGTTACTTTGGGGCAGGAAAGTGATGACCAACCTAGATGATGTGTTGAAAAGCAGTGACGCTACTCTGCCAACAAAGATCTGTATAGTCAGGCTATAGTCTTCCCAGTGGTCACATAGGGTTGTGACAACTGGTCGGTAAAGAAGGCAGAACACCAAAGAACTGATGTCTTCGAACTGTGTGCTGGAGAAGACTCCTGATAGTCCCTTGGATAGCAAGGACATCAAACCAGTCAATCTTTAGGGATATCAACCCTGAATACTCACTGGAAGGACTGATGCTGAAGCTGAAGCTCTAGTATTTTGGTCATCTGATGCAAACAGCTGACTCATTGGAAAAGTCCCTGATGCTGGGAAAGATCGAGGGCAGAAGGAGAAAAGGGTATCAGAGGATAAGATGGCGGGACAGTGTCACCAATGCAATGAATACGGACTTGGGCAAACTCCCGAGACGCTGAGAGACAGGGAGGCCTGGTATGCTACAGTCCATGGGGTCGCAGAGAGTCAGACACAACTGGGCAACTGAACAACAATAGCATCCAGTTACTGGGTTTCCCTGATGGCTCAGATAGTAAAGAATCTGCCTGTAATGCAGGGTTTGATCTCTGAGTGATCTCTGAGTTGGAAAGATACCCCTGGAGAAGGGAATGGCTACCCATTCCAGTATTTTTGCCTGGGAAATCCCATGGACAGAGGAGCCTAGTGGGCTACAGTCCATGGGGTCACAAAGAGCCAGACATGAGTGAGCAACTAACATTTTCACATTTCAATGCTAATATACAGTTAATGCTGTGAACGCCACACATCCAGAATCTAGTTCCTTTAGTTATACAGATTCAGAAATTTAATTTTATTATAGGGTGATCTAGATCAGATGAAATCCTTTCTCCCTCAGTTCAGTTCAGTTGCTCAGTCGTGTCCGACTCTTTTCGACCCCATGAACCACAGCACACAAGGCCTCCCTGTCCATTACCAACTCCCGGAGTTTACTCAGACTCATGTCCATCAAGTCAGTGATGCCATCCAGCCATCTCCTCCTCTGTCATCCCCTTCTTCTCCTGCCCCCCACTTCTTCTCTGGGCCCCAATCCCTCCCAGCATCAGAGTCTTTTCCAATGAGTAAACTCTTCGCATGAGGTGGCCAAAGATCTGGAGTTTCAGCTTCAGCATCAGTCCTTTCAATGAACACCCAGGACTGATCTCCCTAGCCACGCTCTTATGAGTCCAGGAATTCAAATAGCTTACCTAGATAGGGAAATAGTTCTTCAATGGTCTCTACCCACATTCGTTACCCCAGGCATGGGCTTCTCAAGAGTGAAATACCTAAAATGGTGTCTGGTGCACACAGAACAAAGACTAAAGGCACGTGGGGGGAATACCTTTCCAGACTGTGACAGAACAGTCCCAGGGGCACTTGGACTGAGACCAGAAGCCCTTCAGCCACCAGACAGGATACCTTACAATAGCCATTAGCAAGGAGACCGTTTACGTTGCCTGACTCACAAAGAAGTTACTCAGTAAATATTTAACTAAATGCATTCTTCAGGCAGGACAAGTTTCACATCAGCTAGTCCTTACTCCTTTCCCCTCCCCGTCTAGATTCTAGGCAGACAAACTCCTCCAGGCAGGATACCATTCATTGGATCACAATTTTGCTTAAGTAAGTCGTGTTTCAACACCCAGATGAAGACAGTGTGATGAATTACGTAAGTACTCTCATTAGTAATGTTGACGCATCTTCTAGAGGCCCTTCCCTATCTGCTACAAATGTAACAGTGACAATTATTACCATTGCCCCAGGGCTCAGTGACATTCTCTCTTTACTGTCTGGAACCCTGACCCTCTGAAAGAGGTCACCTTCCGGAAAGGTGATTATCCTATTGCTAAATTTGTTGTTTTTGTGTTTTGTGGGGTTCCCCGCCCCCATATAAATTTAGTGTTGCCCTAACAATTTCAGTGTGCAGCTCCTCAGACAAGTAGGTATATGAGGTGGCCAGATCTACAAATTTCCCTCAGAGGATTAAACCCATCTCCTCCGAGCAGTTCCCTGGTGGCTCAGAGGTTAAAGCATCTGTCCGCAATGCGGGAGACCTGGGTTCGATCCCTGGGTCGGGAAGATCCCCTAGAGAAGGAAGTGGCAACCCACTCCAGTATTCTTGCCTGGAGAATCCATCTAATAAAAAACTTTGAAAAGAGGAAAGAACTGGAAAAGTGGTGGGGGAAGACTGACAGAAGAAATGGTGTACATAATCCCACTTCTGATCATTTTAAACCCATCTTTCAAATGATAAGCTTGCATGTTGTAAGGGAGGGGTTTGCTGACGGAGAATCAAGATCTCTTGCTTCTTTAATGACATGTAAATATAGGGCCGGGCTTCCCTGGTGGCTCAGAGGTTAAAGCGTCTGTCCGCAATGCGGGAGACCTGGGTTTGATCCCTGGGTCGGGAAGATCCCCTGGAGAAGGAAGTGGCAACCCACTCCAGTATTCTTGCCTGGAGAATCCCATGGATGGAGGAGCCTGGTGGGCTACAGTCCATGGGGTCGCAAAGAGTCGGACACGACTGAGCAACTTCACTTTCACTTTCTTTCAAATATAGGGCCACAAACTCATATGCCTTCTGGTTACCAGGGATTACAGGCCACAGGCTGTCACATGGATGCTGCACCAAATCAAACAGTGAAAGTCTGGAGAATAGGGTAGCATCTCTACTCTAAGGGGCCCTGAGAGGCAGAAATATGTGCTGGATGTGACCCCATCTTCTGATTTTCCAAAAGAAGTCGAAATACCTGAATTGATGTGTGTGTGTGTAAATGTATGATTTTTAAACATTAACAACCATTTTAATAAGGCACCATTAGATCACAAAACCTGACCTCATTGACTGTGGCCCCAGAAGACTGAAATTATGTCTCTAAATCACATGCATTGCTTCATATAGCCATTAACTGTAGCCATTTTGTTTTATTAAATAAGCCCTCTTGTTTCATTTTATTATTTGCCTCACAGTTTCTTCCTCGGTATATTCATCTGTGAAATAGGGGTAAGAGCATTTGTTTCTCTGTCTCCAAAGAATCAAGGATCATGGCGGCTGGGAAGATGAATGAGGTCATTTGGTTAAGCACTCCTTGCTGGGTGGAAGAGTGATGGCTTATAAATGCTAATAGTGTTTGAATTATGTGAGCTTTCATGGAAAGAGAGCTGGACCATTTAGCTCCCCCTCTGCAGGGAGTTCTAAAAGAGGAAGCCAGGGAGGAAGAGACCAGAAATACTTCTTCGTGACTGTGTCCTGGGATGAACTACGAAATGACTTTGGGGATGCCATGTTTGTGTCCATCAGTTCAGTTCAGTCTCTCAGTCGTGTCCGACTCTTTGTGACCCCATGAATCGCAGCACACCAGGCCTCCCTGTCCATCACCAACTCCCGGAGTTCACTCAGACTCACGTCCATCAAGTCAGTGACACCATCCAGCCATCTCATCCTCTGTTATCCCCTTCTCCTCCTGCCCCCAATCCCTCCCAGCATCAGAGTCTTTTCCAGTGAGTCAGTTCTTCGCATGAGGTGGCCAAAGTACTGGAGTTTCAGCTTTAGCATCATTCCTTCCAAAGAAATCCCAGGGTCGATCTCCTTCAGAATGGACTGGTTGGCTCTCCTTGCAGTCCAAGGGACTCTCAAGAGTCTTCTCCAACACCACAGTTCAAAAGCATCAATTCTTTGGTGCTCAGCCTTCTTCACAGTCCAACTCTCACATCTATACATGACCACAGGAAAAACCATAGCCTTGACTAGACGGACCTTAGTCGGCAAAGTAATGTCTCTGCTTTTGAATATGCTATCTAGGTTGGTCATA
>SJYX01001775.1:49022-98654 GCA_006410675.1 Oreotragus oreotragus | reverse complement strand
TCATTGTCTTCTAAAGTTAAGCCAATGATTCTTTATAAATATGTTCGATAACAGGTAAGTGGAATTGAGATGATACAGCGCTGTGCAGAGAAATAGAATCCAGCCAGGAAAGCCTCTCTTACTAAACATCAACAGATAATAGGCCCAGATGAGAAGAAAACATTTTACATTTCTTTGGGGTCAGATTTTAAGCTGAAAGCATCTTTAGAAGCTACGTAAACATTTTTAACAATAGCCTTGGTAACTGAAGCCCAGCCGTATATGTGGATTGAAGCATCCTTTAGGACACTTCTATATTAATAGCATTCATTTCTAAGCACAAAATAAGAAATAAAGGCCACATTTACAATCATTCTGGATTGCTATACAGTGTAAGAACTAAATTAGTAGGAAGAATATGAAAAGAAAAGGAATTGCTATTCAAGCTGGCTAGAGGAAAAAGAAATTAATAATATTCCAAGCCCAAGTTTAAGTAGGAACAGTAACAGTAGTTTTAAGGAATAATGTTTAGTGAAAATAACATCCCAATTCTCTAGGTTGTACCAGCTGAGGAAACGCTTAGAATACAAGATGAAAATACTAGTGGCTGTAATTAGGCACATCCAAACTTTTGGAAACCAGCTTTTATCAGATTTCTGAAAGATAAATAGTTAGCGATATCATTCCATGTGTGAGAATCTAGGTAGATTGGACCTCTTCTTTACTGGTATTTTATAAACAAGAGGGTCACTGAAGAAAAATAAATTCTGTATCACCCCTAAGAAAAACACAACCTGTTATGTATCAATGATTCATGTAAAAACTGAATTCTGTCTTTTATTCTTTGTAAAACATTAATATATTTTGAAAGTGAGATTGCATGTTTTAATCTTAGCTAGATTTGATGATTCTGTTATTTTATGCCAATATATATTTCAGTACCTTTGGTTTCTTTTTTCCTTCTCTTCACATCCTCTCTCCCTTTCTTCCCTTCTCAGCCTAAAGTAGTCAGTTTTTCAGGAATGATGCTGTGAACATAAACATTCTGATAATAGCTCTCTTCTTTGCAAATGGAACCGATGGCAATATAAGCAGTTGCTCTAAATAAGGAAGCACTTAAGTTCTTCCACTTTTGCCTATTAGGTTTTGTATCCTACTCAGAACCTATTTCATTTTGAGAACAACTTGTTGGTAACCAGTTAGAAAAATAGCAAAATTTCGTAAAGCAGTTATCCTTCAACAAAAATAAATTAAGTAAAAAAAAAAGTCTGATCTTTTTTTATTTTGTATGTTTTGTTTGCTCCAAGAAAGGAAAAAAGTATTAATTGTCACTCAAATCTGGTACTGTGATGGGGATTCTATTTTAAACTGTCCAATTGTACAGCACAGATAGAGTTTCTAATCTTAATTAAATACCAGTGCCATTATCTGAAACTACCAGTTATATCTCATATTTAATAAAATTATCTTCAGTGGCTCCCCGTCTCACTCAGCGTAAGAGCCAGTCTTTAGAATAATGGGCAAGGCCTTGGGCTGTCTCTGGTCCATGGTTAACCCTTTCCATCTTCCCTCCGATCCAGTCACACTGCGTCCTCTGTGGTTTTGGTTGCTCCATAAATGCAGGCTGGTATCAGGACCCACGTGCATGGCATTTCTTCTTCCTGAACCCATACTCTCCCACATATCCATTTGCCTTCCTCATCTCTTTCAAGTGTTTGTTCAGATGTCACCTTCTTAATAAGGCACTCCTTGAATGCCCTATTGGAAATTAGATTAGCCCTACTTCAATGCCTTCTATCCTATGGACTACTCTGGTGGTTCAGACAGTAAAGAATCTGCACTGCAGGAGGCCCAGGTTTAATCCCTTGGTCAGGAAGATCCCCTGGAAAAGGGAATGGCAACCCACTCTAGTATTCTTGCCTGGAGAATTCCATGAACAGAGGAGCCTGGTGGACTGGGCTGCAGTCCATGGGGTAGCAAAGAAGTGGACACAAGTGAGCAATGAGCACTTCGACTGCATTTTCTCTCCAATATTTCCTATCCTTACCTCCACTTTCTTTTTCTTCATAGCACCTGTAATATATTGCCTAATTTACTCTTGCTGATGTCCACCCACCAGAATGAAGCCTTGCTGATGGCAGGTATCTTTGCAACTGTCCTGTATGCCCAGGGCACAGAGCCTGGAACCCAGTGGGTATTCAATATTAGCTTAGATGTCTGTTCAGTGAACAAATAAATGCATATTTGCTGCATTTTACATTTCCACAGGGCTCTTGAACTTTTTCACCTATGTCAGCAATGTGTGTTTCTGTGTTCTGGAATCTTGTCTGGGAAAGAAAGGGGAGAGAGGGAAAGGTTAACTCCTTTGTTTGACATAAGCAAGCATATGATTATGTAAAGCAAATACTACCTTTTAATCATTCTATTAGCTGAATATTAATATAATTAAATACAATGCTGTTTACCTCACTGACATTAATATCATAACTTTGTATAAATAGCTATTTAAATCTGCCAAGGAAATATATTTATTTTTCAAGGTTGTTACTTTATATAAGTATACTTTAATATTTAGCATTCTTGTATCAGTAGAGATTTTCCCATTAGAATTATTACTCACTAACCCTCAAAACATTCTTTAGCTCTGAAATTCAATAATTTTACCTAAGCACTAATGACCTGTCCAATTTAATAATCTACTAAAACAAGAGATTATCCTGCCTGCAACTAACAGAGCAAATAAAAAAAAAAAAGAGAGAGAGAGAGAGAGATTCTATTGCCTTATCTTGTACTCAGTAAGTCAGTTTTTAAAATTATCTGAACACATATATTAACATTTAATGTTTAACCAAACATACCCCCTGCCTCAAAAACTCTGGGAAACATTATGCTTGTCCCTCCTCACTCCCAAAGAAATTGAAAAGATAGCAAGTAGAAAATATGGGTGATAAATGAGGTCTGGCAACCTGTGTGTGAGGGAATACAGTTTTGAAAAACAGAACTTCTACCTATTATCAGGTTGGCACTGACATAGGCTGGAAATATCCATTTTTCTTGGATAAGAAGCCTTCACTTGGATGCATTTAACACTCAGTGGGTTCTATAATCTATCCCAGTGGGTTCCAAAGTGTGATACCTGGACCAACAACATCAAAATCCCTGTGAACTTGAAGTGTCAATTCTCAGGTCCTCATTCCAGGCCTCTGAGTGTGGAGCCCAGTCACTCAGTTTTTTCATGTCTATAAGGTGATTCAGATGCAGCTGGTTTGTTGTTGTTATCGTCCAGTCACTAAGTCATGTCTGACTCTTTGTAGAGTTTCCATGGACTGCAACATGCCAGATTTCCCTGTCCTTCACTATCTCCCAGAGTTTTCTCAAGCTCATGTCCATTGAGTCAAAGATGCCATCCAACCCGTTTCATTCTCTGTCATCCCCTCCTCCTCCCGACGTCAATCTTTCCCAGCATCAGGGTCTTTTTCAGTGAGTCCACTATTTGCATCAAGGGATCAAAGTATTAGAGCTTCAGCATCAGTCCTTCCAATGAATAATCAGGATTGATTTCCTTTAGGATTGACTGGTTTGATCTCCTTGATTTCCAAGGGACTCTCAAGAGTCTTCTCCAGCACCACAGTTCAAAAGCATCAATTCTTTGGCACTCAGCCTTCTTTATAGTCCAACTCTCACATCTGTACATGACTACTGGAAAAACCATAGCTTTGACTATATGGACCTTTGTAAATAAAGTGATGTCTCTGGTTTATAACACACTGTTTAGGTTTGCAGCTAGTTTGAGAAATGCCAGTTGATCCTATTTGGTCAACATGTATAAAGCCTTTTTAATATATATAATACACTGATTCAATATCCTGTAATAATAACAATGAAAAGAAGAAAAAATACCCTATGTGTGGTGGGGCAACAAAGATGCAAAATGCATCTTCTCTCATAGAGGAAATTATGCTGAAGACTCTGAAGGAAAGTCTTCTGAAGTGTCTTCACTGGCACATGGGGACAGTCTCGGTGGGGATCCACAGCTTGACATGATCTTGCCCTGATACTTGGTTTTAGTTATATCTGCATAAAATTAAATTCATGTTGGTAAATTTTAGTTTGTAAAGTGAAAGAGTGTAAATAAAATAGAAAAGTTTCAGTAATTCTCTATAGATAGCAAGTCATATTCATGAAAATTGTAATGCAAAACCAGTATTCTCTTTCATTGATGTCCATGTGAATTTTGAGTTAAGAAATGGGGCAAGGAGTAACTGATTAGAATAAGGATAGCAGATACTTCCCCCTCCATCTGGCAAGACACTTGCTTTTTTTGGTTTCTGAGCTCTGCAGCTAACCACCTCTGATGTCATTCCCAGTGTAAACCATATTACTTTCTTCATGGATAGGAAATCTGTCAGTAATCAGACAGGTAAAACAGAAACCACTCTAGGTATTTCTGACAACCTTTAATACAGGAATTGCTTATAAAATGTTAGAAGGGCTGGAGAAGGAATTTGAGGAGAATATAATAAGTCGGAGTTTAACAATTAAAAGAAACTGAAGATACTCCTCAGGCTGGCCATACAAAACTCAGGAGTGGTGTCAGCATATGTGAGGTCCCTCACACACCGGTCCCTAACACTCCCAGAAGACTCTGCGACTGTTGAAAGGGCCACACATCCCTCTGTGTGAGCTGCCCGATGCGGTGGCTAGGCTGGCCAGTCCTGCCATTTCCAGCCATAGTGCTGGAGCTAGCAGCTGAATTAGAACTTCTGAAGGTTTCTGGAACCTGTGGCTGCCTGCCAATGCTGGTGACACCTCCTGAAGCCAAGAGGAAGTTTGCTTTTCCTTCCTCCGCTCCTTTAGTCTCCCACCGGTACCTCCCATGAGCTGACCTAAGCAGAAGACAGCTGGAAAGTCTGACCGGGAAATGTAGTTTTCAAGGTCCTAGTATCTGGGATACTGAGTAATACACAAAATGGGGGCGTGAAGCTGAAAGAAAGAGAGCAGATGACCTGCAGAGACACGAAATGTGGAAGAAAGTGTTAGTTGCTCAGTTGTGTCCGACTCTTTGTGACCCAATGGACTATAACCCACCAGCTCCCTGTCCATGAGAATTCTCCAGGCAAGAATAGAGGAGTAAGTAGCCATTCCCTTCTCCAGGGGATCTTCCTGATCCAGGAGTTGAACTCAGGTCTCCTGCATTGCAGGTGGAGTCTTTACTGTCTGAACCAGCAGGGAAGGCCTGCACAGATATGAGGACCCACCTTTATTTTTATTTTTATTTTTTTAATTTTAAAACCCTAGTTTTCTTTTGATTCCGACTTACATGGAATATCTTTTACCCCTCACTTTCAGTCCCTGTGTGTCTTTAGATCTGAAGTGAGTCTCTTGTAGGTAACATACATACAGGTCTATCCATCCAGCCACTATTGATTGTCTATTGATTGGAGCATTTAGTCCATTTAAATTTAAAGTAATTATTGATATGTATATTCTGTCATTTTTTTGTTAATTGTTTGGACCCACCTTTAAAAATCATTTGTAACACATGGCATCACGGAATTCAGAACTCCGGGGACCCTCAGCATTCATTTGCAGGTGATATTTTTTTTTCAGAAACTTTTCAGCTAGGGAACTGAGGGTTTGACAGGAAATCTGAGAATGTGTTCATTATAAAGTAAAGGCATAGCTAAAGCAAAAGATGGTGTTGGAAGAAGAGACCGCTCACGGTGGGGTGCTCTCCATGTCTCTCTTAGGCTACGACCCCCTCCCATTGTGGCCAGCAGTGCTTCTTGCTGCTGGCTCAGGACTGCCCTGTTCTCTGGAGCACTGCCCTGGGCTGAAGGTGACCCGTTGATACCTGTGTACATAAAGCCATCCGATGGGCTCAAGCGAGACAAACCAGTGGTATGGAAGATGCTCCAGAGCCCTCAGTGGAAGAGACTAGGGCTGGACTCTACCTGAGTCCACAGCTGTGGCCGGCTCCTCCCTATCTCCTCTCCTGCCTATCTTTCCTTGCACTGGCCCCTCAGTAAAACATGAGGGGACTGTTTTACTCAAGCCCTGCTCCGAGGGACACAGCCTAACCCTAACCCTAGGATATTGTGGGGTACTCTTCTCTTCACCCTCGTCTTTGAGCTGTGCTTGAGTTGACAGCGTGAGTCCCAGGAAGCCTTGTCTGAGTGAATTGTCCCAGGTCACATGCTTGGTAGGATGCTTTGACCCTCGGGTCACCGGAGTGACTCACCCAGTAGTCATCCTTTCTTTTCTCAGGAAAATCACACAATGCACAACCACTTTGACTATTTCTGTCATTTTCCCTTAGTAGGTTAGTTCAGTCGCTCAGGCATGTCCGAAATTGTCCCAGGTCACATGCTTGGTAGGATGCTTTGACCCTCGGGTCACCGGAGTGACTCACCCAGTAGTCATCCTTTCTTTTCTCAGGAAAATCACACAATGCACAACCACTTTGACTATTTCTGTCATTTTCCCTTAGTAGGTTAGTTCAGTCGCTCAGGCATGTCCGACTCTTTGCAACCCCATGAACTGCAGCACACCAGGCTTCCCCGTCCATCACCAACTCTTGGAGTTTGCTCAGACTCATGTCCATTGAGTTCGTTTTCCCTTAGGTCCCACCAAAGTGGGATTCCGCAGCAGCTGGTAGATAAAAACTAACAATTTAAGAACAGAGGTCTCACTAGGATATTAAGGGTCCAGACTCACAGACCGTTTCCAGGGTGCTGAATTTGTTACACCTCAGCATGATACTTTATTCTTCAATCCCTCCACTTTCTTCCACTTTTTTATTTCCTTTCCAGTGTTATTTTGTTTTATTTTTTAAAATTTTCTTATTGGGTTTAGTTGGTTTACAATGCTGTTAGTTTCTCCTGTACAGTGAAGTGAATCAGCCATACATGCACATAGATCCCCTTGTTTGGGGGTTTTGCTTTCACTGAGGTCACCACAGAGCCCTGAGCAGACCCCCTGTGCTGTGTTAGTAATCTATTTATACATAGTAGTGTTCACATGTGAGTTCCAATCTCGTAATCCATTCCCACTCCTTTTCTCCCCACTACCCGGTATCCATACGTTTATTCTCTACGTCTGTCTCTATTTCTGCTTTGCAGATAAGTTCATCTATGCCATTTTTCTAGATTTCACATGTATGCATTAGTATACTTGTTTTTCTCTTTCTGGATTACTTCACTCTATATAACAATCTCTAGATCCATCAATTTCTTTGCAAATGGCACAGTTTCATTGCTTTTTATGGCTGAGTAATAGTCCATTGTGTATACATGCCACATCTTTATCCAGTCCTCTGTTGATGGAAATTTAGGTTGCTTCCATATTCTGACAGTATTGTAAATAGTGCTTCAGTGAACATTGAGGTGTGTGTATATTTTGGAGTTATGGTTTTCTCTGAGTGTATGCCCAGGGCTGGGATCGCTGTATCATATGGTAATTCTGTTTTTAGTTTTAGTTTTATTTTTTTTAATAGGGACTGTTCTCCATAATGGCTTTACCAATTTACATTCCCACCAACAGTGTAAAAGGGTTCCCATTTCCCCACACTCTCTCCAGTGATTTAATTTTTTAAACCATGTGTGCCAAAGAAGAAGGACGGACTTCTTGGAGCTGGCTGGACGCACTAGTCTCCGTCCATCCAGCCCTGTTTCATGGGGACTCAGCTGGCAAGGGCGCCTTCATAGTATCATGTCTCACTGACTTTCTGAAGACATTCTTCAAAGATTTTCTTTGCCAAGCTTCAGATTACATGGTCTTATAAAAGGCCCTTTAACCTGCCAGTTGTCAGGTTTTTGTTTTGTTTTCCCAGTTTCTGACCTGTTCTAATATAGAAGGGCCATATAGTCATTGCTGGCAATTGCTCCTTGATCTCTGGTAATGGCCCAAATCTTTCATTCAGAGTAAATAGTATTTAATATATTTCCAACTGCATACAAGACTGCAGGACCTTATTATAAGTTGGATTATGTGCCCTTGAAACTTATATGTTGCAATTCTAACTTCCCATTATAGCCTTTACATTCTCTTCTTGGGGAGTAGGGTTGTTGCAGGCGTAATTGGTTAAGTCAGCCTAAGATCGTACTTGGAATAGGACAGGNCTGCCCTGTTCTCTGGAGCACTGCCCTGGGCTGAAGGTGACCCGTTGATACCTGTGTACATAAAGCCATCTGATGGGCTCAAGCGAGACAAACCAGTGATGTGGAAGATGCTCCAGAGCCCTCAGTGGAAGAGACCAGGGCTGGACTCTACCTGAGTCCACAGCTGTGGCTGGCTCCTCCCTGTCTCCTCTCCTGCCTATCTCCTTGCACTGGCCCCTCAGTAAAACATGAGGGGACTGTTTTACTCAAGCCCTGCTCCGAGGGACACAGCCTAANAACCAGTGATGTGGAAGATGCTCCAGAGCCCTCAGTGGAAGAGACCAGGGCTGGACTCTACCTGAGTCCACAGCTGTGGCTGGCTCCTCCCTGTCTCCTCTCCTGCCTATCTCCTTGCACTGGCCCCTCAGTAAAACATGAGGGGACTGTTTTACTCAAGCCCTGCTCCGAGGGACACAGCCTAATCCTAACCCTAGGATATTGTGCGGTACTCTTCTCTTCACCCTCGTCTTTGAGCTGTGCTTGAGTTGACAGCGTGAGTCCCAGGAAGCCTTGTCTGAGTGCCTTGTCCCAGGTCACATGCTTGGTGGGATGCTTTGACCCTCGGGTCACCGGAGTGACTCACCCAGTAGTCATCCTTTCTTTTTTCAGGAAAATCACACAATTCACCACTTTGACTATTTCTGTCATTTTCCCTTAGTTAGTAGGTTAGTTCAGTCGCTCAGGCATGTCCGACTCTTTGCAACCCCATGAACTGCAGCACACCAGGCTTCCCCGTCCATCACCAACTCTTGGAGTTTGCTCAGACTCATGTCCATTGAGTTCGTTTTCCCTTAGGTCCCACCAAAGTGGGATTCTGCAGCAGCTGGTAGATAAAAACTAACAATTTAAGAACAGAGGTCTCACTAGGATATTAAGGGTCCAGACTCATAGACCATTTCCAGGGTGCTGGATTTGTTACACCTCAGCATGATTCTTTATTCTTCAATCCCTCCACTTTCTTCCACTTTTTTATTTCCTTTCCAGTGTTATTTTGTTTTATTTTTTTTTAATTTTCTTATTGGGTTTAGTTGGTTTACAATGCTGTTAGTTTCTCCTGTACAGTGAAGTGAATCAGCCATACATGCACATAGATCCCCTCGTTTGGGGGTTTTGCTTTCACTGAGGTCACCACAGAGCCCTGAGCAGACCCCCTGTGCTGTGTTAGTAATCTATTTATACATAGTAGTGTTCACATGTGAGTTCCAATCTCGTAATCCATTCCCACTCCTTTTCTCCCCACTACCCGGTATCCATACGTTTATTCTCTACGTCTGTCTCTATTTCTGCTTTGCAGATAAGTTCATCTATGCCATTTTTCTAGATTTCACATGTATGCATTAGTATACTTGTTTTTCTCTTTCTGGATTACTTCACTCTATATAACAATCTCTAGATCCATCAATTTCTTTGCAAATGGCACAGTTTCATTGCTTTTTATGGCTGAGTAATAGTCCATTGTGTATACATGCCACATCTTTATCCAGTCCTCTGTTGATGGAAATTTAGGTTGCTTCCATATTCTGACAGTATTGTAAATAGTGCTTCAGTGAACATTGAGGTGTGTGTATATTTTGGAGTTATGGTTTTCTCTGAGTGTATGCCCAGGGCTGGGATCGCTGTATCATATGGTAATTCTGTTTTTAGTTTTAGTTTTATTTTTTTTAATAGGGACTGTTCTCCATAATGGCTTTACCAATTTACATTCCCACCAACAGTGTAAAAGGGTTCCCATTTCCCCACACTCTCTCCAGTGATTTAATTTTTTAAACCATGTGTGCCAAAGAAGAAGGACGGACTTCTTGGAGCTGGCTGGACGCACTAGTCTCCGTCCATCCAGCCCTGTTTCATGGGGACTCAGCTGGCAAGGGCGCCTTCATAGTATCATGTCTCACTGACTTTCTGAAGACATTCTTCAAAGATTTTCTTTGCCAAGCTTCAGATTACATGGTCTTATAAAAGGCCCTTTAACCTGCCAGTTGTCAGGTTTTTGTTTTGTTTTCCCAGTTTCTGACCTGTTCTAATATAGAAGGGCCATATAGTCATTGCTGGCAATTGCTCCTTGATCTCTGGTAATGGCCCAAATCTTTCATTCAGAGTAAATAGTATTTAATATATTTCCAACTGCATACAAGACTGCAGGACCTTATTATAAGTTGGATTATGTGCCCTTGAAACTTATATGTTGCAATTCTAACTTCCCATTATAGCCTTTACATTCTCTTCTTGGGGAGTAGGGTTGTTGCAGGCGTAATTGGTTAAGTCAGCCTAAGATCGTACTTGGAATAGGACAGGTCCCTAATCCAGTATGACTGATTTTTTTATAAAAAGGGGGTATTTGGAAACAGCCATGCACACAGGGGAACAGCATGTGAAAATGAAGGCAGAGACTGGAGTGATAATTCTACAAACCCAAGGAATACCAAAGATTGCCAACTTCTCCCAAGAGCCAAGAGAGAAGCAGGGAGGTTTGCCTTCAGAGGCCTCAAGAAGAGCCAGCGCTGCTGACACCTTGATCTTGAACTTGTAGCCTCTGTAACAACACAATTCCTATGTTTAAGCCATACAATCTGTAATAAATCATTATGATAGTCCTAGAAAACAGGCCTGAATCCATCCCTCCTGCTACCCGCCTTATATATGAAACTCATTTTATTCAGTCAAGTTCTACTCCAGGACATTGTTTTCCAATAGAATGTCTCAGTGTTGATAGATGTCTTCATGCTTCTGTATCCTGTTTTAAATGTCTTTGTTGTATTTAATTTGTATTATGTATTTTTAGTTGTAGTGGTATTGTTTCTCATTTGTTCTGATCATTCAGAAGGTTTTTATTGTTTTTTTTAGCTCTTTTATGCATTGCTTTTTAAACTTGAATAATATAGATATATCTGTTATTTACACAGATTGGAAAAGTAAATTAGCAAACTTATTTTGCTGAGGATTACCTCTCCTCTCCAGTTTCCAAATTTATTTACTCATGTTGCTTTTCTATCTAGCTGTGTAATATTTACATTTTGTTATATAACACAGTCAAAATTATTCAGTTTTGGGTCTACATTTGAACAAGATTAGCACTCATTTCCAATCATTTTATATAATGGCTGTGCGATTCTTGAATTCTCATTTTTACTTACATCACACTATTTGAATTTCATAAGCTGGTAGTTTCTAGAGAAACTATTGTGAATGTTATAGTTCAATGTCAATGTCTGTGCATATTTCAGACTTTATATTTTATATGGGGCTTCCCAGGTGGCTTGATGGTTAAGAACCTGCCTACCAATGCAAAAGACCTGGGTGTGATCCCTGGGTTGGGAAGATTCCTTGGCGTAGGAAATGGCAACCCACTCCAGTATTCTTGCCTGGAGAATCCCCTGGACAGAGGAGCTTGGCAGGCTACAACCCATGAGGTTGCAAAGAGTTGGACACAACTTAGCAACTAAACAAGAAAATATTTTATTTCATANAGGAAATGGCAACCCACTCCAGTATTCTTGCCTGGAGAATCCCCTGGACAGAGGAGCTTGGCAGGCTACAACCCATGAGGTTGCAAAGAGTTGGACACAACTTAGCAACTAAACAAGAAAATATTTTATTTCATATGTAAATGACAACTGTATATCAGGTGTAAAAATCATGTCACTTTCCCCTTCAAAACTCATTGCACTGCAATCTTTTGTTTGGTTTTTGCTTGCTTCATTGTTTGTTTTTTCCAGCACTGGAGTTGCTAAAGTAACCCTGATTTCCTACTTGCTCGCTAAATTTCTTGAGGATGAGTGCCTCAAGGATTCTTTCTTTCTTTCCCTGAAATGTATTTGTTATTACTTTTTCTGTATCAAATTTTTCCTAAAATATTGGTATTCCATTTTGATGTAGGTTTATGGAGGTCTTTATTGATTTTTGTAAGAAACATTTAATTAAACCTTTTGAATATCTTTGTTAGGGGGATTTTCCTGAAGCCTGTGCACCAGATCTGTGACTTGGTTTTCAGAAACATCTTTTCTGCTTCTCATTCCAAATTTCTCAGTTTTTGGCAGATAAACCTCAACATCTGTTGTCTAGAGTTTTACTGTTTTCCCAGTCTTATTATATAGCCTCAGCTTCCTGGATTTTTTTTTTATTATTATTCTTTTCATTTTATTGGGTTTTCTGGAAAACATGCTCATTTTTCTACAGGCAGTCTGAGATGGTTTTCTTGAGGATTAGATCCAGTGAAGGGTAATCCAGTAAGAGCTGTAACACTTTTGGGTTAGTGTGGGAGACAGCCCAGCCTCAGCGTGGAAGTCAGGCCCACATAGAACCAGGCTTCTGTCTGTCACACGCCAGCTCTCCAAACCCCAGAAGACAACCAAAATGCTGTGAATCTCTTCTTCCTTCCAATGAGGGGAAATAAGGTCAAATAAGTAACCTATTTGAAATTACCTGTGGAAATAAACAGAAGCGAAAATTACTATTATCTTACTAAAAAGCAATTGGGACCTCCCTGGCAGTCCAGCGATTAATGCTCCCAATGCAGGGAGCAAGGGTTCAATCCCTGGTCGAGAAATATCCCACATGCCATGTGGCATGGCCAAAAAAGGATTTAAAAAAGAGGGGAAAGCACCATCAGGCTGTAGAAAGTGATCCATCCATGCAGGACAGACTACAGTCCTTCCGTTGTGCTCAACTCTTCTCAAGTCTGTTTGGAAGTTCTCTTTTCCTGCTCTTCCCCTGCCAGTGTCTGATTTACTGCAGCTGTGGTTGATAGAAAGCATTCTACTGGCTTGGGGATGGCGGGAGAGAGGTAAAGACAAGGGTTTTAAAATATATATCACATCAGAACTTGGCTTTCAAGTCCTTACTTGCAGTCAATTTTGAGAGGATTCAAAGGAGATTTATAAATATCATTAGGGGTTATACCAGACTAAAGAAGCTGATAGGATTTTGCTTAGAGAAGAAAGTCAGAGGTGAGATTTAATACTCTACCACTTGTGATACAGATGGGATTAATAACCAAATGAGATTCTTTGTCTCTAGTGATTATGGGGCAGATGAAAATTGACTTTGGTTACATGATGATAAACTCCAGACAGTGAAACCATGGTCTGGCATCCTTGCAGTGAGGGGTTACCCCCTGGGGGTCCGGGGAGCGTGGGAATGGCTGCTGGAGAGGGCAACAAGACACTGGCTTCCTAAAGTGGGAAGACATTCACATTACCTCTGAGAGGAAAGTGGAGTCTGGGGGGCCACCTGCCTCCCTATTTTGTTGAGACCCGACCCTCCACAGGAACTGTTAGTCACAGACTGCTCAGCGGGAGGGTGAAGGCACCCTCTGCTGCTGGTGCTAAGTAGATCTCTAAAACCTGGACAAATGATTTACGCTGGCCTTACGGTATTCTCTGAACGTTCTAACAGCCACTTCGCTGTGCTTACACACATTAAGCTCTGCTCCAAGTGGTCTCCTGGTCACAGCATCAGCATCACACCAGAGCTGGTGAGAAATACAGATTCATGGGCACTGCCCAGACCTCAATCAGTGTCTCTAGGGCTGGCGTCCAAGGATTCTGCCTTTTGACAAGCACTGCTGATTCTTAAGCATGCTAAAATTTGGGACTTGCTGAATTTGATTGCTCTTTCCTGTTTAAGAACCCACGTATTTATTTTCTTCAAGTGTTGCTCACCCCCCCACCACCACCTCTTGACAGCACACACCAAAGAGCTGTGTGCTAAAATATTTCTTCCAGGATCCTTCCATTTTTTTATTTCTCAGCAAGCCTTGTAATAGTATTTATTAGAGTCCATTTTGCCTTACAATAGATTGCCAAGATCATGATTAAGAAGCTTATTCAAATGTATTTAATATGTTTAAATGGAAACAACCTGGAGATGTAATTGCCTAAATTTAATCATGGATTTAATTTGCAGCTCAGACCAGCCAAATGGATTTTCCCAGTTTTCAGTTCCCCGTTCGTACAAGGAAATTAAAAAGTATGGACTCACAGGCGGAGCAGTGACCCTTTGAAGCATACAGTAGTGTGCCCACTTATTCTCATCAACCATATTATATCATCCTGCTCTGTGGGACTTGTAGTTCCAAAAGTCAGACTAGAGCAATGAGGGGGAAAAAAAGATAGCTCTATGAATTTTTTCGGTCAAAGGTTATACATTATTGCTAGGCTTATTAGCTTACACATTGCCATGAGAATTAATAGAACAGGTTAAATATCCTGCTCTTAATTCTGCTTGGTTAAAAAAATGCCCTTGTTTTAGCATGCCATGTCCAGCTGCTCTCAACTTGCTAAACCGGGGTGATCGTTAGAAGACATTTCATGTGAATTTGATGCTGGCCAACACTGGTGAAAGGCCACTCGTGGTGTTGTCTCCATTCTCTCAGTGATGATGGCTGTTCGCTGAGCTCTTTGCACTTGTTTTACACAAGCCTGAAGTCTGAATACCGCGTGCCCCACAATGTCCCTCTTTAGACCCCAAAATCTCTGGACTAGGTTTGACAGAGCAGCGGTATATCAACCATGGTCTGGCAAGTCAGCATCAATGCTCTCTCAGACAAAGATGAGCAACAAATGTGCCCAGTGTTCTAATCAAGGTGGGCAATTTGCATGTGAGTGGTGCTTTGCCCATCAAAAGTGCTAGGTTAGGATGTATTGGGGTGGGCCACTTTCATTGCTCTGGGTGTGACAAGGACAGCAGAGTCTGGGTAACATGTCTGTCTTCTTCTCCCCTGGCTAGAGTTACTTAGGTACATCCCAGTCCTTCTTTAGAAGACAGTCAAGACATTTCAGTAACAGATCATACATGTAATTATGCTGTGTGAAAAGTGGGCTACTTCTTCCAATCAGAAAGAAGCAGAAGAAAGAATACCTAGATCCCATATTCAAAAAAAGTTATATATTGTAGTTTTGCCCATATTTTATTATGAACATTTTCAAATATACAGAAAAGTGGAAATCTGTTTACAGTGAACTCGCTGTCTAGAATGTGCAGTTAATCCATTTTTAATTTTTCATTTTATTTTTAAATGTTTTCTTACTGTGGTAAAAGACACAGAGCACAAAATATACTGTCTTAACCATATTGATGGAGAAGGAAATGGCAACCCACTCCAGTGTTCTTGCCTGGAGAATCCCAGGGACGGCGGAGCCTGCTGGGCTGCTGTCTGTGGGGTCGCACAGAGTCGGACACGACTGAAGCGACTTAGCAGCAGCAGCAGCAACCATATTGAACTGGACAGTTCAGTGGCACTGAGTACATTCATATCGGTGTAAACCTCTCACCATCATGCATCTCTTGACGTTTTCATCTTCCCAAACTGAAACTCTGGCCCCGTTTAATACTAACCCTGGGCTTCCCTCATGGCTCAGTGATAAAGGACCTGCTTTCCAGGGCAGGAGACACAGGTTTGATCTCTGATCCTGGAAGATACCCAGGCTGCAGAACAACTCAGCCCATGCACAGCTGTTGAGCCTGTGCTCTGGAGCTGCCACTGTCGAAACCCCTGTGAGCTGTGCTCCACAACAAGAGAAGCCAGCACAGTGAGAAGCCAGCACCGCAGCTAGAGTAACCCCCATTCACCCCACACAGCCAAAAATAAAATAAACATATGGAAAAACACTAACCCCCATCCCCTCCCCACTCCCTACCCCTGGCATCTACCAGTGTCCTTTCTTACTCTAAATGAATTTGACCATTCTAGGTACCTTGGGTAACAACTGTTACGATTTTTTTTTACTACAGTTGTTTTTACTGTATGCTCATTCCTCTATTCAATCATCAATCCATCTTATTTTTTCAGTGAGATGTCAGTTGCAAGCAGCGGTACACTTTAATTCTAAACCCTCAACATGCATGTCATTAACTAGAATTCAATACTTGTTTTTTGTTTTTGTTTCTGAAGTGAAACTTTCATAAAATGAAGTACACTGACCTTAAGTATGTCATTCAAAGAGCTTTGCCAAATGTATCCATCTGTGTCATCAAGCCCTATTCACATATAGAATATTGCTCGTTACCCTAGAAATTAATTATGTATTCTGAACTGATGTATATGTATTGCTAGACCTCTGACACTTTTCTTAATTTAATGAGGCTCCCCAAGGGCTTTACATGGTAACTGTGGAGGCTTATATGTTTATCTTCTCCTTTACTTAATGAAAATGACATGTTACTCAGTCTAAGTGCCATCCTGCATATCCTACACTCAGCTCATGATTTCTTAAATTCTCTAATGCTCATCAAAATTAGTAGAAGAATGCCAAGATACATGGGCGAGCTTTATTCAACTTTCTCCCCTCACCAGCCACCTCCTATAAAAGTAAATAGACGCATGATGATTGAGCCACAACTTGCTCCAGCTCATTGCTTCTCAGGACAGATGCCAAGATCAGGAAGGCAATTGGATGTTCGGGTTCATTGCTGACAGCTAATGGTTGCTGGGAGTGCTGTATTAAGAAGGATGCTGAGGCTCTGTCTTCACTTATGTGAAGGTACCACACTTACTTGGTGATGTCTGCCATAGGAGAAGCTGGAATCACGAAGCAACTGCAGGCATGTCCTCCCTTTTGCCTACTAGACATGAGTGAGCTCCTAGAATATTCCATGTAGCCACTGAAAAACAATGCTAGGTTCAACAAACAAGTGAAAAGGGCAGAAAGACACTGAATTAAGCTATGTCATAGTGTTTTTTAAGTTTCTTTGGCCATGTTCTGCAGCGTGAGGGGCCTTGGTTTCCTGACCTGCACTGAAAGCAGTGTCTTAACCAGTTGACCACCCTAGTTCATATTTGTATCTTATTAAAATAATCAGTGTTGCTTTGTGACAGTCCTGCCCACAAAGAGAATGTCTAAATGGGGTTTAAAAACACAAGGTCGGGGGTAGTTCCCGGGCAGTACAGTGGTTAAAACTCCGAGCTTTCACCGCCAGGTCTGGGTTCAATCCCTGGTTGGGGAACTAAGATCCCACAAGCTATAAATGCACACACACACACACACACACACACACACAAGGCAGGTGAAAAAGAAGGAAAAAAAAAAGAGGGAAAGATGGGGACTGATGCCTTCTATAATTCTAAGAATGAAAATGTGTCAGTATACTCCAGGAATCGCCCTTCTTATGCAAAGTGTAAAATTCTAAGTAGTGAACAATTTGAATCACTACTACTGTGGGTTGACAATACCCAGTTCACTTTATTGCTTTTGTCTAAGAGGCAAATAGATATGGACGGGACAGGGTCAGTCAAGATTATTCTTTGTGCGTGGGGGCCAGGACTGAAGGGGGAGGAATCCAGCTTTGCTTTCATCTTTTTACTCACCAGCTTTATTTATAACACCTCAGCAGATGTCAAGATGGTGTGTTTGCTGCTCGTAGCTCGGTGCGATCCCTCTTCACTGCAGTTTCCCCAAGTGTGACTTGCTTGGCCCAAAAGCATTTTTCGAAGACTTGATTTTCAAAGCAAATACACACACACACACACACCAGTAGTAATTTCGAAAACAAAGGTTATCACATTTTTCTGAGGCAGATATATGAGAGAAGGGAGGATGCTGAGATGGAGAGTGAGTTTATTTCGAACGCCAGGTCTCATAAAGATGACAGCCATAATGTGCTGCCAAATTGCAGCAGAGGGGAGGGATGCGGAGTTGGTAAGAGAAGGCTCAGATGAGAGCAATGCTGAAAGAACTATTTCAGGGAAGTATGAAGTTGAAGGAGGCATGCCTGGAGGGCGGGCTTTCTTACCAAGTCTCCTGTGCGAACTCCTGACCAGAAATGCACAGGAGGAAAGAGACCCCACCCCCCGCCTCCTTGAAGGGAGAGCATTTTTATTTCATCAGGATTGCTGAGGAATGCTGCTGCTGATAAGGCTACAGAAAATATTTCTGGGAGTGCATTTTCAGAACTTGGGAACAGAGACAGTCTGTCTGAACCCAGCTCAACTTTTCTTTCTTATCGCTTCTTAAAAGCATGTTATCTTTAAGAGCCAAATTAACATTTCATGATAGGGCTTCTCAGCAGCCCATACGTGGGCATCCCAGGGCTAGACAGGGATGACTAAGCAGTTTTGGAAAATGACAGCCCCCAGAGCTGCTGGCTGGACAGTCTCCTTGTCAACCACAGATGGAGGCTGTTCCTCTCTGGATGTCTGTGCCCCTGTAAGCAGACAGCCCCCTGTTCCAGGGAAGGTGTGAGGAGTGTAATAGACAAAAGGTGCCTCAAACTATATTCTTATGCGAAGCCAGTTATCTGCACTGATGTGTTCAAAGTACGGTTCGTTTTCCGTTTTGAACAGTGAGTGACATAGAATTTTCTCAGTGCATTCAGAGATATCCTTAGTAATATGTCAAATGAACATATTAATAGTTGTGTGCCCTGCTGGGCAGTATACAAAGGAAAACTCAAACATAAATGAAATACTCATTACTTGAAAATGAGTTCTAATGCTTACATTTTTACCTCTGCTGCTCTTCTCTGTTATTCTTGACACTCTGAAGAATTTCAAGTGTATGAATGCACTGTAATGTTTTAAAATAGACGTTTTCAGAAGCATACAGTTCTGTGAAGTGAAGTAAATCAATGTATTTTTCTGAGATAAGAACTTTTACCATATGGTTAAAGTATTTTTATGATCAAATGAAACTGTGTCTGGTAGAAGATCAATTCTAGTAGATTTCTTAACTACGTATAAAGTCACATCAGAGAGTTGTAGGATGACCATTTTTCCTGAAATGCATTGTTAATTTTCTGTTTGCGGGATAAAGGCACTTTAAAAAATTATTTTTCTCATAAATTCTAATATTAGATTCTTTTCAAGTATGATTTTTCCCTTCTGTTTTTTTTTAATCATAGGGTAGCATTTTTTAAATATTGCCTTTTATCCAAAAGTTTAATGTCTTTATCCTACATGGCTTCTGATATCAGAGGATACCAGAAAATTTTACAGAGGTGTACCTGTTGACTAGATTTCAAACAGCTAACATTCAGGGTTTATCATGCACATATACATGTGTACACGCTCACATGTGCACACACACACACACACAGAGTGAGATATGTAGGCTGATTTCTGTGTAATTTGAGGAATAACACTTATTTTTCTTAGTGTTTCTTGAGAAACCCAAATAAAATTCTCATTATTTTACATGTTTTATTTTCTTAGACTCCAATTTTCCTTTTAGTGTATGTATGTAACTGTTTATATCTTTCAATGGTAAAAACAACTCATGAAAGATGATGCTGTGAAAGTGCTGCACTCAATATGCCAGCAAATTTGGAAAACTCAGCAGTGGCCACAGGGCTGGAAAAGGTCAGTTTTCACTCCAATCCCAAAGAAAGGCAATGCCAAAGAATGCTCAAACTACCGCACAGTTGCACTCATCTCACATGCTAGTAAAGTAATGCTCAAAATTCTCCAAGCCAGGCTTCAGCAATACGTGAACCGTGAACTCCCTGATGTTCAAGCTGGTTTTAGAAAAGGCAGAGGAACCAGAGATCAAATTGCCAACATCTGCTGGATCATGGAAAAAGCAAGAGAGTTCCAGAAAAACATCTATTTCTGCTTTATTGACTATGCCAAAGCCTTTGACTATGTGGATCACAATAAACTGTGGAAAATTCTGAAAGAGATGGGAATACCAGACCACCTGACCTGCCTCTTGAGAAATCTGTATGCAGGTCAGGAGGCAACAGTTAGAACTGGACATGGAACAACAGACTGGTTCCAAATAGGAAAAGGAGTACGTCAAGGCTGTATATTGTCACCCTGCTTANAAAAAAAAAAAAAAAAAAGAACAAACAAACATCCTTGAGTCAAGGAACATAAGGACAATCAAAAAAATTCAGTAAAGAGATACAAGGACAGACTCAACCAAGCAGAAGAATTTGTGAACTAGAAGACAGGCCATTTTAAATCATCTAGTTAAGGGGGTTCATGTTTGGGAGTTCATGTAGACCCATGGTGGATTCATGTCAATGTATGCCAAATCCAATACAGTACAGTAAAGTAAAATAAAGTGAAAAAAATTAATTAATTTTAAAAAATGAAATCATCTAGTCAAAGAAGCAAAACGAATGAAAGAGAGTGAAGAAAACGTACATGAATTATGAGATGCCATTAAAAGCACCAGTTTATACATCACTGCTGCTGCTGCTAAGTCTCTTCAGTCGTGTCCGACTCTGTGTGACCCCATAGAGGGCAGCCCACCAGGCTCCACCATCCCTGGGATTCTCCAGGCAATACTGTAGTGGGTTGCCATTATACATCACAGAATCCCAGAAATGGAAGAGAAGAAGAAAAGAGTGAAAAACTTATCTATCAAAAGAAACTATAGCTGAAAACTTCCCCAATCTGGGGAGAGATTTGGACATTGAAATTCATGAGGATAATAAGTCACTCCAGGTATTCAACCCAAGATAGACATATAATAAAGCTGTCCAAAATTGAGAATGATGTTCATGAAATCCATATCTGACCATGCAACTACTCTGTTCAAAACCCTCTCATAGCTTTCTAACTAGATTCTCTCAGATTAAAACTCCAAATCCATGTAGAGACATACAACACTCATATGGTCTCCCCCTTATTAATTTTCTGATGTCATCTCTTACTTCTTTCTGCTTCATGTGCTCTGCTCCAGCCTCACTGGCCTTCTTGCCATGTTCATGGTAGTCATGTTCCTCCTTCCAAGTCTTTGCTTTGCTTGTTCCCTCTCCTGAAATAGTCCTTTGCTTAGAATCCCCACAACTGTTACTCTCATTCTTTGCAGGCATTTGCTCAAAATGTCATCTTGCTGCTGTGGCCTCCACTGACTCATGCTTTTTTTCCTTTCAGTGTTATTGACATGTAATTGACATGCAGTAATTGAGTTAAAGGTGTACAGCCTTATGACTTTACTCACATATGTATCAAAATGACTATGACAGCCAACTTAGTTCGCATCCCCGACTCTTGCCTTTAAAATTACTGCGCACTCGCTTCTTGCTCTGTTCTATGTTTTCTGTGGCACTTTTGGCACTTTTATACTTTATGTACAGATAGCCTTAAACCCTAGTCAACATTCGATGTAAAGCCATGCTAAACTCCTAAAATGCAGCAACTTTCTCATCCATCAATTTCTTATTACCTTAAATAGTCTGGAAGTAAATCCCAGCTATGAGTGGAGGACCTGATAAGAATTGGCATCTTCTACTTCAGGCCTGGGTCACGAGCCATACTGGCTTACTCTAGCAATGTGACCCTATTTGCCCACCTCCTCATCCTGGTCCCCCTCAGTCCTGACCATCATATACATGGATGCTTCCCAACCTATGGAGGAGCATATTTTATCAGAGAAGAATCCAGGCACAGAGAGTAATCCTGGAACTAATACAGAAAGATACTCCCATTTGAGGCAGGTATTCTGGGTGAGTTTAGGAGTTCTGTGATCAAGGTCACCCTCAAAGCATGGAGACTGTAGTGTAAAGAAGAATGGGGCATTCTGTGATAAGAAGGCACTTGATAAGGTGATACTGTGATGAGGCCTTCTGACCCTACCAGCTCAGGATAACTAAGAACTACTTGGATATGCAAGTCTGTGCCAGCAAACACATACAAATATGTCTTGGGCCGCCATTGAATGCTACAACTTCTTAACCAATTACAAAGTAGGTAACCAAATCCCTGCCTCAACAAGCTAGAATGTAAGAAAGCAAGAACTACCCACCACAAAGAGTTCACTGGCAAAAGATGATCGTAGCATCCAGTCTGGTTTGCAGCTGACCAAGACACTTTGGTATGGCTAGGAGATATTGTCGTGTAAAATATTCCAAAGTCATTTGGAATCAGCCCCATGGAAAACAGTTTCCTGCTGGGGTATGTTTTCAGAGAAAACAGTTGTATTCTTATGTTCAAATATAACAGCTTTTCTCTAGTAGTACTTACCCAACAAGGATTCCCTCTTTCCTCGAGGTTCTGTTTCCTCCTTGGTTTTGCTCCTGCAACTGGCTTTTAAGTCAAATTCCCAGCTTCCCTTTCTCAGAAATGTAGGGAATTCAGACAGATGGGAGGATTGAAAGGCTGCAGTCACCAAGCTCTTGAGAATCAGAAGAAAAAGATGACAAAAACAGGGAAATGGGAGATATAATATGTTAGCATGTTACACATTGCATTGGGTTGGGCCAAAGTGTTCATTCAGGGTTTTCCTTAAGATAGTATGAAAAACCTAAATGAACTTTTTGACCAACCCAATATTTGGGTTGGACCTACTAGTAGGACATGTTTTTTTGCATGAAATTTTACACAGTAAATAATAGTTAATCTCAGGTAAATTTATTCCTCCAGTTCCATCCTTCTTTCTCAAGATTGCTTTGGCTATTCGAGGTTTTTTGTATTTCCATACAAATCTTGACTATATTTCTGTTACTTTAAAGAACATATTTTAATCTATTTGCATTTCTCTCAATAAAGGTATCATTTCCTTGAGTCCCTGCATATCAAGAAATATTTCTTTCTGTATTTGCAAGTTCAGTGTGTCTGTGAGTGAGTTGGTATACATAATTCTGCTTGGATAGAATATTATGGACAACTCTAATATTTCTAATAAAAAAATTAAAAAGGATAGGTAATAAATATAAAAGCAATGATTGCTTACATTTGCCTATATGTCTTCCTTTCATTTTACATAGCCTTCACAGTACATACAAACTGCAACATAATAGGATGTAACTTTAAACAGCTTAATTTGTAACTTTAGCTTTTTTCCCCCATTTTCTTCAATTTTTTTTTCTTCAATTTCTTTGTGCAACAGAATTCTAAGGTTTAGGGGAAATGAACACATTCTTTTGTTTCAGAAGTAGGTGCCTGCTGTCCATAGTAAACATGGCAATTACCTTTTTTCCTCTGAGATAAAACGGCGGGCTCTGCCTAGGTGTTCCCCTTTACAAGTATATATCACTGGTTTTGTTTGCATTCCATGTAGTACTAGGAAAGAATGAGGTCATACATTTTGAAAGTGCAGCATATTTTGTGGATTTTCTTTCTCCATGGCTTGTTTTTGAGTCTGATTTTTTTTTTTTCTTTTCCTTTTCAGGTCTCAATTATACTTTTACACAGAATCTCATAAATTGTGTCAGTTGAGGACATGGTTACAGATAATACAAGTGATTTTTAAAGCCACTAAACAAAAAGAGATTTTTCTAAGCCCCCCAAACAGTTAATTATCTGTTTAATTCAGTGCCTTTAGAATGTAATGCATGCTCCTGATATTTAAAGCCATATGATCATCTGCAAATAATCAAAAGGGAAGACTCTTGAAAGAATCCAGTCCATNAGTGATTTTTAAAGCCACTAAACAAAAAGAGATTTTTCTAAGCCCCCCAAACAGTTAATTATCTGTTTAATTCAGTGCCTTTAGAATGTAATGCATGCTCCTGATATTTAAAGCCATATGATCATCTGCAAATAATCAAAAGGGAAGACTCTTGAAAGAATCCAGTCCATAGGCAATATACATTGTATTATTTAGTTAGCTTTGACAAAGTCATCTAGGTATTTGAACATTATTATCTACAGGAATTCTTTTTCTTTCAACATACAGATTCAGTTCAAACTTGTGGAACAAAGAATGTTTTCTATTTGACATGAAGTATCTCAACTTAATCTCCATTTTACTTCGTTATACAGGCATTGAGCTAATTAATTTTTGAGAAATAAATGACAAATGAAAACTGGTAATTAGGCACAGAGGCTTTGCAGGGATGCTGTGTTGCCATTGACTTCGTTGCAAGGGCCAAGAATGGGCTCTTATCTAACACTCCAAAAAGAATTGTCCAAGGAGACACCCATGGTGAGAAAGCAAGGAGACACTTTATTGGGAATGGGTGCCTGGGCAAATAGCAGCAGGGTTAAAGAACCCAGGAGGACTGCTCCGCCACGTGGCTTGCAGTCTTTGGTTTAATGGTGTTGGGATTAGTTTCCAGGCTGTCTCTGGCTAATCACTCTGACTTGGGGTCCTTCCTAGCGGTGTGCACATCACTCAGCCCACAGGGACTCCAGTGAGGAGGATTCCAGGAGGTTGGTAGGATCTATGAGCTGGAGTCTCCTCTCTCCTTTGACCTTCCTGAATGCTTCCAGTTGATGGTAACTTTTTAGTTCCACATTCCTTACTAGGACCTCCTGTTTAAGATAACTCATGCAAATGGTTATCATGGTGCCTGGTCAAGGCAGATGATATTTCCCCTCACAGTCAGTGTTTCCCCTAACAGCTTTGCCCTGAGAGACTTCACACTCATGACTCATTTAGGGAGTTGGGCTGGAGGTCCCTTTCTTCTGTAACTACTTCCAGCTGAGAGTGGTTATAGACCTGCATCTTCCCGACCCAGGAATTGAACCCATGTTTCCTGCATTGCAGGCAGATTCTTTACCAACTGAGCTCTGAGGGAAGCCCCATAGACTTGCCTAGTAGAGTAGCAGTCTCTCCAACCTGATCTAAAAGTGTTTACTATGGTGCCTGGCCATGCTGGGCAGTTCCAGTCAGTGATGTCCCTACAATTTGAGGAAACAAATTGAGGCTATCAAACTTTGCATTCCCATTTTCTGGGCTACAGGGAAAATACCAGTTTTTCACAATTGTGGTTTTCTAGAAATAAGTTGTGAAAGATAACATGATATGCTACCTCCTTAGTTGTGGAGACAACTAGCCTTGAAGGGCTTATTAGTTCTGTGAACTGAAGTCAAGCATGTAAAATGTAGATTAGTAATTACACATATTAGAACATTTCCAGATCATAGATATTTTAATATTTTCTTTCCATAGTAGCCAATAGTCACATTATTATTTTCTGGTACTTAAGAAAGTTGCATGGAATAGAAAAAACAATTACAGTCAGTTTCATGGAACATCCAGATGGATTTTGTGTTTACTCAGCTCCACCATTGTTATGCAGTGCTTTTCCCAGAAGAAAAACCATCTTTCTATTTAATAAGTGGTTTCTCCAGGCTTCACTTTTTTTTCTTTTCATCTCCCTCCTCCTATTATACTTAAGTGGTATCATATTCTCAAACAATGAATAGTCTTTCAATGATTTCATATGCATTCAGTTTATTTCCCCATTTTTAAGGATAGAGGGCATAATACCTTCTTGTTGATAAGAGTTCAGTTTGGTAAAGGACACACAAAAGGGACATTTTCCTATATTCAAATGGTAATGTTTTAAAAAAAAATTAGCTGCACTGGGTCTTAGTTGTAATACACACAGCAAGATCTTCGATCTTTGCTGTTGCATGTGGGGTCTTTAGTTGCAGCATGTGGGATCTTTAGCTGAGACATGTGGGATCTAGTTCCCTGACCAGGAATCGAACCTGGGCCCACTATATTGGAAGCACAGAGTTTTAGCCACTGGACCACCAGGGAAGTTCCCAAATGGTGTTGCTTTTAAAAGCTGCATATGCTCTGGAAGAGTAGAGATTTCCACATTTTAAATTTAATGTTTATTTTGATATATTAACATTTTCCCGTGAAAATAGATGGAGACAGTCAAGTCAGATACAGAAAGCCACAGGATGTTTCCTGATGAAGATTTATAGGAAGAGAATTGAGAATTTGTGAAGAGGAGCTCATGATTCAGTCTTGGTATTGGGGAGACTCACACCTCTGTGTTGTAAGAACCCTGTCAAGCAGTTTCTAGAGCTTATCTGTCTGTTTATATTATATTGGTTTCCTGCCTTTCTTAAGAGTTTGTGAGTTTGGGCAAAATAATATTTTTTAAGGGATGGATTGCTTTAGGAATTTAAACGTTTTTATTAGAATGTCCCCTGGATATTCTTCTTGTCTTAGAGCAAAATGCATCATTTTGAAGGAGGACTGATGTCTTGTTTTTTCATTGCTTCTATGCTCTCCATGACGACAGAGATGGATTTACGTAGAAATTAGTTAGGACTCTTTTTTTTTTTTTTTCTTAATGGTTTTAAAACACACAAATTAACGTATGTGAAAACATAGCCTTGAGCTTAATTTTATGACCCATACATTTTGAATATTTAAAGTCAGGCTAGTAAAAAAAAAAAAGCAGTAGGTATTCCCAAGGGTTTAATTTTATTCATAGGGCGAGAGTTGAAGGTTTATGAGTTTTACAACATTTCATTAGGGAAATTTTACCAAGGAAGCAGAGTGGAATATATACCAGGTTTATCCCACAGGGGCAAAATGGAACCCTCAATAGAGTTTGTTTACACGTCCTGATTAACTTGATTGCTTACCTTGTGAGGAAACAGTATGCAAATGATTTTATTTTCTGGGTTATCAGACCAAGAAAGAGACAGAAAATAACTTTTATGACAGAGCAATCTTTGCATCCGCATGTTACATCTTTATAAGAACCTCTCGAAAGGCAAGTGGTACAAGATGACTGCTTCTTTGATAATCTAGACACTAGTCACCCAAAAGAAATAAGATACTTTGCTTAATATGCTGCTTTTATGGTGCATTTGGGAGTATAAGTGCTATTTGCACATCTCTCACTATATAGAGAGGAATATAAGCGACATTTAAGGGGAACTAACATGGCATAAGTGGGGGTTTCCGTTGCTGGTTTCTACATTCTGATTCAAATTGCCTTCACCTCCGAGGAATCGGTAATGAACTCATTCTTCTGCCATGTCATTTCTTTTTTTTTTTTTTTTTTTTTATTTTTTATTTTTTATTTTTTTTTTTGCCATGTCATTTCTAAATTTTTATTTATTTGGCTGCGTCAGGTCTTGGTCTCTGCATTCAGGATCTCTGCTGTGTCCTGAGGATCTTTCACTGCAGCTCGCAGGCTTCTCTCCATTTATGATGCTTGGGCTTGGTTGCTCCGCAGGATGAGGGACCTTATTTCTCCAAACAGTGATTGAACCTGTGCCCCTGCATTGGAAGGTGGATTTTTAACCCCTGGATCACCAGGGAAGTCCCTTGCTATATCCTTGAAACTGGAGATGTGTATATATATATGGTTCAGCTTTGACAATATTCGAGTGCCAAATCATCTCCAGTCACATCACCAAAAGAGTTTTGAAAGTCATTGCCATGAGCTAGTGGTATGCTCATCACAAAGGTTAAAAGGTCAGCATCATCTTTCAATTTCTGTACTTCCCATACCAATACTTGAATTTTATGTTTGTGTTTTATCTAAACACTTTTACTTTCATGCCCTGCCATTAAACTTTTATGTATACTTTTCTGCCCCTTTGCTACAGTTGGAGTATCTGGGCTAATTTTACCATGCAAACACTGACAAGAAATTGATGTTCTTTAGCTTTTTGCATCACTATAACTCATTAAACTAAGTATCTTATTTATCAATCCCAAAACATGGGATTATTTTTATTCTAAATTTCAGAATTAGCATCTACTTTAAAGAGTTTCTATATTCTTCATGTGCAATGTTTAGCAAGATTTATATATAGAGAGAGTATTAGGTGGCCTTCCCCAATAACTCAGATGATAAAGAATCTGCCTGCAATGCAGGAGACCTAGGTTCAATTCCCTTCAGACCCAGGAGACGCTGGGGAAGGGAATGACAACTCACTCCAGTATTCTTGCTTGGAGAATTCCATGGAAGAGGATCCTGGCTGGCTCTCCAGGACCCATGGGGTCACAAAGGGTCAGATGTGACCGAGCAACGGCCACTTTCAATTTTTCACTTTCAGAGGATTAGGTACCAGAAAATACAATCTACCAGAGGTGTTCTATTATCTTGTGGTTTGAAAGGAGAAGTCTAATTCTACAGAACTGCAGGCAGGAAGAGAGATGACACAAATATGTCAGTCATAGTTTGACATCAGAATCTTGTGTTAACACTTCCCTCCAAACGTGAGAGAATAAAGCATTAATCTTGATCCATAAGTTCCTATTAGTGTTTTGCAGAGCAAAAGTTTTCTCTTATATTTAGACTAAGTCTTTTTGGTCACAAGAGGACAAAGGAGAAAATGGACCTGATGGTTAGGGCCTGTATCTCTGCCCAAAACATCTGCCCTTGACATGAGGACTATGCCTTTCTCACCTCATGAGTCTGGCCCTAGGTATGGCTGAAAGGTGCCCTGTCTGCCTGCTCTGCTGTTCAGAAATGCTCACACCCACCCCTGGTACTTCTCTTTCATGACATGTTTGTGGGTTTCTGGCAATACCGGTCCAACAGTTCTTCATCATAGGCAGTCACTTATTTAGTGGTTCTTTATTTCACTCATCTAGCGAAGAAAAGTCAAAAAGCCCTACAGAAATACCCAAAAGGAAAAACAAAACCAAACAAAATGTCTTAATTCTTGACGCTTGTGATTTACAGAATCTCCTTTCATCTGTCACATAAGACGTGTAAGTGCCAGGTTAAATTTTTGTTTCTGGTCCGGTTCCTCTGACAGGGACTCATACTTCTGCCCTAGAGTTAAATCTAATGGAAAAGACACTTATTGAAAGTAAATGGCATGTTTTTATCTACAAAAACTGTCTTCTTCCCAACACAGATCAATGTGGATGTCTGCTAGCCGTCTCTGTGGATAGCCATCAAATGCTGGTAGCGATCAAACACGTTTTTAAACAGTCTTATTTATATGTGGCTCTTCATTATATTCTTTAGAAAGTCGTGTTTCTATTTTGATTTTATCTTGCATATCTAACCATTCAGCCCAGCACACCAAAACTTAAAAAGGTATAGTTTTTACTCTCTAGTACCTCTTGCCAGTATTCATTGTCTAGATCTTATTTGCAATGAGGTATAGCAATAAGCATTAAAAGTTTTAATGAGTTGAATATGAATTTGCTTGAATGTCCTGACATGCTGACATTAAAAATGGAACAGCAGAACAGAGAAAATACACTGGAACCATGTCAAGATATTAATGAGACCTCTATGCTAAGAGAACTTATTGGGTAGCCTATTAAAGGATTGGTTATTTGTAATCCACTCCTACTATTTCTTAGACATCAATCAATGTGATCCTTAGACTCCTTTTCAACTCTTCTCTCAGTGGGGAGGACAGGAGGAGAAGAAGGCAGTATATAATAAAACCATTCCTCTCATCCTTTATACAGACTACCTAGTAATATCATTGCACAGCACATGCAAATGCAACTAGCTGCATTGCTTCTGCATAATAGTAAGTAATCTACTAGTAACTCCAGAAGGCCTATGTTAATATGGATCTTTTGCAAAGCAGACAATATAATATTGAGAGTAATTACACTCTTTTTTCTTTATGGTAAATGATGAATGTTCAGGTTCAACACTTACATTTGCTTTATAAGAAGTGCATTGTGCTCATTTATTTTTTGGCATGGAAGGATGCTTTAGAAAATCACTTCATTCAGTACTTTTAAATCATTGGCTAGAGATCATGATTTACCTGTATATTTTCATAAGCATTTATCATAACTCATTCTGTTTAATGTCCAAAACACTTTCCTGTAA
The DNA here is from genome assembly GCA_006410675.1 of Oreotragus oreotragus. Lineage (NCBI taxonomy): Eukaryota > Metazoa > Chordata > Mammalia > Artiodactyla > Bovidae > Oreotragus > Oreotragus oreotragus. The sequence continues at coordinate 69,117 of SJYX01001775.1, read as the reverse complement.
TCCTATAATAATTTTGAGATGAAAGCGATCTTCTGCTGAGACACTTGCTTCTATGACAGCTCAACGTAATGGTGTCTGGTAAAGACACAAGGCTCTTCTTTTCCTTTTTCATCAAATTTCAAATGAATTAAAGACATCTGCTCACCAGAAAACGTATATTAAGAATGCCTGACTGTAATGTTGGATGGCAAATTCAGACTAGTACATGGATCTAAGATTTGTAAATATGATTTTCTCTGTCTAGTTGGATATCTTAATGTAGTCTAATGACTGAGGAATAATGGCATTTATTGATTTCTTGTTCACATCTATACATAGAGTGCCTCTGGGGGGATGCTGGCTTATGTGTAGCTCTATAGAAGCTCTACAGAGGTTAGCTTTTTAACATGAGATGTTGAAACTACTGGAGACAGTCTATACAGAAGAGTCTAATTTATTTGCCTCAAAAGCATATCCAGGAATATTTAGATCAAGACTTTTTTTTTTTTTTTTTAGTCAGCTCATTCACGTGCTCCAAATGATCCTTCAATGATCGGCTGCTATATAAGCACCATTTGCAGTCTTAAGTCTAATGAACAGCCCAAGTCATGAGCAGATAGGTATCCAATAATGCAGGTGCATGTATGCTAAGTCACTTCAGTAACATTCAACTCTCTGCAACTCTGTGGACCGTAGCCCGCCAAGTTCCTCGGTCCATGGGATCCTCCAGGCAAGAATACTGGAGTGAGACACCGTGCCCTCCTTCAGGGCATCTTCCTGAACCAGGGATCAAACCCACATCCTTCTGTCTCCTACACTGGCAGGCAGGTTCTTTACCACAGCACCACCTGAGAAGCCCAGTAGTGAGGGCCAGTCAGTTCAGTTGCTCAGTTGTGTCCGACTCTTTGTGACCCCATGAACCGCAGCACGCCAGGCCTCCCTTTCCATCACCAACTCCCGGAGTTCACTCAGACTCACGTCCATCGAGTCAGTGATGCCATCCAGCCATCTCATCCTCTGTTGTCCCCTTCTCCTCCTGCCCCCAGTAGTGAGGGTAGGGGACCAGAAAAGGACACAGATTGTTTTTTCTATTGGGTCATTTATTGGCCAGGATCTTACACAATTGACTTTGTTTTCTTGGATCTATGTTTCCTTATGTATAAAATAGACCATGTTACTTCATAAGATTAGTGCGAGGATTAATTGATATTAACATATATGAAAGCCTAAGATATGCCACTTGTATATTGACTTTTTAAATAAATCTTCCCTTCTTGATGGGAAAAAGATTTGAATCAATGTCTTAGTAAGCTAAGACAGTCTTTGGAAGGACTTCCCCGGTGGTCCAGTGGCAGCCAGTGGCTAAGACTCCATGCTCCCGATGCAGGGGGCCTGAGTACGATCCTTGGTCAGGGAACTGAATCCTACATGCCACAAGTAAAAATTCAAATGCTGCAACTAAAGATTCTGCATGCCACAGCTAAGACAGCACACCCAGATAAGCTAATTAAATTTTTTTTTTTAAAGAGCAGTCTTTGGAGAGGTGGAAAAAGCGACCTTGGGTTGTCATGGCTGGCCTGGTCACCTCCACTTCTGAGATCTAGTTTTCACTAAGGGAAGGGAAGGTGAAGTCGCTCAGTCGTGTCCGACTCTTTGCAACCCCGTGGACTGTAACCTACTAGGCTTCTCCGTCCATGGGATTCTCCAGGCAAGAATACTGGAGTGGATTGCCATTTCCTTCTCCAGGGGATCTTCCCGACCCAGGGATTGAACCCGGGTCTCCCGCATTGCAGGCAGATGCTTTAACCGCTGAGCCACCAGGGAAGCTAAACTTTTATTAATTATAACATTTCTTTATCACATACATTTTAACCCAATTGTAAAACTATGTTTGTTTTATTTCTAACTCCCATCCCCCCAAATCATTCACAGTTGCCTTTGTCTTTATAACAAACTTCTGCAGATTGAGTGAGACAACTTCATACCATCAGTCGGCAAATCTCTTGCCACTGTTAACCCACAAGAAAAAAAAAAAACTGTCTGAAAATATTTTATCGGGAACAGTTTGTGTGTGCTATGTCGCTTCAGTTGTGCTTGATTCTTTACAGCCCCATGGACTGTAGGCTGCCAGGCTCCTCTGTCCATGGGATTCTAACTGAGCCACCAGGGAAGGCAGCCTAAATTAGAAAAAAGTATATAATAAATCTGGAACCTCTTATACCAGAAAATATGGAAATTCTGAAAGATTGATAGGAATATTTCAGAACTGTACAAAAAACAGTGGCTTAATTTGGGACAATTTAGCATCAAAAGAGTCATAGCAATCGATTATAATCCATCTAATAAAACAGGAACCCATGAACTTAACAATACTAAAATAGATGGATACATTGGGGGGCGGTACAGGAAATTTTTACCTTACAATAGAAGGTCAAATAATAAATGTAGACAAGATGATAGAACAGATGATTAGCATGTAGCAAACTTTATAGTAAAAAAAATTGTTTTGATCAAGGAACAAAATGGATACTAATACAAATGACTGAAAGTGTGATCAGAAACACAATTTTAACATGGTCTCAAAGTATCTCCAGACAAAATACTCATTCAATAACATTGCACTGAAAAATCTAGCAGCTGTCTTCTTATCAAATGATAAAAGTTAACTTTTTACCAGTTAATGAGACAAATCAACATCATGTCCCTTCTGATGTAATGCAACAAGAAGAATACAGAATCACTTCTGTGCTGTTCCTGCCAAAAATGCATACCTAAAATCCAATCATGAGGAAACATCAGATGAACGTAAACTGACAGACATTCTGCAAAGTAATTGTCCCATTCACTTCAAAAATGTCAAGTTCATGAAAAAAAAGGAGAGACCAGGAACTGTTCCAGATAAAATAAAACTAATGAGACATGACAATTAAATGCAATTCATGATCCTGGATGAATCTTGAACCTATAAAAGACTTTATTCGGAAAAAAAAAAAAGAAAAACTGTAACGTATTTCTCAAGAGCCATTTCAGCTCCAGATGCATCAGTGAGGTTTACTGTGGCTTTTGCTGGTGTGTACCACTTCTCAGCTTCTCCTGCCCAGCTGTTTCCTTTCCCTCCCCTTTACAGCTGTTGGTCCCAAAAGCACTCCTTAAAAAGTATCTTGCACACTAAACTCCATCGCTCAGAGTCTGTTTCCTAGAGAAACTCAACCTGAAGCAAAAGGAATGAGTAGGATCTTAGCAATCAAAGGTTGAGATGGGGTACATTCTACACATGAAAAGTGGTCTGAGAAAAGTCTTATATTGGAAAATAAACAGCACAACTGATGACTGGGATCCTGAGAGTAGAGGGCAGCTTGAAATGAGATAAAGCTGAAAAGATAGATTAGGGCAAGCCCATACAGGATGTTGCTGGCCACATTAGTCGTCTGATTTTGTCTTAAACCCTACGTGCTCAGTTGTGTCCAATTCTTTGAGATCCCATGGACTGTAGCCCGCCAGGCTCCTCTGTCCTTGGAATTTTCCAGGCAAGAATACTGGAGTGGATTGCCATTTCCTCCCCCAGAGGATCTTCCTGACCTGGGAATTGAACCCGAATCTGGGTCTCCTGCATTGGCAGGCAGATTCTTTACCTCTGAGCTTGTGTTAAGAGGGACAGAAAGTCACAATGGATAGGAATCCGTCTGCCAACGCAGAGGACATTAGTTCCACCCCAGGTCCAGGAAGACCCCGCATATCTCGGGGCAACTAAGCCCATGTGCCACAACTACTGAAGCTTAGGTGCCCGGAGCCTGTGCTCCGCAATGAGCGAAGCCACTGCAATGAGAAGCCTGTGTACCGCAACAGAGTCGCCCCCACTCACCGCAACCAGAGAAAGCCTGCACAATGCAACAAACACACAGCACAGTCAAAAATAAATAAATAAAATCTGTAAGAAAAGAGTAATGGGAAGCCACTGGAAGGCTGGAGAGTAGAGTCGGGTCCCGGGCAGCCAGTGCATAATAAGATTTGCAACTGGAAGAGATTGTTATTACTGTGGCAGAATGTGGAAAACAAGACTGTAGAAAAGGGAGAGAACTTGGAAAGACTAGTAAGGGTGTTATTGTAGCCGTCTAAATAAAACACCACGGTCATTTAGACTAGAGGGTGGCGATGAGGATGGAAAATTTTGGATTGATTCAAGAAATACTGAGAAGGTAAAAAATGACACAACTTCGATGTTGGATACAGACCGTAAGGAAGGGGAGGTGTTAAGGATGATACCTGAGTTTCTGGTTTACTAAACTAAATAAATGGCATCATTCAATGAGGGAGAAACAACAGAGGATCAGGTTTAGTGGAGAGATCATGAGTTTGGGAGAACATGAACTTCTGTTGACAACCAAATGTGGGGCTCTGGAAACCAAGGAAAGAGAATGTTTCCAGAAGAGGGAGAGATCAACTATGTTGAAAGTTATAGAGAGGTAAGGTAATATGTAGCTCAAAAATACCCATGAGAGAGCTGCTTCAAAGGAATGGTGATCATAGAAGCCAGGTTGGACTGGGCTGAGAAGTGAGTAGGAGGAAAGAAAAGAGAGTCGCTTTTCCTTCCACTACAGAAAAATAAAAAACAGGAAACATATCAGCCTAAAACAAAAGTGTCCTAATTCTAACCAAATCAAATATCAACTGAATTCAAGCTCCGCTTGGGATAAAAATTAATCTTAATGTATACATATCATTTTACCTAGTTCTTTGAACTCCAAAGGAATGGAATCAACTCTAGAAAAACAAGATAGCTAGTTGTTACTAACACCATCTGGATTAGAAAATAACAATTCTGCAAAGAAATTGCTACAAGAAAAAAAAAATGCTACAAAAAAGTCACTTCAAGAAAGTGAAGCAAGGAAGTCATTCTTTGTTCAGCTTTACCTGATCTACTCCACTCTGAGTCAGACTATCACCTAACCTAGGTAAAAGATATGGATGTTTTTGTACAAATTCAGTAAACAAACATCCTGAATTTAAAACCCAATTCACTGATGGACGATTGCATCTTTACTCTCTTCTTTGCCTCAAATGGGAAAATATGCATCCTTAGCTTTTAAAGTTTGTGCCTTCCCCTCGCACCCTAGAACCCATGCTACGCAATGAGAGGCCACTGCAATGGCCGTTAACTGCATCCAGAGAACAGTTCTGCTCTCCCCAATGAGAGAAAAGTCTGCGCAGCAGTGAGGACCCAGCACAGCCATAAATAAACAAATGAATAAAAATTAAAAGTAAAGTTCATGCCTTCTTCTTTGTTCTACACTTAGGACATGTCTTCCCACAATGTTTTTCTCACATATCCAAAACTTAGGTTCCAGATCAGCTTCTATATGAGTCTTCCCTGGTTACACCCCTATTACACCTTTTTTGGGAACCCTTAGCATTTGTGTGTTTAATGTTGCCAACCAGGTCTTGCTCTCAAATTGCTAAATATTTTCCACAATAGATTATGAAGTCCCAGCAGGCAGAGACTATGACGACTCATTCTTTAAAAGGTTTCTAAGACTCTATCAATATATTTGAATTAAGTGGAACATTGTAAACTAATCATAATTTACACTGCTCAAAAACCCCATTTTTATCTCCATATCCCAGGCCTCAAATTTCTCTATAAATAATAGCTAACATTTGATTACTATATACCATTCACTGTTACAGACACCACGTATTAACACTTACAATCCTCCTAACACTCCTATAACATAAATCTTACTATTCTTGCTTTGCAGATAAGAAAACTGAGGTACAGAGAGGCCAAGTGACCCAGTAAGCGGCAGAGTTGACATTCAAAGACCTACACTGAAGCCCATTTTCTTAACTTTTTAGCAACAGAAAAATAACCCTAATAAAGCCTGGTCCTACCTGCCCAGGCTTACTGATGTGCCAGGATTAAGTAACAAGTTTTAAAACCAGAATTTAACAGAAATTCTAGTCTATTAATATTTCACCACAAGTGGGGCATTTTCTGTCTCCTCTCTCCGCTGCAGGACTCGTTGTAGTTCTTACGGCCCATAGGTGGCGCTGCAGGGACAGGCATGTGCTCAGGCTTCATCAGCGGGAGGGGCAGATGCGGGGGGCGAGAACTCCATTCAAAGCCCCGCGGTAGGAGGAGCCTTGGGGAGGGGGAGGGGATGGCGAATGTTGTGCAGTGCGCAGGCGCAGGGCCGGGCCCTCCCGCCCCGAGAGTGAGGGCTGCTGGGCCCGATGACGTGGCCTCGTGCCGTCCGCTCCGGTGAGCCTCCGGGGAAGCCGGCGCCCCCGGAACTGTCCGTGGCCTAGTCCCCACGCACGCGTGCTTGTGAGCCGGGGATAGCGGCGGCGGCGGCCATCTGGCCTGCGGAGACCTGACGGGGCCGTTGCCATGGGGGAGTGACGCGCCCGCGCCCGCTGTTCCGCGGAGCGGAGAGACATGAGGAGACCCCGCCGCGGGGGTAGCGGCGGCGGCGGCTCCTGATCCCCGGGATGGAGGAGAAATACGGCGGGGACGTGCTAGCCGGCCACGGCGGCAGCGGCCTCGGGCCGGTGGATGTGCCCAGCGCTCGGTAAGGGACCGATCGGGCTCCCGCTTCCGGAGCCGCTCTCTCCCTGCGCCCGCCCGGCCGCTGCCCGGATCCTCCCCGGTGCACGCGGGGCCCGGCGGCCGAGAGCCCGGAACGCCCGCCTCGGTGCAGTCCGCGCTCCCGCGGCAGCTCTCATTGGCTCCGCCGTTCCCCGCTGCGGGATAAATGCTCTAGGTCCCGGGAAGGTTCCGCCTGAGTTTCTGGTGTTCGGAGCGGTCCATTAACCTTAAAACTGCTGGCCAGTTCACGTGAGAGGTTTTTCTCACCTGTCAGAAGAATTTCTGTTGGCTGTTCCTCCCTCAAATAGTAGTTAGGTGATATTTAACCTTTCTGACCGTTTAAAGCAAGGGTCACCATCATCTCTTCAGGCGACGAAATCAAAGTGCAAACAGATGAACTTTGAGGTTCAGGTTATAACCCCGCACATTAAGAATCCAGCCCGCCCTCTAGTTTTTCTTTTCCTTTCTTCGCCTATTCTATCATTAAATAAGAAATGCGTGCGCACTGTCAAAAAGTTCAAACAGTACAGAAATTCATAGAGTGAAAAGGAAAAATCCCTTTCCTTCCCTCCCCGTAATGTTCCCACGAACGCCAGAAAGGTAAGTCAGTACAGTGACCACTTTCCAGCTTGTCTTTATGGACCTGTGCTAATATCTGAGGTAGTGTCGCAGGATGCACGAAATACGGCTCAACAGTTTGATTGAACCTGATTTTCATCGCCTTTATATCTAATAAGGTTAATGAAGTTAGGTGTTTCTTGTTCTTGGATATCTCCTTTGAGACTGGAAGATTGTTTTGCTGAATTCTTTGGAACTGTATAAATAGCATTACTAAAATAACTTTTTTTGTGAAATGCTGAGCAACTTAAATCAGCTGCATTTTTTGTAGTACAAGTTTAATTTTCTGATCTATTTTGAACAGCTCGTTTTTGTAAAATAAAAACATGGTTGTGGTGGTTTAGTCGCTAAGTCCTGTCCAACTCTTTTGCAACCCCATGGACTGTAACCGGCTCCAGGCTCCCCTGTCCATAGGATTTCCCAGGCAAGAATACTGTAGTGGGTTGCCAGTTGCTTTTCCAAAAGGTCTTCCTGATCCAGGGATCAAACCTGGGTCCCCAGCATTGCAGGTGGATTCTTTACTGACTGAGCCACCAGGGAAGCTCAAAAAAAAACATAATATCAAGTATTATTTACTGAGATGTGACCACTAAATGCAATAGGCAATTCTGGTGTAGATTTAATACTGGAGAAAATGTAGTAAAGGATAGTACTGGGTCAGTTGATAAAAGTGGACTGTAGATGATAGATTAGACAAAAGTATATTCATGTTAAATTTCCTATAGTTTATAACTCTTGATTTCAGGAGAGAATGTTCATCGGCTTAGGAATACAAGTAATTACAGGTAGAGGAGCATTAATACATGTAACTTACTCTTAAGTAGTTCAGAAAAGAAAGTTTGCACCTGCCATTGCAGGAAATGTGGGTTCAGTCCCCAGGTGGGGAAGATCCCCTGGAGAAGGAAATGGCAACCCACTCCAGTATTCTTGCTCCCAAGGGCAGGAGGCCCAGGTCTGATCCCTAATCAGGGAACTAGATACCCAGATGCCACAACTAAAAGACCCCATATGCTGTCAGGAAGACTGGAGATCATGAGTGCCATAACGGAGACCTGGAGCAGCCAAATACATAAAAATAAATATTTTTTTTAAAAAACATAGTTCACCTATTTAAAAGTATTCCTTTTTATTGCTTTTTTTCACCAAAATATTCAAAATCTTGTGCCAATATTCAAAGTTTGACTTTTCCTACCCTTTTTAACTGATACAAGTAAATTTCTAATAATAAATGAAACATGAAGAAGTACCTAAATAACAGACATTGTTAAAACATATATGTTCTATAAAAATAAAAGAAGAATTTTCAATGAAAAAATAAATAAAAACATAGTTCATTACAGAATCAAATTCAAATCAGGACTGGTTGAATTTTGAATAGATTCCAGGTTGAAAGAATTTTTCTTTATATAGACTGAAAATCAAATTCTGATTATAATCTGCAACAAAAGCTAATTGACAGATTCTTTGTGGATGTTTTTATACCTGAATTCACAAATATGAATTGTTTTACATGTTTCTATGTTGGCTTCAATAAATCCTCTTGGCAAGAAAGAGCAGAGGGTGACAGCAAACATTTGTTAAGCACTTCCTATGTTCCAGGGACTTTGCATACAGCATTTCACTTAAGCCTTGCCACAGCACTGCAGACCCATTAGTTGTGTCCTCGTCTCACAGATCAGGAAACTGGGACATAGAAAAATAATTTTTCTAAGGTCACACACCTAGTAACTGAACTGGGAGTCAGTTCCCTCAGACTTCTTCTTCTTCTTCTTTTTTTTTTTTAAGTTAGAAGCTTCCTTTTTATTTATTTATTTTTGGCTGTGCTGGGTCCTCTTTTCTGTGCGGACTCTTCTCTAGTTGCAGAGAGCAGGGACTGCTCACTCGTTTCAGTATGAAGGCTTATTGTGGAGGCTTCTCTTGTGGGGCTCGGGCTGCAGGGGGTGCACGGGCTTCAGCAGTGATGACTCCCTGGCTCTAGAGCACAGACTCGGTACTGCTGTGGCACCACCACTGAGTGAGTTGCTCAGTTAGTTGGTCCCCAGCCTATGGGATCTTCTGAGACCAGGGTTCAAACCCATGTCTCCTGCATTAATTGATAATTGCAATACTTGATAATTATTGAATTGATTGATAATTATTGGATTCAATAATGGTTCAAACCCGTGTCTCCTGCATTAATTGATAATTGCAATAATTGATAATTATTGAATTGATTGATAATTATTGGATTCAATAATGGCTCAAACCCATGTCTCCTGCACAGACTGATAATTATTGAATCGATTTATAATTACTGCAGTGATTGATAATTATTGAATGTCTCCTGCATTGCAGGCAAATTCTTTACCACTGAGCCACCAGTGAAGCCCCCAAACTTCATTTACACTGCCCTCTACATGCTGCTGCTGCTGCTAAGTCACTTCAGTCGTGTCCGACTCTGTGTGACCCCATAGACGGCAGCCTACCAGGCTCCCCCATCCCTGGGATTCCCCAGGCAAGAATACTGGAGTGGGTTGCCATTTCCTTCTCCAATGCATGAAAGAGAAAAGTGAAAGTGAAGTCGCTCAGTCTGTCCGACTGTTAGCGACCCCATGGACTGCAGCCCACCAGGCTACTCCGTCCATTGGATTTTCCAGGCAAGAGTACTGGGGTGGGGTGCCATTGCCTTCCCCGGCCCTCTACATAGTAGACACTTAAATATTTCTTGAATGAATCAAAATAGAATTACGTACACTGATTCTGTCATTTTAACTGCGAGCTGCTACAGTGGGCAAAGCCCGAAAGGCACGTTTGAATCCAAACTCGGATTTGAATAATTTCAGATTTGAAGAATGAGTTTTTTCTAACCCTTCACAGAAAATACCAGTGATACCTTTGATGAGGCTAGTTAATGGCAGATAATGATTTACAAGTCAGGAACCTGACCTGCCTCTTGAGAAACCTATATGCAGGTCAGGAAGCAACAGTTAGAACTGGACATGGAACAACAGACTGGTTCCAAATAGGAAAAGGAGTACGTCAAGGCTGTATATTGTCACCTTGCTTATTTAACTTCTATGCAGAGTACATCATGAGAAACGCTGGGCTGGAAGAAGCACAAGCTGGAATCAAGATTGCCGGGAGAAATATCAATAACCTCAGATATGCAGATGACACCACCCTTATGGCAGAAAGTGAAGAGGAACTAAAAAGCCTCCTGATGAAAGTGAAAAAGGAGACTGAAAAAAGTTGGGTTAAAGCTCAACATTCAGAAAACTAAGATCATGGCATCTGGTCCCATCACTTCATGGGAAATAGATGGGGAAACAGTGGAAACAATGTCAGACTTTATTTTGGGGGGCTCCAAAATCACTGCAGATGGTGACTGCAGCCATGAATTAAAAGACACTTACTCCTTGGAAGAAAAGTTATGACCAACCTAGATAGCATATTCAAAAGCAGAGACGTTACTTTGCCAACAAAGGTCCGTCTAGTCAAGGCTATGGTTTTTCCAGTGGTCATGTGTAGAGGTGAGAGTTGGACTGTGAAGAAGCTGAGCGCCGAAGAATTGATGCTTTTGAACTGTGGTGTTGGAGAAGACTCTTGAGAGTCCCTTGGACTGCAAGGAGATCCAACCAGTGTATTCTAAAGGAGATCAGCCCTGGGTGTTTTTTGGAAGGAATGATGCTGAAGCTGAAACTCCAGTACTTTGGCCACCTCATGCAGAGTTGACTCATTGGAAAAGACTCTGATGCTGGGAGGGATTGGGGGCAGGAGGAAAAGGGGACGACAGAGGATGAGATGGTTGGATGGCATCACCAACTCGATGGACGTGAGTTTGAGTGAACTCCAGGAGTTGGTGATGGACAGGGAGGCCTGGCATGCTGCGATTCATAGAGTTGCAAAGAGTTGGACACAACTGAGCAACTGAACTGAACTGAAGGTGGATTGGATCCTGATAAGTTGCCTGAAGGATCAGTGAGTGGCTCAGAAGCCACTGCCCCCATTTAAAAATCTCCCTTCCTCACCCCTGAAAATCTTCCCTCTTGGTGTGTTTCCCTTTGCAACGTGAACTAGGGATTATGTGCTTATTGTTAATAGTGTATGGTTACCTGGCCTTAGCTAGTGTTTTGTTGTTAGCCCTACAGGAAGTCTTCATTAGTTGACACTTTAAAGATCAAAGTATCTACCTTTCAGCTAAATATTAAAATAGTTTTCCTAATTAATAATGACAAAAAAATCTTCAATATATATTATGTGAAAAATCATAAAAACATCAAAATATGTGTACAGTGGTAAATACATGAATGTATCTAAAATACATGCTTGTCCATACATGAAGATGCAAAGGAAAAGGTTTGGAAGGATGTACCCAGTTGGGCACCTGTGAGCAGAAAATTGGGAATGGTTTTATTTAAAACGTTGATAACAAGCAACTACTCAGGAATTACTTTCACAATCTGGTTTTTGTTTTTTTTTGTTTTTTAATTAAAAAGGAAAAGCATCTCTGTTGGCTCAGTGATAAAAATCTGCCTGCCAGTGCAGGGGACATAGGTTCAATCCCTGATCCAGAAAGTTCTCACATGCTCCGGAGCAGCTAAGCCCTTGAGCCACAACTGTTGAGCCTGTGCTCCAGAGCTGGGGAACCGCAAGCACTGAAGCCCACTCACCCTAGAGCCCAAGCTCCACAACAAGAGAAACCAGCACAAGGAGAAGCCCACCGCCACAACTAGAGAGTAGCAAGTATTGCAGGGACTTGCCTGGTGGTCCAGTGGGTGGAATCCACCGTGCAGTGCAGGGATGTGGGTTCAGGCCCTGGTCGGGGAACTAAGGTCCCACATGCCTGGGAGCAACTAAGACTGTGTGGTACAGCTAGAGTCCATGCGCTGCAATGAAAGATCCCTCATGCTGAAACTAAGATGCATGCAGCCAAATAAATATTTTCCAAAAGAAATACTATGTTTAATGTTCCATATGACTGAATCTTGCCGTTAAAGTGCCACATTTTTAAGTTTTGTTAGCAATTTAAAGAAAAATTATTTAGAAATAATTTTACATATTCCTCCATCTTAAAACAAGTCTATTAAGTATAGTTTACCTTTTTCTTGATGACAAGACTTGATTTGTATCTGACTGTGACTGCATGGACTATAGCCCATCAGGCTCCTCTGTCCATGGAATTTTTCAGGCAAGAACATTGGAGTGGGTTACCATTTCCTGCTCCAGGGGATCTTCCCAACCCAGGGATGGAACTCAAGCCTCTTGTTTCTCCTGCATTCTTTGCCACCGTGCCACCTGGGAAGCCCCATTGCAGCACACAGACTCTCTAGTTGTGGCTCTTGGGCTTAGTTGTTCCACGGGATGTGGGATCTTAGTTCCCCCACCAGGGATCAAACCCACATTTTTTGATTGGGTTTTTCTACTTAGTCTTTAATGCACACACACACCTGAGACTCTGAAGACTACTTTTGTTTCCCTAGTTGCAACTAGTTGCTTCCACATCTATCCCTTTAGATCTCTGCTAATTAACCTGGGTCACATAAACACTTGTTTCTTGCCTGTCTTCTTTAGACCTCAAAATCCTTGAAGGGAGGGCCTCTATTACAAGTTTCTTGGATAGCACCTAGAAATGCATTTAATTGTAAGTAACCAAACTGCTGCTGCTGCTGCTGCTGCTGAGTCACTTCAGTCGTGTCCGACTCTGTGTGACCCCATAGACGGCAGCCCACCAGGCTCCCCCGTCCCTGGGATTCTCCAGGCAAGAACACTGGAGTGGGTTGCCATTTCCTTCTCCAATGCATGAAAGAGAAAAGTGAAAGTGAAGTCGCTCAGTCTGTCCTACTGTTAGCGACCCCATGGACTGCAGCCCACCAGGCTACTCCATCCATTGGATTTTCCAGGCAAGAGTACTGGGGTGGGGTGCCATTGCCTTCCCCGAAGTAACCAAACTAAGAGAGCTTTAAACAAAGACAGATATATTCTTCTCACATAAAAGACGCCAGAGGCTGCCAGTGTTGGTTCAGCCCCTCAGCATTACCATCTAGGAGCAGATTCTTGGCCTTTGCTCTCTGCCATTCCAAGTATGGCTCTCATACTCAGGCTTATTATCAAATGGATGTCATTTTTTAAAGGCTGTTAAGACTTTGATAACATTTTAAGATAAATTTTAGATAAAAGTCCTCCTTTGAAGTCAGAAAGAATGCAGAGCTAGTTCCAGGTGCATCGGGCCCTTTCATCAGGAGGAGGGAAGGCTGTTGTACCTGAAACCAGCCTGTCAGACTGGTCTCACTGGACTCCAGTGACACCTGGCACATAGTAAGTGAGCAGGGAATATTTGAAGAATGGCTTCACAGCTCCCTGAGGGCTGTACAAGGCTCTTTGCTGGCATCAGGAGTCCCCAGATTGCCGGGGTTTCTAATGTACGTCCATCGGTTTTTTCTGGTCTCCTGTTTTATCCTCCCTATGTTGATGGTGTCATTGTTTGCGCCCTTGCTTCTATCCTGCTATCTTGCATCTCATTAAGAGCTGAAGGAGTGAAGCGCTTGAGGCTTTGAGCTTCCCTCTCTCTTCCCTCATTCTGAATTCATGCCTGAGTGGATGATAGTTTAAACTGCCAGAAGCTTGACAGCCAGTTATGTACTGTATTACTGTGCTCTCTGTATTGCTATGCTAGACATGGCTGCATCACACAAACGTTAACAGTAGAGTTAGCATTCTTTCATTTAGGAAACATTTGCTGAGCACATATTATGTAAGCCCCCTTGTTAAGAACTGAATAAACAAACTGGAGAATAAATAGAACTGAGTAAACAAAAGTAGTATTTGTATTGGCTAATTACAAATTGCTGCCATGGAGAAGGCAATGGCTGCCCATTCCAGTACCCTTGCCTGGAAAATCCCATTGATGGAGGAGCCTGGTGGGCTGCAGTCCATGGGGTCGCTAAGAGTCGGACACGACTGAGCAACTTCACTTTTCACGTTCATGCATTGGAGAAGGAAATGGCAACCCACTCCAGTGTTCTTGCCTGGAGAATCCCAGAGACAGGGGAGCCTGGTAAGCTGCCGTCTCCAGGATCGCACAGAGTCGGACACGACTGAAGCAACTTAGCAGCAGCAGCAGCAGCCATGATCATTAGCATTAATATAGTTAATCTACTTCAGTCTATCTGACTTTTTTCTCTAGCTTAAGTGAAGTTGCTCAGTCGTATCCGACTCTGCAACCAGGTAGACTGTAGCCCGCTGGGCTCCTCTGTCCATGGGATTCTCTAAGCAAGAATACTGGAGTGGGTTGCCATTTCCTTCTCCAGGGGTTCTTCCCAACCCAGGGATCAAACCTGTGTGTATCCACATTGCAGGCAGACTCTTCACCCTCTGAGCCACAAGTCGTATCCAACTCTGCAACCAGGTAGACTGTAGCCCGCTGGGCTCCTCTGTCCATGGGATTCTCTAAGCAAGAATACTGGAGTGGGTTGCCATTTCCTTCTCCAGGGGTTCTTCCCAACCCAGGGATCAAACCTGTGTGTATCCACATTGCAGGCAGACTCTTCACCCTCTGAGCCACCAGGGAAGCCCTAGCTTAAATAGAGAAAATCTGCATTAATCTTGGGTTTTAATATGCATTTTGTTTATAATATTTAATCATTTTATCCTTTGTGAGGTGAATATATAATTGGAAACAGTTTAGAAGATGGGAATCCCCAAAGCCTTCTGGATGAACTTGGGTTTTCTGTGTGACCTAGGAAAAGAGTATACTTAAGAGTCAAGGGCTGGGCCCTCGCTAACTCTGTGGACTTCAACTTCCCAATCTGTGACAGAGACGAATTGGACTAGAGAATCTCCAAGGTGTTTTTCAGCTCTTAAATGTTAGTGTTTTGTTTTTTCTAGCGCATATACATTTACTTTCATACCTACATAATTGCTAGAAATGTGATGGATTTTTCATGTCATACTGTGTTTTCAATCAGTCTGCAAACAATCCAAAAACAAAATACACTCAGTTTTTTGTAGTTGTTATAGCCACTAATTTTATTATTTTCTCCAGTACTCCTTTTCTCATTGAGATATAAATTACTGTAAAATGCGTAGATTTTAATGGTACCAGTTTGCATTTTTCGCAAATGCCTATTCATCTTTCAGCACAATCAGGCTGTAGGCCGTTTTATCACCCCAGAAAATCTGCTTGATCTTTTAAACAGAAATTTCAGTATTTATACTATTCTATAGGTAGATTAAGTAGGAACCTCTGTGCTTCAGGATTNTAAATTACTGTAAAATGCGTAGATTTTAATGGTACCAGTTTGCATTTTTCGCAAATGCCTATTCATCTTTCAGCACAATCAGGCTGTAGGCCGTTTTATCACCCCAGAAAATCTGCTTGATCTTTTAAACAAAAATTTCAGTATTTATACTATTCTATAGGTAGATTAAGTAGGAACCTCTGTGCTTCAGGATTTGAGTTACATCATTCTGCATAATGGTTTTATTAGCTTATTGGTGATAATTATCACATAGTTAAAATTCCCAAATGGCACCAATAAAAGGTCCCACAGATTATGTTCATGAAAAGAAAAACCATTTTGTTCTAAATCTGATTTTCTTGAATGTTATTTGGTCTAAAACAGAGAATGAGCTGTCAGACAGTGACGATGGTAGAATTGTTGAGATTCATTCTTTCAAGGACTGAAATTTATTTTCACAGTTGCATTAAAACTTCCAAAAGTATATTTTGATGTCTTCTTAAGCAGATTACTGTTTGTTGATTTAGTACCATGAGACTTAATGACTCACACTCAATAACTTTTTAGACCATGCTGTGTACACTGGCATCACTGCAAGTCAGGCTGTTTAGCTCTGCTGCTTGAATGACTAGGTTTCCTTGAAAGTTCTGTGTCTGCTTTTTTGTGTTTTTCTTCCATGGGTAGAGGCTTCTTGCTCTGCTGTGCTGCTTTGCACATCCCCTGTACCTCCTTTTTTAATGTGTTAACTCCTGTTAGACGTCAACTTGGCAGGTAGTCTCCTGGGTGACTTGTGAAGATGATCTGTTAGAATTTCTCAAATTTTTATCTCATTCTTTTTCATTTCTAATTTGTGTGTGTTTTATAACATATAATAATATCAATGTAGTAGTACATGTTTGTAATATCTACATAAATAATGGGTTTCAGGTACTTTTTTTTTTTTTTTTAATACTCGGTATATGATCAAAGAAGACTCAGTTCAGTTCAGTTTAGCTGCTAAGTTGTGTCTGACTCTTTGCAGCCCCATGGACTGGCCTCCCTGTCCATCACCATCTCCTGAGTTTCCTCAAACTCATGTCCATTGAGTCAGTGATGCCATCCAACCCTCTCATCCTCTGTCGTCCTCTCCTCCTCCCACCATCAATCTTTCCCAGCATCAGGGTCTTTTCACATGAATCAGTTCTTCTACTAAGCTGGAAAACAGACAATTTCTTCACTGTGTTCTGATTGCTCTTTCGGGAGTTCCTTTTCCCTTTCTTCTTATGGCAGCACCAGGTTTTCATGGATGCACTGTTCTTTCCTGTCCGAGAATATATAGTTCTTTGATGTTCTCTACTATTCCCTATGCTCTCTGTATCTCTTAAATTTCTTTGTTATTTTAGTTTGGTCTGTCGTTACAGACTTATCGTAAATGATCAATTATCTAGATTTGGCTTTTCATATTTGAGTGATACCTAAAAATCTAGTTAGAAGACTTGTGTAGGGCTTGTCCCCTGATGGGCTTCCCAGAAAAGGGTTCTCCTGCTGGGAGATTGAAGTCTGACAGTTAGGATGTTAGAGCTCAATGAGGGAAGACAGGTGTGTTGGGGTAAAGAAGGGAAACTTCCTTTTAATCTCTGTGGTTTTAGTCCAACACCTCATCCTTTTTTTCCATTTGCCTTTTATCTAGACCTCTCCAGAGGCTAAACTTCACTTGCTCTGTCCTCATTGAGGGAAAATGGTTGCCTGGCTGTGCTGGGTGGGATTCTGGAGACCAAACTACTTGGCACATTTCGTGTGTGTGTGTGTGTGTGTGTGTGTGTGTGTGTGTTAGTCACTCAGTTGTGTCCAACTCTTTGCATTCCCATGGACTATAAACCCCCAGTCCATGGGATTCTCCAGGCAAGAATACTGGAGTGGGTTTCCATGCCCTTCTCCACACCCTTTCTGAGGTGCTTCACATTCCTAAGCCTTTTCAAGACTGTAGGTCAGGTCACTTGACTTCAACTATGACTGCTGCAGCCACTTAACGAAGCAGAGGAGAGGAAAACTTCAGGCATTTGTCATCCTCTCCCTTCCTGTATTATGGTCTCATTTCATGACAGAGTTTGGTTTCTGGTTTTATTCTCTTTGTTTGGAGTAATTCTTTAAAAAGTGCATTATAAAGTAGTCAGGGTGACTCTGGAAATCAAAAATGTTTATTTTTAGTTTGCTTTTTTTTTAATAGACTGTACCTATACATAATACATTCATGTACATGAAAAGAATCTGAAAGTATATATACCAGTGTTAGTAGCAGTTATCACATGGGGGGTGAGTTGAGTTTTTGTTTGTTTCATCTTTTGTTTATATTTATGGTTTTCATAATGACCTCTATTGTATAATAAGAAAAAGATTTCAGAGTTCCTTGTGATTTCATCGATAACTGAAACTTGTTTCTGGTTTTCTTTTTCAGATTAATGAAATATATTGTGTTATTGTGTTTCACTAAATTTCTGAAGGCTGTTGGACTTTTCGAATCATATGATCTCCTAAAAGTAGTTCACATTGTTCAGTTCATTTTTATATTAAAACTTGGGTAAGTGTGTACAGTTCTTTTTTTCTTAATGTTTTTTAATGTCTTTGAAAATTCTGTGTTAACTGAGTATCTTTAGGAAGTTTAACGTAAAATATTTTGTGCATTTTATTCCTCCTGAAAAGTATTTGATATATATATATGTGTGTGTGTGTGTATATATATATATATATGTATTTTAAAGATAGACTACCTAAGGTTAGAGATAACAGGCTGGATTTAAAAAAAAAAAAAGAATTTTCACACTCTATTAGCTTGCCAAAACATCAACTTTTACTTTAGTTTGTGTTAATGTGTGAAGAGATACCCNATATATATATATGTATTTTAAAGATAGACTACCTAAGGTTAGAGATAACAGGCTGGATTTAAAAAAAAAAAAAGAATTTTCACACTCTATTAGCTTGCCAAAACATCAACTTTTACTTTAGTTTGTGTTAATGTGTGAAGAGATACCCCACAACCAAGGTAAGAGAAACCCCAGTAAGACAGTAGGTGCTGAGAGAGGGCATCAGAGGGCAGACAGACTGATACCACAATCACAGACAACTAGCCAATCTGACCACATAGACCACAGCCTTGTCTAACTCAGTGAAACTAAGCCATGCCATGTAGGGCCAGCTAAGACAGACGGGTCATGGTGGAGAGCTCTGACAAAATGTGGTCCACTAGAGATGGGAATGGCAAGCCACTTCAGTATTCTTGTCTTGAGAACCCCATGAACAGTATGAAAGGCAGAAAGATAGTACACTGAAAGATAAACTCCCTAAGTTGGTAAGTGCCCAATATGCTACTGGAGATCAGTGGAGAAATAACTCCAGAAAGAATGCAGGGATGGAGCCAAAGCAAAAACTTTACCCAGTTGTGGATGTGACTGGTGATAGAAGCAAGGTCCGATGCTGTAAAGAGCAATATTGCATAGGAACCTGGAATGTTAGGTCCATGAATCAAGGCAAATTGGAAGTGGTCAAACAGGAGATGGCAAGAGTGAACGTCAACCTTCTAGGAATCAGCTAACTAAAATGAACTGGAATGGGTGAATTTAACTCAGGTGACCATTATACCTACTACTGTGGACAGGAATCCCTCAGAAGAAATGGAGTAACCATCATTGTCAACAAAAGAGTCCCAGATGCACACTTGGATACAATCTCAATAACGACAGAATGATCTCTGTTTGTTTCCAAGGCAAACCATTCAATACCATGGTAATCCAAGTCTATGTCCCACCCAGTAACACTGAAAAAGCTGAAGTTGAACAGTTCTATGAAGACCTACAAGACCTTCTACAACTAACACCCCCAAAAAGATGTCCTTTTCATTATAGGGGCCTGGAATGCAAAAGTAGGAAGTCTAGGAACACCGGAAGTAACAGGCAAATTTGGCCTTGGAGTACAGAATGAAGCAGGGTAAAAACTAATAGAGTTTTGCCAAGAGAATGCACCAGTCATACAAAGCACCCTCTTCCAACAACATAAGAGAAGACTCTACACATGGAAATCACCAGATAGCCAACACAGAAATCAGATTGATTATATTCTTTGCAGCCAAAGATGGAGAAGCTCTATACAATCCACAAAAACAAGACCAGGAGCTGACTATGGCTCAGATCATGAACTCCTTATTACCAAATTCAGACTTAAATTGAAGAAAGTAGGGAAAACCGCTAGACCATTCAGCTATGACCTAAATCAAATCCCTTGTGATTATACAGTGGAAGTGAGAAATAGATTTAAGGGCCTAGATCTGATAGATAGAGTGCCTGATGAACTATGGAATGAGGTTCGTGACATTGTACAGGAGACAGGGATCAAGACCATCCCCATGGAAAAGAAATGCAAAAAAGCAAAATGGCTGTCTGGGGAGACCTTACAAATAGCTGTGAAAAGAAGAGAGGTGAAAAGCAAAGGAGAAAAGGAAAGATGTAAGCATCTGAATGCAGAGTTCCAAAGAATAGCAAGAAGAGATAAGAAAGCCTTCCTCAGCGATCAATGCAAAGAAATAGAGGAAAACAACAGAATGGAAAAGACTAGAGATCTCTTCAAGAAAATCAGAGATACCAAGGGAACGTTTCATGCAGAGATGGGCTCAATAAAGGATGGAAATGGTATGGTCCTAACAGAAGCAAAAGATATTAAGAAG
>SJYX01001775.1:31967-42503 GCA_006410675.1 Oreotragus oreotragus | reverse complement strand
CCTTGGATTGCAAGGAGATCCAACCAGTCCATTCTGAAGGAGATCAGTCCTGGGTGTTCGTTGGAACGATTGATGTTAAAGCTGAAACTCCAATACTTTGGCCACCTCATGTGAAGAGTTGACTCATTGGAAAAGACTCTGATGCTGGGACGGGTTGGGGGCAGGAGGAGAAGGGGACGACAGAGGATGAGATGGCTGGATGGCATCACCGACTCGATGGACATGAGTTTCGGTGAATTCTGGGAGTTGGTGATGGACAAGGAGGCCTGGCGTGCTGCGATTCATGGGGTCACAGAGTCGGACACGACTGAGCAACTGAACTGAATTTAATAAGAATTACGACAGGTGCAACTGTGTATAAGTCTTAATGTTTCTCTTTCTCAAAATTATAAGAAAAAGTACCCTGCCATTGATGAGGGAGGAGTATGGGGACAAGCAGTAAGCTGAAGGATATTCTAAAGAAATTCACTCAGGGTGATGGAATGGACAGAGTAGAAAGTGATTAATGGGACATGCTTTGTGAAAAGGCTTTTCTCCTCTCCCAGAGAATAAACGAGCTCTGGGTTTGTCTCCCTTTAGCTTGTTTACCCTGTACTTTTTGAAAGAGGAATACATAGAGCTCCAGCGTCACATCCCTGTCCATGACAGCAGAAGGATCCTGGAGTAGTGGGAAAGCTGGCTGGAATTTCTCAGCTTGGGGAAAGCCTTTTCAGTTTATGCTTAAATATGACTGACTGATAAGTTCTTCCTCCTAAAGTGATCCTTTGGTCTGTCTGTTACTAAATCACCATCACTGAGTGTCAGGGACGGAGTGGGGAAAGTTGCTAATTCTTATTTGGCTCCTCATTTAGCCATCTGTTTCTGCCCTTGCAACCCTCAGTACCACCAACTCCTCTGCCAGCCGCTCCTCTCATTCTTTTACTAAAATCGTCATTCAGCTTCTTGATCATAGACTTCTTTGGTGATTCATAGACTGTCTTATTTCAAGTTACTGTCATTCTGCTGATACATTTTTTTTTTGTAATTTCCCAAATGTTAACAGAACTAAAATAATCACTGCCATGTTTTCATTATAGATTTTGAGCAAAGAGGAAAAATGAAAATTTTCTTAATGAGAAGCTCAAGATCTGTAGATCCTATAAGCTCCCTTCAGCTGGCAATAATTTTTTAGTATTTCATACATATAAAACAATAAATCTTAATAAATATGAACATTCATGTGTTCCCCCAAATAAAACCTTACCAGTTCGTCTGGTGCCTTATGAATCCCCCTCCTGATTAAATCCCTGTCTCTGGGTACCATTAGATGTAACCAGTATTTCTTTTTTGTAGATTTTTTACTTGATATGAATAAAATCACATTGCATGTACTTCTGTGCAGCATACTTTTTACATGTTATGTTTGAGATTTGCTCATTTTGATGCATTAGTATGTGTGTATATATATACATATGTATATATAGCTCTTTCAGTTTTATGTTAGTTTTTTGAAATATTCATATACCATAAAATTCGCTCTTTTTTGTCTCAGTCCATTTGGGGTGCTGTAACAAAAATACCATGGGCTGGGTGGCTTTAAAAAAATGCACATTTGTTTCTTTTTTTGTTGTTGTTGTTGTATATCATAGTCTATTTCTTTTTATTGGTATATACAATTCTGTGGTAGAAATATAGCACGCTTTAATCATTCACCCACTAAAAGAGTTTCAGGTTGTCTCCAGTTTGGAGCTATTAGGAATAAGTGAAGTCGCTCAGTCGTGTCCGACTCTTTGCAACCCCGTGGACTGTAGCCCACCAGGCTCCTCTGTCCATGGGATTCTCCAGGCGAGAATACTGGAGTGGGTTGTCATTTCCTTCTCCAGCACATTTGTTTCTTATGATTCTGGAGGCCAGGAAGGCCAGGATCAAGGTACAGGTGATTCGATGTGTGATGAGAGACCTCTTCCTGGTTCATAGAAAGCCGTCTTGTTTCTTCACTGTAACCTGACATAGCAGAAGGGGCAAGGGAGCTCCCTTTGGTCTCTTTTATAGTTAATCTCATTTATGAGGGTTTCACCCTCATAACCTTAAGCACCTCTCAAAGGTGTTCCTTACCTCTTAATACCATCAAGTTGGGGATTGAGTTTAACCTTGGGGCAGAGAAGTGAAGTGAAGTGAAGTCACTCAGTCTGACTCTTTGTGACCCCATGGACTGTAGCCTACCAGGCAGGGAGGGACACAGACATTCAGTCTGCAGCACTTATAAAGTATACAATTCTGTATTTCCTAGAATTCGTGTATATTTGTGGAATTTCCTTCATTTTTACCACTGTATAATAGTCCTTTGAATGGATACAGTCTATTTTATATTACCCATTCTCTCATCAGTGAGTAGTTAGGTTGTTTCCAGCTTAGGGATATTGCAAACAATGCTGGTATCTTATAAGTGTTTCCTGGTACATGTATATAAGAAATACGTATGATATAATCCTACAAGTGGCATTGTTAGATATTTGTATTACAGCCTTCTAAGACACATAATGCCAGAATGTTTTCCAAGGCAGCTGTGCATGTTTGTTTTTTTCCATAATGGTTTATGAAATCAAGGGGGAAGATGTATTTTCTTCTCCCTTAATCCAGTTGAATTCCTGCTTCCTGATAAAGATCAGACATACTTCATGAATTATGGTGTTTTATTTTTGTAGGACCTTGCTGCTTTTCGAGCACAGTGATACTGTTGTCATCTCACTGCTCACTGTTTTGTTCACTAGTTCTGGAGGAGGACCAGCAAAGGTAGAATTTTCCGTTATTTGAAAATTGAAAGTATACAAGTAAAATATTATCCAAGGCAATAAAATAGTATATCCTTTCCCATTTAAAAGAATGCAGAGGCTTTTTGCTAATTATAAATTTTTCTCACAAGTGTTCTATTTTTTACTGTTTTATTTTGAAATCATTATAAATTCCTGCATGTGTGTGTGTGTGTACTCAGTCATGTCCAACTCTTCAAGACCCCACGGGCTGCAGCCTGCCAGGCTGCTCTGTCCATGGAATTTTCCAGGCGAGAATACTGGAGTGGGTTGCCACTTCCTCCTCCAAGGGCTCTTCCTGACCCAGGGATTGAACCCACACCTCCTGTGTCTCCTGCACTGCAGATTCTTTACCACTGAGCCACCTGGGAAGCCTAGGAAGCTGCAAATACAGTACAGAGAGGTCCTTGTGGCTTCACTCAGTTCAGGGACTTTTAGGCTCAGAAGTGAGTAAAATAAAGTGACCAAAGCAATATGCCAAGTAGAGTGAGTCTGCCCAGCTTGTACATTTCAGATTGGATCTACGGGTATTAAAGCATATGCTACTATTTAATCTTTTTCCTTCACTCACAGAGTATTCCAAAATAAATGTTAAGTGTACTCACAGCGTACTCCAAAATCAATGTCAAAAAAATGACAAAAGAGAAAACCCTTACTTGTGACTTCATAATGATTACAAACATCTACGTAACAGACACCACTGTGCAGGGACTTCCCTGGCAGTCCGGTGGTTAAGGCTCTGAGCTTCCACTGCAGGGGACGCTTCCCCAGGAGGGGGACTAGGATCCCACGTGGCACAGACTACAGAATAAATAAATAAAAATATTTTTTAAATAACTGTGCAAACTAACACTGTTAACAAATTGCCACAAAATTTTACCTTTAAAAAATATATATACTCAGATGACTCAAATAGTTTAAAAAAATGCTGAAGATCTTCAACATAAGCTAAGGACAAAGACAACTCATAAAATAAATACGAATGACTTTAAAACATTAAAAATTTCATCGCACTGAAATGAGAGTATGGATCTTACACGCCCTCTCGTTAGTGTGGGTGATGAATCTGGGCATCTAACCAGAGCTGTGTTGTTTTTTTTTTAGTTCTGACTGTGAAGTTCTACAGAATCCTCAGTGACCTCTTTGTAACAAAAGTCTAAGTTATAGTCTCCATGTTTGGGTATTGTTAATTTACCATGTCCCGAATCAATGAAAATTAGGAAATTTTAAATTGTATGGCTTATATATACTGACCTTGTCAAAATACCTACCACACTAATAGGGAATTTATCAAGTATAGTGGTTATCTTGTAATGAACAAAAATCCTCATTTTGCACTTAAAATTTTTATTTTCTACAAGTATCTAGTATTACACCTGTAAATTTATAAATACAGAATGTACAATAGTGCTATTTAGATTGCTTGTGTATGAAAAATTCTGAAGTATTTGTATAAACCTGGATAGTATGTCCTTCCTTTAATTTTCTTTTATCAAAATCCTTTCCTGGAATGAGAACTTAAGAAGTGTGTCAGTTTTTAAGTGCATTATACCTTTACTAGATACTAGAGATGACTGCTGATTTTTTAACATGCCCTCTTAGTTCTTTTTCCTTAGAAGAATGATAACTAGAGTACTGACATCATTATAAATCAACTGTCTTCACTATTACTTGCATGTTATAGAATAAAATGTCACTACTAATTATTCCTTAGCTACTTGGGCTTTTCAAACAGAAGCAAAGTAACATTTAAGAAGATTAGTTCTTTGAACATTTAGCAAAGACACAATTGAAGTTGTCATTATTAATTGTCTTAAAGTGCCCTGAAAACATTCTGCAGAATTTATGGGAGCTCTTTACTTTTGCATCTTACTGTTAATACTATAAATTTACATTGTATAGTATAAAGATTTTAATGTCAAATGTTATTTATCTTTAAATAGGTATTTGAAAAAATTTTCTTTAGCATTTGTATACTCATGGTCTTAAAAATCAACACTTGAAAAAGCCACTCTTGGTATTATTTTCTTCATTTTCAGACAAGGGGGGCTGCTTTTTTCATTATTGCTGTGATTTGCCTGTTGCTTTTCGACAATGATGATCTCATGGCTAAAATGGCTGAGCACCGTATCCTTTTGCAGAAGATGGGAGTTTTTTAGTCTTACAGAAAAACAGAAGACTGGCAGGATGAGAAAGGAGTGACTGAATTAAACTAATCAATCGTGAATGAAACTTTCATAGATTAATGTAGGTATTCTAAATCACTATTCAAATAGTGAATAAATTCATTCTAAGTTAAATATCTTTTAAAGCACCCTAAATTTTCAGCAATTTTGGGACAATGAAAGAACATTTTAGAATATTGTGGCACTAATGTTATGTATGTGTATACATATATATGTAACATTTACTCACTCAACAAAATCTATTTGCTCCCTTGTAATTTAACAGTTTAAATAAATGCTCCCTTTAGAAGGCAGTGGCAGTTATTAAATATAAACTTTTTTGAAATTAAATGAAAAAACCTTTGGCATCTTCTTACCTGAAAGTTTAAACTCCTTAATCTGGTATTCACTCTCTTGCTGTAAATTATTTCTAACTCAGCCCCCTACTCCTCCCTTATATTGACTAAACCCAACTTCTAATCAAATATATCTACTCATTTTCCTCTGCAGACATGGCTTGTTCTTTCCTATCCACATACTCTTGCTGCTGCTAAGTCGCTTCAGTCATGTCCGACCCTGTGCAACCCCAGGGACAGCAGCCCACCGGGCTCCCCCGTCCCTGGGATTCTCCAGGCAAGAACACTGGAGTGGGTTGCCATTTCCTTCTCCAATGCATGAAATTGAAAAGTGAAAGTGAAGTCGCTCAGTCGTGTCTGACTCCTAGTGACCCCATGGACTGCAGCCCACCAGGCTCCTCCGTCCATGGGATTTCCCAGGCAAGAGTACTGGAGTGGGTGCCATCGCCTTCTCCACCACACACCCTTAGCCTTTCCATTTAGCAGGGCTCAAAACACAAGTTTTGAATCTTCTGGTGATTGATACCGCCCTAAAACCTATTCATTAACTAAGACCAGTTTACTGCGTTACAATGAAAGAGAATGGCATGACTTTTGCAAAACTTCGGGTAGACTGTTAAACAGCTGTTGCCCACCCTACCCTCTTTTGCTTGCTGCTTATTTTGCCAAGGCTTATGTTATCAATGACTAAGAAGCAGAGTTAGGACTGAGTTTTACATGGCATTCCAAAAGATCAACCTTAACTGAATCAGATAGGAGTGGTCTAAGGAGATTCCTTGTTCTAGTAGGTATGCATATGTCTCTTGGAGGTTATGTACTAAAATTAACAACTATGCCTTAAGCACTATTATACTTGTCTTGGAGACAACAAAAGAAGTGTATACAAGCAATTCTAATTTACAAATCATGTTCCCTAAATTAATTTTTTCATTATTTTGTTTTTAAGGGAAACATAATTGAGGATAGTCAGGTTTGGGGCCCTCAGACTAATAGTCAACCCAAAATAGCAGGTAAATTCCAGGAGGACTTCAGGATTCCAAGAGTTAAATTTTTTTCCTTTACTCCAACTCACTTAGCTGAAGGACATCATGACAGTGCTCTAACCCACATGCTTTACACAGCCATTGCCTTCTTAGGTGTGGCAGATCACAAGGTATGTTTTCTTTTCTTTGTTCTTAACATGAGAGATTCTGAAAAGTTAAAGCAACGATAACTCTAAAAGCGCATTTAAAATGATTTACAATACTGCCAACCATTTAAGTAGTTCAGTAATTTGGGTTATGAAAAAAACATGCTAGCTCCATTTCTTTAAATATTATGTATTTAAGCCTTAAGTATTGAACTCTTGTGTTTCTAATAAGACTTATCTACTTTTACTCACAGGGTGGAGTATTGTTGCTAGTACTGGCTTTGTGTTGTAAAGTTGGTTTTCATACAGCTTCCAAAAAACTCTCTATAGATGTTGGTGGAGCCAAACGTCTTCAAGCTTTATCCCAAATTGTTTCTGTACTTCTCTTATGCCCATGGGTCATTGTTCTTTCTGTGACAACTGAGGTAAGAGCAGGAATTTATTGGCAACAAGTAAATTACTATTACTTATAGATTTTAGTTCAGTACATTATATTTCAGTTTGATGTTGCAAGTGGCTTAAATTTCTTTGCATTTTCTTTATAGGTTTTGAAAATTTTTTAGAATTAACTTTATTGTTTATAGAAAATACAAATCAAGTACTATTACATTTATATACCCCTCCCGTCCCTGTGGTAGTATTTAACTGAAGGAATCAGTTAAATACTACCCAAAATAATTTAATACTTACCCAAAAACCCAAGGATTGCACATCACCAAGTATTTGTAAAATTATTAAACCATATGCTTTTTTTAATACTTTGGGGAATACGAGGAAAATGTGCCAATATAACTGATATTTTGGCATTTTACAAGTTGTATTGAATCATGGAAAAACTTGTTCACACATAAACGGATTAACTAAAATATAAGACGTGAACTTTATACCCATATGGTATTAACGATTTTTTTTTTTTTTTAATTTCTAGAGTAAAGTCGATTCTTGGTTTTCTCTCATTATGCCTTTCTCAACGGTTATTTTTTTTGTCATGATCCTGGATTTCTATGTCGAGTCCATTTGTTCAGTCAAAATGGAAGTTTCCAACTGTGCCCGCTATGGATCCTTTCCCATTTTTATCAGCGCTCTACTGTTTGGAAAGTTTTGGACACATCCGATAGCAGGCCAGCTCCAGGCTGTGGACAGAGCAGCACGCCAGGAGGGCACAGAGCATGTGCTTTCTGGAGGAGTGGTGGTCAGCGCTGTGTTCTTCACCTTATGTGAGCATTTCCCCTAGCAAGTTCCTTCCTGTGGATTCTGCGGCTCATTCATTCAACTGGGGAGTGTGTTCAGTGCTTACATAGTGCTGAGAGATACTGTTGGGTTCTAAAGGTTAAACTTTTAAAATTTTTGTAATATATGTATATATATTTTTTTTCCTTCTTTTAGCTGCCAACATCTTATCATCTCCTTCTAAGAAAGGACAGAAAGGTACCCTCATTGGATATTCTCCTGAAGGAACACCTCTTTATAACTTCATGGGTGATGCTTTTCAGCATAGTTCCCAGTCCATCCCTAGGTTTATTAAGGAATCACTAAAACAGATTCTTGAGGAAAATGACTCTAGGCAGATCTTTTACTTCTTGTGTTTGAATCTGGTAAGAGTTTTACATATTAATGGCATATCTTGAAAGCTTAATCTTTTTACTTTCTTTCTTTTTGAAGGATTAATCTTAATTTTGACAGTTCTGGTGTAATTTTTTTTATTCCCAAATAATGTTAATAGTTAGAGGTGGGCTAAAATATTTTCTCTAGTAGAAAGATTACAGGATCTTATTCATAGTGCTTAAACACTTTTGAGGTATCTTAGAGACATTGGTTTAGTGTGCCATTCAAGAGTAGCTTATAAAGATTCTTACTTACTCCTTATGGGATCTCACTCCCAACCAGATTGCTAACATTTTCTAATCTAGTTTGTTGAATTCTACAGACATGTAGATAAAGCTGTCTCCTTTTAAATAATTTATAAGATGGACATACCTGATATAGCATGATTTCTTACCATTTATATGAAATGAGATTTTATGAGAATCAACTAATGAAAGAGGCAGTATATCTTCAAGTAAGCTTTGGGTAGTTAAGCATTAAATTCCTTATGATCAAATTCTGATAAATTTATCTTAAAACACTATTTCCCAATTGTTTTTTTGGGAAATAAAAACTATTCCCCTGTTGTTGTTGTTTTTTTTTGGAACATGTTTTAGCTTTTTACCTTTGTGGAATTGTTCTATGGCGTGTTGACCAATAGTCTGGGTCTGATCTCAGATGGATTTCACATGCTCTTTGACTGCTCTGCTTTGGTCATGGGACTTTTTGCAGCCCTGATGAGCAGATGGAAAGCAACTCGGATTTTCTCCTATGGGTAGGTACACGGACTTCAAGGCTTGTGTTAATAGCAAATTCCATCTCATGGGATAAAATTTTACTACCTTTAATACAAGTTTAATTTTTCAGAGCCTAATTTTTCTTTAAAGTAGATAAGAGGAAATAAACCAAGCATTTGATAAATACTGAATGGCAGTAAGCTTAAGACCATATTCCCTGACAAATCCTTCTCATAGATAGATAGCAAAAATCAGTTAAATAGTGAGCTATTTGGCCAACGGTGTTTCTTTGAGGTCATGGAATGTACATGATCATTCACATCTTTGCTGTTAGAGAATTCAAACTTTGAAGTGACTGTGCATGCAGTATCTTTTCACTAAGTGAATCATTCAGTGAATATTAGAATCCCTGATTTGTGCGGAGTATTTTATAAAGACCTACTGTAAATAGGTTAATAAATTCAGCTTCTTATTTTCAGCTGTTTATATTTTGAAAGATGGATGAGCCAAAGATACAAAAAATCTTGATACAAGCTGAATCTGTGTGTTGTGACAGATACAGAGAACATCAAAGTCTTGAAAGAGAGAAAAGTAACTTCTTGCTAAGAAATTAGGCTTTGTATAAGAGGGGACACTGAAGAAGGACTTTGATAAACACATAAAATCTCAACAAATATATAAACTTTCCAGCAGTAGTATGATATTTACAATGTTGGTAATTTTCAAGTCTTACTGTTTGTGTAATTGAAAATCTGGACTCATGTCCTCATTTATAACATAATAATGTTTATATTTTAAAAATACTTCATTTGTCAAGTTCCTTTTCTAAAAATATATTTTCCATTTTTAGGTATGGCCGAATAGAAATTCTCTCTGGATTTATTAACGGACTTTTTCTAGTGGTAATAGCTTTCTTTGTGTTTATGGAGTCGGTGGCTAGGTTAATTGATCCTCCTGAATTAGACACACACATGTTAACAGTAAGTCTTTTCATTTTACTATTTGAATTTCTACTCATACTCATACAGCTATTTCCCTACTAATGTTTAACTACTTGTAATTATTGACCTAACAAGGTTTTTATTATTACTATTTTTTTACTCAACATAACCTATCTTGCTATTTACATTTACACTGCTGACTCTTAGAAATTAATTAATATACCTTTCTCCAATACATTGGTAGTCAGAATATTAGATGACATTCTAAACCATAGATTTTTTTTTCTGCCTTATTAAATGTTTTTGTTTGAAGATGTGCTTTTAGGTACCTGAGGAAGTTTGCAAAGACTTTATTACTCTAAATTAGTGCTGTGGTAACTTAACGCTCCCCCTGTGGCCCTTAACCTTTACATGCGCTTCTCCTTGTAGCTCTCATACCTTTCCCACATCCTGCCCTTGTAGCCTTTACTTCCAGTGTCACCTCTGGTGGGATACCTTCCCTTTATCCCTCTCCTCCCACCACAAAGTATGTTAGATTTCCCTTTCTGAATATTCCCATTGTATCTGTGCAGTCTTCTTATAGCAGCATTGACTTAAAGCTGTTGTTAAATTTGTCATCCTTCTACAATTAAGATGTATTTTCAGGACCTGAATTGTGTATATTAACTCTTAAATTTTAGCACCTGGCTTATAATAGAAAGCCAACTATTAATTGCTAGGGATTTTTTTTGTACTATAGTAGAATTTTTAGTATAATGTTATGTTAGTTTTAGATCTACCACAAAAAAAAAAAAAAAAAAAAAAAAAAAAAAAAAAAAAAAAAAAAAAACAAAAA
>SJYX01001775.1:16798-31902 GCA_006410675.1 Oreotragus oreotragus | reverse complement strand
AATAAAAAAAAATTTTAAAAAAAATTATATCTAAATTTAAAAAAAAAAAAAAAAAAAAAAAAAAAAAAAGAACAAAAACAAAAAACAAGAAAAAAACGAAAAACTAAATAAAAACACCAAATAATTAAAACAAAAAAAAACAGAAGAAAAAAATTAAAACAAAAAAAAGAGAAATAGATCTACCACAAAGTGATTCAGTTATATATATATAAATACACATATACATATTCTTTTTTTACAGTCCGCTGTTAATCATTAAATGACTAAAAACAATTATAAATCTTGTTGATGGAAGCATGTATTAAATATTTTTGAATTGTAGTTTGGATATATATTTTGGATTTTACAGTGCTTATATCTTTGACCTTTAATATTTGCTACAGAAATATTCACACAAGGGTATAGGGGTGCACCATTCATTGTACCATTGTTTATAATGGTACAATGGCAGGGAAAAGAGAAAAACAGTGTTCACCAATGAAAGGACTAGTTAAATAAACAGCACTCATACAATAGAATACTACACACCTACTAAAAAGAAAGGTATCTCAATATATGCTGACATGAAAAATATTTACAGTATGTACTAAGTGAAAAAATATATAAAATAGTATTGAATATGATCCTGTTACTGATTTTTAAAAGGTATATATATATATATTTAAAGTCTGACAGACAGATGGTCTGAGTCATGAGAAAAAGTAAATAAGTTCTATACATGTTTACTACAGCCTACAAAGCTAGTCTCTTACTAGCTTTGAAAATTAATTAAAATATTCTGTGCCCTTAATTTTATATGTTCTTTTTATAAAACAAATAGATTTCTCTAAAGGAGAAATTGTAGATATATATAAATTAAATAGTGCCATGAGCTACTATTTCAGATCACCTTGTAAGAGGTGTTAATGAAGGTAAGTAACTTTGTTTGTCCTCTGAGGTGTTATTGTGGCACCAAGTCAAGATAATCCCACTTACTTTGTTTTTGAAAAAATGCTTTTTCATTACACTTTTTTTTATTTTGGGAAATCTTACTATAGTTAAGACACAATAAGACTATGTTTATTTGGAGTCCACTCGTTAGTAAATTACAGTCATTGTCTTTTAAAGTATTGAAATTTACCTAGTAATATAAATGAGATTTCAGGTACAGTGTATACATGCTCTAGTTAAGCAGTACTTTCAAACTCTTATTTAAATAAACAAGACAAAACTTGAGCATCATTTACTTATTCATAAACCCTGAATCAAGTATACTTTTATTCTTAATCATTTAATTAAAGCAAACCTAAAGCCTTTTACTTGTCAGCACTTTGGTATTTGAAACTTAAGTGCTGCTTCTAAAATATTCTAAAATTGATACTTTAAAATTTTTTCTTATTGAATTAATGAGGTTTTACTATATTTTCAAAACTGTAAACCAAAAAAACATATAGCTGTATAGTAAGTTTTAAATAATTTTTTTTAATTACAAATTTAAAGGTTTCTTTCCTCTTTTTTGCTAGCCAGTCTCAGTTGGAGGGCTGATGGTAAACCTTATTGGTATCTGTGCCTTTAGCCATGCCCATAACCATAGCCATGGAGCTTCTCAAGGAAGCTGTCACTCGTCTGATCACAGCCATTCACACCATGTGCACGGACACAGTGACCATGGGCACGGTCACGGCCACAGCCACGGATCTGTAGGCAGAGGCATGAACGCTAACATGAGGGGTGAGTCCTGGCCAAAAACTGTCCTACCTTTCAACTGTTCTGAGTTGATACTGTATTAAGAATTGGGCTTCTGGTGCAATTTTATTTAAAAAAAAAAAAATCTGTAGCTAAGAGATCTAAAATCATGTTATAGAAAATGCCCACAAATGTTCATAAATGTCAATTTTTTTTAATGAATTACTGTAATTATAGAGTCCCTTTCATAGTAACACTTGAATAAATATTAGTTGCGAGGGAAACTGTGTTATTATGCATTTTCATGTAAAGAATTAGGAAATGTTTATTGTACTGTAAAAAAAATACAAGGGAAGTATTTATCATTTATGTGAAATTTATTCTGATATTTGTTTGGATGTGCTGTGCAGCTTATGGGATCTTAGTTCCCCAACAAGTGATTGAATCTGTGCCCTTGACAGTGAAAGTGCAGAGTCCTAACTTCTGGACTCCCAGAGAATTCCTCATTCTGGTAGTTTAATATAAATAATTTGAGTAATGTCAAAAGTTGGCACATGTATGATTTCTAGGAATCCTTCCCAGACAAACTACACCATCGTAAAACTCACCACATTGTGAATAGTTGCCCAGATCTTTACTTTAACTTCTATGCCATGAGTTCCTTGATGAAGTGAGGAGGTTTAATCATTTGGAAGTACCAGCCCCTAGCAGAGTGCCTGGTGGATAATAGATACCCTGTGATATTTGTATAATGAATAAAAAACTAAATTAGATGTGCTTTAATTTTTAATATTTTATATACCTTACTTGTAGGTGTATTTCTACACGTTTTGGCAGACACGCTCGGCAGTATTGGTGTGATCGTATCCACCATTCTTATAGAGCAGTTTGGATGGTTCATTGCTGACCCCCTCTGTTCTCTTTTTATTGCTGTATTAATATTTCTCAGTGTTGTCCCACTGATTAAAGATGCCTGTCAGGTTCTACTTCTGAGGCTGCCACCAGAATATGAAAAAGAGCTACATATTGCCTTAGAAAAGGTGTGTATAATTTCCTTACTATTCTTCCTTTTAAAATAGTATTTGAAATTAAGTTGGCCTAACGAGATGAAAATTAAAATGACAGTCTTGTAGAAAATGAACTGAAAATATGGACAGGCAATTCATAGAAAAACCAGACACAGAATATATTTCAACTTGTAGTTTGCCATTTAATATTATCTGCTGATGAACAGTTGGCATCTTGAATATACAAGGTATAACATTTTAACCACACTGGTTTCATAAATAAAATTCGTAGTTTTCTCACTTTCTCATAATTGGTATCTACTAAAAAAAAGTTTTTACTATGTCCTACTAAAAAAAGTATTTTACTTCAAAACTAATATATGTCCATTACAGAAAGTTTGAAAGTATAAAAAAGAAAAAATATATATAGTTAGTTTCACCACCTGGAGAGAAATACTTTTGAAGAGTTATTTTTCTGTGTAAAAATACTTTAAAAATAAAAATGGCCAAAAAAATATTTTGTACTGATTTGTCAATTTTTTCCCATTGAATTTAACCAGCCTGTATTGTTGAACATGAAGGCTATCTTTTGAATGTGTTATCTCAAATATAAAATAATACTTGAATGTTTGTATCAGTATAAAGGAAAACAGGTAGTTCACTAAACATATCTGATGTTTAAAACAGGTAAAGTGCATGTTAAATAGGTAAAAATAGGTGTGCACCCACTGTGTATAAAGGCGCCTGTGTAACCCTGTTCACTTCCTATTCCAGACTTCCGTCCCTGGCATCACTGCCGGGTCAGTACTGTAGACACCTTTACTTGTAGTTGTCCCTCCTATTCCTTCTAAATTCTAGGCTCTCCTTATTATTGTTATTATTTTTTTTAATCGGCTTAATAATGTTTCCTGGACCAGAAAGACTGCTTTGTGGTCAGTAAATTCGCCTTTCAGGTCCATTTATATCCCCTTTCCTTTTATCTGACAGCTACAGAAAATTGAAGGATTGATATCATACCGAGACCCACATTTTTGGCGTCATTCTGCCAGTATTGTGGCAGGAACAATTCATATACAGGTGACATCTGATGTGCTGGAACAAAGAATAGTACAGCAGGTAATCCTCTTAAATTTTAAAAATAATTTCAGTTGAGGTAATTCATAAGTAAAATTGTACACATTACAACTCAATAGTCACTTAATTTTTTTAAAATATCAGCCTTACAGCTGTCCAGGAATAGCTTTCTTTTTTATATTTAGATTTGTTTTATATCCCAAAATAGTAAAAATAAAGTCAATCTTTATTATGTGGAGGACAAGCTTAAGTTAATGTAAAAAAAAGTTCATTTGTAATCCACCTTGATTACCAACAGATGGTCAAGAAATAAGTTATTATAAATAGTCCTAAGTTAATAATAATAATAAAGTTGGCAGGGTGGCGATAAGGATGAAAACAGTTCCTGTATCCCTATTCTGGACCTACTGAATTGAAAACAATAGCTGTTTTCCTTTACACTTCTGAATGTCAATTCAGTGAGCTACTGGACTCCTAACAGATCCTATGTAATATTTGACCAGCTAAATAATAAATACTTTAAGGACTTAGCACTATCTGGCTGGTTTTTAAAATGTGATATTCATTATTTAATCCATGTGCACTAAATGCATTAATCTAAATGCTTTTCAATGTATGGATTTTTATAACAGGTTACAGGAATACTTAAAGATGCTGGAGTAAACAATTTAACGATTCAAGTAGAAAAAGAAGCATACTTTCAACATATGTCTGGCTTGAGTACTGGATTTCATGATGTTCTGACTATGACAAAACAAATGGAGTCCATGAAATACTACAAAGATGGTACTTACATCATGTGAGATAACTTGGGAATTACTGCTGGGGTTTGAACAATGAAGATTAAAAGGCCGGGTATTTATAATACCACCAGAAGGAAGAAAATTGCACATAATTGTACAGAAACATTCTGTTGCTTTTGAAAAAATTTTTAAAGCTCCCTAAAGTTGGATCAAGGAATCTTTCTTAAAGGAAATTTAAATACAGAATGAAGCATTAATTGTACAAGTAAAATAATTGTTGAAATTATGTGTAAAATAGCAAACTTGAAATTTGAGTGAATGTGATGTAATATCACATCATCTTCAAAAATGAACATACAATGATGGATTCAAGTGAAGACCAAGATTACTTCTGTGTGTTTACTTTCCGCCAGAAAGCATCTCCACTGTAAATAATGTATGTAACATGTTTATTACAAAGACCCCAATGAAAAAAATTTAGTCACTTTTTTGCATAGCCCTAGGATAAAATAGGAATAAAAGATCTATATTTATGGACTTTCTGTATATAAAACTGGTTTCTAATTATAACTTAAATCCATTAAGTAAAACCTTGTTGCCACTTTAAATGTAAACTGAATTACTTGGGAGATGCCTCAGCCACTGACGGGAGGCAGCAGTGGGGGCGTGAAGGACAGCATGACAGGTTCTGATGCATTACAGAAGCCAACCACTCTGTGAAATACATTTTTTTTTACTTTTGGTAATTTTTGCAAATGAATAATTGCTTTATTAGGGTAAAGAACTTAGACTAAGTTGTGTCCATGTTAATTCACTCACTTGTCTTCTTCTAAAGTAGAATATTCCACTTCTTGTTATGCATCTGGTATTCCAAGTACTTATTAAGCTGGTATCCAAGCAATGCTAGGCTTTTCATCTTTTCATTTAGCTCCATATACTGTGGAAGAGCCAGTGGAGAGAGTCATAGATAACTGTCAACTCAGAGTTGAATTTTCTGCCTAAAAATATAACTTTAAAAAAAAAAATTTCTGAAACATGTCGCTATAAAAGAAATATCAAAGAATTAGGTGGTTATTTTTAAGTTTAATAAGTAAATCTTGTTCATAAACCCTTGGGCACTATGAAATCAAAATACCGTATAAGTACTTTCTGTAGTAATATCTAATTTATATTTTTTCATTTCTGATTTAAACTGAATGTATAGTCTGAAAAGACTGTATGATAAATAGATACATAATAATATATGCAGTTCTATGAACACCAAAGAATATTGTCCAAAAGAAACTTTTGAATACCTATTTTTAAGCATCTGAATATTTTCACTCTTATACTAGGAATTTTGACAAGTAGGATGAATTAATTTTAGTATGGGTACTATTTTCTTATCTATACCATAATGGCAAACATGTATTGTAAATCATATTTTTGTCTTACAAATTTTAATATGTGAGAGAGAGGTTTTAGAAATTTGTTATAAGTTATTTTGATATTCCTTGTCTTCTTTTTACACATTTTCTGGTCCAGAATCTTCAATACATATTAAAATTTTGGAGTGGTGGGAAAATAATTGCATATGGATGTTTTAATGTAATTTTTATACATTAAAAAATTTTAAGAAGATAGGTACAATAAATATTACATCATTTTTTAAAATTGTTATTTCCCTTTAAAAATAAAGTTGTCATCTCCCTTAGAAGGCATAAAAATAGCAAGAAAATTAAGCAAATGTGATTGACAACTATCAAGATGAAAGAGAAGGCAGCATGAAGATATCACTTTAGGCAAATCAGCTTCTGGTTTTTTGTTTTTTTTTTTCTCATACATAAAATCAGAATACAGTCTGCTCAAATTCACAGCTATGGAGCAACTGGAACCCAGACACTACTAGTAGGAATATGAAATGATGCAGCCACTTTGGAGAACTGTTCAACAGTTTCTTTTAATGTTGAACATACATCTGTCCTGTGACCCAGCAGTTCCACTCCTGGGTCTTTACCCAAGAGAAATGGAAACATGTCTATAAAAAGAGTGGAACAAGAATGTACATGTTTGTGAGCGCCAGAAACTAAAAGAATCTAAACGTCCATCCTCAATAGATAAGTAAATTATGGTATATTTACAATGGACTACTACTCAGCAGTTTTTAAAATTACTGTTATAAACGATATAGGTGAATCTCAAAAACATAAGTGAGGGACTTCCCTGAAAGTCCAGTGGTTATGACTGTGCTCTCAGTGCAGGGGGTGAGGGTTCAATCCCTCATCCAGGAACTTAGATTCCTACATGCCACAGGGTGCGGCCAGAAAAAGAATAAGTGAAAGAAACCAGCTACAAAAGAGGTTTGGCTTCCCTGGTGGCTCAGATGGTAAAGAATCCGCCTGCAGTGCAGGAGACCTGGGTTCGATCCCTGGGTTGGGAAGATCCCCTGAAGGAGGGCATGGCAACCTGCTCCAGTATGGTCGTCTGGAGAATCCCCATGGACAGAGCAGCCCGGTGTGCTACAGTCCTTGGGGTCGCAAAGAGTCAGACACGACTGGGCGACTAAGCACAGCAGAAAAGAGGTCTATATGGTTCCATGCATATAAAGTCCCCAAACAGAGAAGATTACTTAACACAAACTTATACTTCTGCAGTCAGAAACTGAGGATGGGACTAACGGCTAAAATCAAGTTGCCACAAGGCTGCATTTCTTTCTGGAGGCTCTCAGAATCCATTACCTCATTCATTTCAAGTTGCTGGCTGAATTCATTCCAAAGTTGTGATTGAGGTCGCTGTTTCTTTGCTGCTGTTCCCAGATTCTAAAGACCACCTGTATTTTTTGACCACCCCCTTCCTCCGTCCTCAAAGCCAACAAGAGTAGGTCATGTGCTTCTTACACTTCAGATCTCCTGCCTCTTTTTTCACTGTAGCATCTTTCTCTGACCCACTCTTCTGTCTTCCTCTTCTATTTTTAAGGACTCTTGTGGTTACACTGGGCCCACCCAGGTAATTCAAAATAATCCCCTATCTCAAAGTCCCTTTTGCTACGTAACATGGTCACAGGTATGTTCATATTCACAGGTTCTGGGCACGAGGACAAGGACATCTTTCGGGGAGTTGTTATTTTGCCTGCCACATGTTTGCCTTGGGAAGACAGGGAATTGTTCCAAAAGGGCACGGAGATCTTTTTGGAGTGGGAGAAGTGTCCTATACCTAGAGCACAGTGGTGGTTACACAGGTATCTACAGTAATCAGAGTCTTAGTTATAATTTAACTTCTGTTACTGCATTTTTTTCAAGTGCTTTTATATTACTAATTTGCTAGTAATTACTCAAAGCATCTATATGGTAGGCATACAAGTATCCATTTTTTTCTCTTAATACTCTAGTGCTATCATATAATAAGTTAGCTTTAACTGATCTAGTTCAATAACACAGTATAATGGACTAGATTTTTTTCCAGATACACTGTTCCTCTTTGTGGCTATGTTCCTCTTGAATATAAAGGCCAAGGAGGTTTCCCCCAAAACAAAGTACAGTACTTAGATCTGTCAATATTCACACAGTTATGGAAAGACCATTTAAGAAATAATACGATTCAGTAGTTTATTTATGGTTTTTTAAACATTGAATAAATCCATTCATTCTTAACTCACTGAAGTTTTTTATCGCAAGACACTGCTCTAGGAGCTAGGGGTAAAATCACCGATCAAACAGTCCTGCCCTAGAGGAGCTACTTCTAAATGTAGAAGACAGACCAATATGTAAAAATACCAGTTTATGATAAGCACTATGAGGAAGAGCAATAACTTATTG
Source organism: Oreotragus oreotragus (assembly GCA_006410675.1). Classification (NCBI taxonomy): domain Eukaryota; kingdom Metazoa; phylum Chordata; class Mammalia; order Artiodactyla; family Bovidae; genus Oreotragus; species Oreotragus oreotragus. Next base: position 23,619 of record SJYX01001775.1, on the reverse strand, counting down.
AACACTTGTTATGTACTACATGGGCACTGTTCTAAGCAATCAATATGTCTAATTATTATCTGCATTTTACTGATGAGGAAACAAAAGGTTAATTGCCCCAAATCATACACCTAATAAGTTGTAAAGCCAACTTTCCAAACCAGGCAGTCTGGTTTCACTCAAGGGAGGTGCTAGAGATAGCCAAAGAGGATCTCCATGGGTGGGAACAGAACCAGATTTGAATAAGGAAGCAAACAATATTAATATCCTAAACCGTATTCTATTAATAGCCCCTATTCTACCCTGAAAGAACATCAAATGTACAGCATTTGAGGCAGGCGGTGGTTAGCATGATAGAAGAAAAGAAGGCCAGTGTGGTAACAGCAAAATGAGGCAGATGGTGTAGTGAGGACATGGAAAATCTGTGGAGGGATTTGAGTAAGGGTCAACTTGAGCTGATTAGTTTCAAAAGGATCAGGACAGGAAAACCAGAGTGGAATCCAGGGAACAGTGAGGCGGCCTTTGCCAAAGCCCAAATGAGAGATTTGGGTGGACTAAACAGCATGTTCATTGCCTCTTATTTATAAGCTCGCTGTTTAAATAAAAATAAATCAGACACAAACCCTGCCTTCACTATGCTTGTTACAATAAGGAAGATAAGGTGTATATAACTGTAATTCAAGATTTAGAGAGATTTGGTGCCATGAGGGAGTGGCAAAGTTCAGAAAATGGAAGTTACTCTTAGCTGAAGGGACAAGGGTGAGTCTTAACAAAGGAGGTGGCATTTGATAGATCAAAAAGACCAATGGAGTTGGAGACAGAAAAGGGGATCAATTTCCTCTGGAGTAGTGTATAGACCCATTAGGGGTTCCCTTTTGCACAATCACAGCTTGTGGGTGTGGGTGTGGGGTTAGCAGTCCTATGATTAGGAAGGTTAGGAGCAGAGCATTGAGGATATCTGAAAACCAGGTTACAGCTAACCACTGACCTGTTAGGTAATCACACATGCATGCATGATAAGTCACTTCAATCATGTCTGACTCTTCAACCACATGGATTGTAGCATGATACAAAGAAGTCGAATATAGTCTCTGCCCTCACAGGAACAAAACACTTATTAAAAATATATAAAATATGTAAAAGCATGAAAGAGATACATGCTGAGAGAAAGGCAAGTGTTACACTGCTCCGAGTTGAGAGTTGGAAGAGAACCCTTCCTCTTGGAAGAAGGCAAAAACTGTTATGGAGGAGAGGGCATACATTTTCAATAACCAGGGAAAATCAGTGCACTTTGTTATGATTTTGAAGTTTGACTTGTCCATATCTTGGCTATGTAAAAAATGGAATCTGCTTAAACTCTGAGCCTCAGGTTCATCAGCTAGGATCACCAGTGAGTTCTGGGGTGATCAGCGGCAGCTTTCACCTACTCCCACTTCTGACCTCATCAAACAGCCACTGTAAAGTATAGCTGGGCACCAACAAAAGACTATTAAATTGTGCTTTAATTTCGCTGTGTACTGTACCCCATGTTACTCAGCCCCAGTCTTAAGAGTCTCAGGCTACTCAGCCTTCTAGAAAGACTACTCACTGTGCAGACTCATTACTGTGCAAACAGAATAAGGACAGATAGAGCAGGAGTGGTTTGCAGAAGAGAATCCTTTCTTCAGCTTCCAGGACCAGAAGCCTGTCCTCTCATTCTCCATCCATTTTTTTCTTGGGCTTCTTTTATTACTTGCCTCGCCTCTTCATTCCCTTTTATTTCTCTCCATCTCCTTGTAAGTGAAAGTCGCTCAGTCATGTCTGACTCTGCGACCCCATGGACTATACAGTCCATGAAATTCTCCAGGCCAGAATACTGGAGTGGGTAGCCTTTTCCTTCTCCAGGGGATCTCCCCAACCCAGGGATCAAACCCAGGCCTCCCACATTGCAGGTGGATTCTTTACCAGCTGAGCCACAAGGGAAGCCCAAGAATACTGGAGTGGGTAGCCTATCCCTTCTCCAGGGGATCTTGCCAACGCAGGAATTCCACCAGGGTCTCCTGCATTGCAAGTGGATTCTTTACCAACTGAGCTATGACGGAAGCCCATCTCCTTACCAGGACTTAACCCAACAAACTGAAGGTCCTACGAGGTGTGAAGTCTGACTTTACAACCGAAGATTTCTCAAATGTGTGAGACATTTAGTTGTAAAATACTTCACCTCACTTTGCTAGCTCTGCCCTTGTAGCTCAGTTGGTAAAGAATCTGCCTGCAATGAAGGAGACTTGGGTTTGATTCCTGGGTCGGGAAGATGCCCTGAAGAAGGAAATGGCAACCCACTCCAGCATTCTTGCCTGGAGAATCCCATGGACAGAGGAGCCTGGGAGGCTACAGTTCACAGGGTCACAAGAGATGGACACAGCTTAGCAACTAAACCACCACACAGGGCATAGCTTATTCCCAGAGTAATGTCTATAGGAAAAAACAAATGTATTAATACTTCCTTTACTGGACACTGCTATAATTAATCACAAGTGTCAACAAAAATTCAATTAATAATCAAGAAGAAAAAAGAGAATGTTATTCAAGTCAAACGAAGGATCATAACCTGGGAGACAGACTCTCAGCTCCTAGAACTGATTTACTTAAAAGTTGAAGGCACAGTCATATACGTTTTCAGGACAACAGATTATACATCAAAATGACATACAGATATTCTGTATAAAGTTCACCAAAGATACACAGACTAGATAAGCCTGTACGAGGGCTTCCCTGGTGGCGTGTTGGTAAAGAATCGCCCACAATACGGGAGACCTGGGTTCAATCCCTGGGTTGTGAAGACCCCCTAGAGGAAGGCATAGCAACCTACTCCAGTATTCTTGCCTGGAGAACCCCCTGACATAGGGTCTCGTGGGCTACAGTCCATAGGGTCACAAAGAGTCGGACACGACTGAGTGACTAAGTACACACACATACAAACTCGTACAAAGTGAACAGCAAGTCACCGTGACCCCCTACAGAGTTAGGAAAGAATGCTGTTCCTTTTTGATGGTACATTGCTAGTATCAGAAGAAAGAACAAATTGATCTTCACAGTTAAGCAGTCACTTCCATATTTAAGAAGGTCTAGTTAATGTGTAATGCAGATGAACACTCGATATTAGGGAAGGGGGAGACCCAGACAGACAGGGAGGGAGACTTTTATGTTTAAGTTTTCTTTCCCTGCTGTAAAATGTAAACACTATTTCATCACAATAAATAGAGCTTCAACTGTAAGATGTTTTTGCATGAGAGCAATTCAAGAAATATTTACAGACCATATTCTAAATATAACAAATTATATTCTAAATAAAACGAAAACAAGTTTTTCACTTTCTTCTCAAGTACCAATTCATTAACACTCTTACTTCTGTAAACCAATTTTTGTGTTCCCATGCTCACCCCCCTACATATCCACTGTGGGGTGGAAGGAGGAGCAGAAGCATCTTGCAGCTTTAAAATCTATGTACTTTTACATGGGACTTATCTGACGGTCTGGGTGGTTAGGACTCTGTGCTTCCCCCGCAGAGGGCACAGGTTCAATCTCTGGTTGGAGAGCTAAGACTTCCCAAAAAACCTATGTTCTCTTTTATGTGCACAGAATATTCCTGAAGGATACCCAAGAACCGTTTAATATATTTTCCTTTGTGGCGGTGGAACAACTCTTTATTGTATAACCTCCATGACTATTAAACACAGTTTCCAAAACCTAAGATAACAAATTTAAGGGACAATGGCAAGGGGTTAAAGTATACGTCAGCTTCACAAATCTGTGGTCAATATACAGCTGAAGAAATTATTTTATGGTGTTTTTCTGTATACTGTCTTTTTTTTTTTCCCACAGAGCTCGTGGGATCTTAGTTCCCTGATCAAGGATTGAACCCCAGCCATCAGTAGTGACAATGCAGAGTCCTAACCACTGGACTGACAGGGGATTCCCTATACTGTCATTTTTTTCAACTCCTGTTTCTATCAACATTTTAGGGTGAATGTCCCTGATTTTCAGTCAATACATCAACCACTCTAACCTTTTTTTTTCAGTTACACAGTGTATTATTTTAAAAAGTCAAATAGTTCTTTAAAACTGATAACAAAATCATTATACCCTTTTCTACTGTTCCTGCTCTCTAAAAAGAACCATTTTCTATTTTTGTAACTGTGTGATTTGCTACTTACAGTCATAATTCTCAATAATGTCCTTATATTGTTATTTTTTGTAGTTTTTTACCAGTTTTAAAAATCATCCACGTCTAACAACGGAAGACGAGGGTTCAGCTCTTTTATACTACCAGCACACATACATACTCACACCTAACACTCCCCTCCCCAACCTCCCAATAGAGTTGAACCATACTTTGGGGTTAAATCAATCTTCAGTGTTTTAATTATTTTATGACCATATGATTTACCAATCTGCACTAAATCCCATATTATGATTACATTTCCAATTTTTCTTTTAACTAGCTTGTTACAGATTTAATAGTGCCTTATTTATTTTCATTTGCCTAGTTTTTCTGTACCTATTACTCATTCATCTCCAATTCCACCAGAAGTGTAAATCTCTTCTCAGTATATTCAAATACTTTAAGTAAGGTATGATTTAATTTTCTGCTTGGAGATGTCGCACTTAGAACCCCCCATCATCCTTGTTAATCTATTCAAACATACACTGACTGGTCTCCAGGCCTACTAAAAAGAGTCAGCTGAGGGTTACCTAAAGTCTCAGGAATTCTCTTTGCCTTTGTCCTATGGTGGAACTACTGTTTTGTTTTGTTTGATCCCACACCTTCCTCTCTTATTTTGGCCTTGCCACACCTTAGTTCCCCAATCAGGGGCCCAGGGAACTAACCCACGCCTGTGCAGTACAAGTGCAGAGTCCTGACCACTGGACCACCAGGGAAGTCCCCTTCACCTCTTAAAATTTTCATCCTTGTTAGAAGACTACACACTCCAATAACTTTCTACAAATGCACATGTGGAAAATAATTTTTAGACTTTGCCAATCTAAAAATGTCTTTATTCTACTTCATGACTGTTTAATGGTCTGACTGGGGACAGAATTATGGACTGAAAATAATTTTCCTACAAAATCTTGTAGCTTTCAACATTGTTACCGAAAGCCTCATTCCATTCTGACTCTAGATCCTTTGTATGCGATCTGATTTTGTTTTGTTTTAAATGTCATATGCCAGCACAGTCTGCCATGAGATGAGCCTTTGGTTCACTAATTGTGCAGCTCTCAGACATGGACCCATGGAACTCATGTCCTTTAGTCCTGAGAGGTTTTCTTGTATTATCTCTTTAATAATTTCCTCCTTTCGTTTTCTTTTGTCTTTTTTTTCCCTAGAACTTCTCCTTCTGTTGAATGTCAGATCTTATGGAATGAATTTCTTATATAAATAAATTTCTTATATTTGCTATAGCTTATATTTTTGTCTTTTTGCCCTTTCTGGGGGAAATTTTCTTGACTTTCTTTTACAAGCCTGCTATTGCATTTTTAATGTTTGTTATCATATTTGTCATTCCCTAGAGTTCTTTCTGAAACTTGTTTGTGGGTGCATTATTATCTTTTCTTTCTCTGATTATATAAATAACTTTTATACTTATTTTTTAGCTTTCTTCCCCCTGAATTTTCTGTCCACTTGGGAGTTCTTTTTTAAAAAAGAAAAATATTTATTTATTTGCTGTGCTGGGTCTTAGCTGAGGCACGCAGGGTCTAGTTCCCTGACCAGGAATGGAACCCACGCTCCCTGCACTGGGAGTGTGAAGTCTTAGCTACTAGACCACCAGGAAAGTTCTAGGAGTTTCTTTTTACGTATTCTTGTTAGGTCTCTTTCAAGTTGGAGGATTTCCTTGAATTGTCCAGTGCTCCTTGACCGGCTGTTAATAGTTAGGAGTAAGAAATTAATATACTGATTAGAAACCTTTTGTCAGCATACAAATAGGTCAAACGGTATCACTTTAAACATGTCGCATCCATTTCATTGATTATCCATCCTAATCTTCTGTATTTTTAAGACTTCTCTTTCAGGCTCTTCACTTCTCAGAGAAGCACACTTTGATCTCACTTAGGAGGGTGTAAGTCCAGCTGCCTGCATTTAGGGGACTAAGTGGAAGAGGGAGCAGGAGGTCTCACTAATTGGGATGAAGAATTTCACTTCATCCCCTTGCAGCTTGCCTGGAGTCTGAAATCCCAAATTCCATTAGTTCAGCCTCTAATCATCTGCCAGGACCAAGAAGATGTTTCCCTCTAACCATGCTCCCAAGTGCAGGAGGTTATCAAGCAGTCCTGTTCTCAACTCTACCTGTGTCACCAGTTTCATAGATTCCCAAGACTAGCTGGAATCCACAGTGTGAATCAGTTTGCTTCTTTAATCACCAGCCTAGATTCTAACTTCCTTGGTCTGGTGCTTCCATTACCACTCTTCAATGTGTTTCTTGCTTCCAAAATGATGTCATTATTGTTTCCTTACCCATCTTTGACAGTTTATGCATTAAAAAAAAAAAAAAAACTCCCTTTATTGCCTTCAGGAAGAAATATGCAGGATCCTCAATGATCCGCCTCCCAGAATACTGGAAATAAAAGCAAATATAAACAAATGGGATCTAATTAAAATTAAAAGCTTCTGCACAACAAAGGAAACTATAAGCAAGGTGAAAAGACAACCCTCTGAATGGGAGAAAATAATAGCAAATGAAGCAACTGACAAACAACTAATCTCAAAAATATACAAGCAACTTATACAGCTCAATTCCAGAAAAATAAACGACCCAATCAAAAAATGGGCCAAAGAACTAAATAGACATTTCTCCAAAGAAGACATA
>SJYX01001775.1:0-15124 GCA_006410675.1 Oreotragus oreotragus | reverse complement strand
TTTGAATCAGTTCTAATAAGATGGATGAAACTGGAACCAATTATACAGAGTGAAGTAAGCCAGAAAGAAAAACACCAATACAGTATACTAACACATATATATGGAATTTAGAAAGATGGTAATGAGGACCCTGTATGCAAGACAGCAAAAGAGATACAGATGTGTAGAGCGGACATATGGACTCTGAGGGAGAAGGAGAGGGAGAGGGAGAGGGTGGGATGATTTGGGAGAATAGCATTGAAATTTGTATACTATCATGTAAGAAATGAATTGCCAGTCTATGTTCAATGCAGGATGCAGGATGCTTGGGGCTGGTGTATGGGGATGATCTGGAGGGATGATGTGGGGTGGGAGGTGGGAGGGGGGTTCATGTTTGGGAGTTCGTGTAAAAAAATAAATAAATACAAAAAAAAAAAACTCCCTTTATTGCCTTCAGGAAGAAATATGCATGTTCAGTCTGCCATGTTAAACTGCTACTCCCTCTGTGAAACAGCACCTTCTCTTTCATGAGAAACCACTGTTTGGCATCCTACCTGTTTGGTGTTCTTCCCCAATCTTCCTCACCTCCTCATAGAGAAGGGCTCCCCCTCTCTGTTCAGTCTTTAAAATGGAGGGCCCTGTGGCTTGCTCCTTGGCATCTACTCTGCTTTACATTCTCTAGATGATCTCACCTGCCTCACAGTTACAATACTATCTACAGGAGAAGAGGCTTTAGCTCCCACCCTGATCTTTGCCTAATAGACTTCTCTTGTATATCTCTAGGCATTCCAAATGTAGCAGAATTCTTGGTCTCCTACCCAAAACCTGCTACTCCCTAAAAAATGTTCATCTCTTAGTCTTCTGTTTCATTTACTCAAGTCCAAACCTAAGCGTCACCCTTGACTGCTTTTCCTTCACTCCAAGCATGTAAACCATCAAGACTCAGCAAGTCTACCTCCAAAATGTATCCAGAATCTCTCTCTGTCTAACACTGCTAGTACCATCAAAGTCATCATCTTTTATCTGGCCTCCTATAGTAGCCTCCTAATGACTCCCCTGCTGCTCTTCCCCTCCGCCTGCATCCCCCTCTGCCTCCTCCCCACCTACACTGTGTAATCTCTCCACAGTCACTATCTTTCAAAAGGATAGATTATGCCACGCCTTGGCTTAAAACCCTCAAAGCCTTCCACTGTACCTATCATAGCTTGGCTTAACAAGGCCTTATATAATTTTACCCTTTCCAATTTCTTTAATCTCATCTCTACTCCTACCTCTCCCCATGCTCTAGCCATATGGGCTTTTCTTAACATGACAAGTTCATGCCTATTTAAAAAATTAATAAACAGAAACCTCAAGACAGAATGGGAGGTCTGAAAAGGGACATTTCCTGCCCTGTGACTGTTGTTATTTAGCTGCTAAGTCGTGTCCGACTCTTGTGACCATTTGGACTCCTCTGTCCATGGCCAGGCTCCTCCGCCATGGAATTTTCCAGGCAAGAATACTGGAGTGGGTTGCCATTCCCCCCTCCAGGGGATCATCCGACCCAGGGACTGAACCAGAGTCTCCTACACTGGCAGGCAGATTCTTTACCACTGAGCCACCTGGGAAGCCCAGCTATAGCAGGGCCCAACAGGAAGAAGAGGGACTTCTTACCGGGCAAGACTGCAGTCAATAAAAAGCCACAGTACTTCAAATTCTCAGTTCCTTCAATGGACTCTGTTTACTATAGCCCTTCCAACTTCCTCTTCCCCTCTCTGTAAGAGTCCTCTAGTGGCATGGAACTTGTATGGCTTGCCATGCTTACAGATCGCAAATTGTAAGTCTTTGTTGATTGTGAATAAACACATTTTTGCTGGAGAAATAACTGGCAGTCTATTTTAGGTCAACACTATCATTGGGTTTTCACAGATTATTTCCTCTCTCTGGAATGTTTTCCTTCTTGTCATTTAAGCCTCAGCTTACTTGTTCAGAGCTGTTTTCCTAGCACCTAGAACATTGCCTGGTATGTGGTTGGCACTAAAAACCAGGCCAGGGGAGACAACATGGAGTAGTTCACCCAGGAGAAAAGTCAAGTTTTTAAGTGTTATAAAGAAAGGAGATGATCCATGGAACTTGTGTTAATTACGCATCAAAAGTTAACATTCTGGTGATCCAGTGGTCAAGAATCTGCCTTGCAATGAAGGAGTTCAATCCCTGGTCAGAGACCTAAGATCCCAAATGCCTTGGGGCAAATAAGCCTGAGTGCCACAACTAGAAAGACTGTTCACCGAAAAAGATCCTGCATGATGCAACAAAGATCCCCAATGCTGCACTAATGCAGCTAAATAAATAAAAAAACAAACACAGCTCCTAAAAACAGATGTTAACATTCTGATAGAAATGACTCATAAAGTACGAACACAATTTGCAAAATTTCTCAAGCCTGCACTCCTAAACTATGTACATTTGCTGTGCTTGGTCACTCAGTTGGGTCCCACTCTTTGCCAACCCAGGTACTGCAGCCCGCCAGGTTCCTCTGTCCATGGGGATTCTTCAGACAAGAATACTGGAGTGGGTTGCCATGCCCTCCTCCAGAGGATCTTCCCAACCCAGTGATCAAAGCCAGGTCTTCTGCATTGCAGGCAGATTCTTTACTGATTTGAGCCACCAGGGAAACCCAACTGACATTTGGGGCTGGATAATTATTTGTGTGTGTGTGTGTGTGTGTTTAGGCGGTAAGGCTGTTTTATACATTGTAGGATGTTTAGAAACCTCTCTGATCTTCACCTACTAGATGGCAGTAGCACCTTGCCAGTTTGTGACAATTAGAAATGCAAATCTCCCTCTCCCCGCAGCCTCTCCCACCTTGGCACAAAATGTTCACCAGTTAAGAACTACTGTATTAAAAGAAGTTCCACTGTGTAATGTTCACAAAAGGGTTGTCACTTAGGTCTGCTAAAGGCCTGGCATCATAGGATCATTCAAAGTGTATGCTTTTTTTTTTTTTTTAAATCAGCTTCAGCTAGTGGGAGAGAGCCCATTGTACTAGAACAACAGTGTCAACATTCCCTAAGTAAACGCTGCTGCTCAGGGAGGTGAAACCTAGGGGGAAATCTGATGAAAAGCATGGTTCTAAAGTGTCTTCCCATAGACACTTTATTAGTTGTAAGCAACAAACAACTAAATACAGTGGAGAAAGGAGGTAAAAGCGTAACCATGTGATCAAAATTAATCTCATTTATGGGGAACAGGTGAACACCATGTGTCTGCAGAGCTGATTCCCTGAGAAGAACACGATGTCACCTACATGGCTTAACAGCCAAGAATGCAAATCACAGGGAACAATTATACAAACACAAAAATAAGAAAGTTCTCTTTTCTAAAAAGTGGCAGGGAGTGCTGTATTCTTCAAAACCATCAGTGTTATAAAAGAAAAAGAAAAGCTGTAAGAATTGTTCCAGACTACAGGAGACTACATGCAACATTGCCCCTAGCTGGTTCCTGTACTGGAGAAAAGAAAATGCTGGAAAGGACATTATTAGGCCAACTGATAAAACTAGAATACAAACTAGGTTGAATACAATGTTGTGATAAAGTAAATGTATAAAGTTGATAACTGTTAGGGAATACACACTTAAGAACTGAGGGATAAAGGGCCATGATAACTGTAACTTACCCTCAAGTATTTCAGGAAAAAAAATTTATATACAATTATATAAGAGAGAAATATCAATAACCTCAGATATGCAGATGACACCTCCCTTATGGCAGAAAGTGAAGAAGAACTAAAGAGCCTCTTGATGAAATTAAAAGAGGAGAATGAAAAAGTTGGCTTAAAGCTCAACATTCAGAAAACTAAGATCATGGCATCCCGTCCCATCACTTCATGGCAAATAGATGGGGAAACAGTGGAAACAGTGACAGACTTTATTTTTTGGGGTTCCAAAATCATTGCAGATGGTGACTGAAGCCATGAGATTAAAAGACGCTTGCTCCTTGGAAGAAAAATTATGACCAACTTAGACAGCATATTAAAAAGCAGACACATTACTTTGCCAACAAAGGTCCGTTTAGTCAAGGCTATGGTTTATCCAGTAGTCATGTATGGATGTGAGAGTTGGACTGTGAAGAAAGCTGAGTGCCGAAGAATTGATGCTTTTGAACTGTGGTGTTGGAGAAGACTCTTGAGAGTCCCTTGGCCTGCAAGGACATCCAACCAGTCCATCCTAAAGGAGATCAGTCCTGAATATTCATTGGAAGGACTGATGTTGAAGCTGAAACTCCAATACTTTGGCCACCTGATGCCAAGAGCTGACTCATTTGAAAAGACCCTGATGCTGGGAAAGACTGAGGGCGGGAGAAGGGGACGACAGAGGATGAGATGATTGGATGGCATTCACCAACTCCGGGAGTTGGTGATGGACAGGGAGGCCTGGCGTGCTGCGGTTCATGGGGTGGTAGAGTTGGACACGACTGAGCGACAGAACTGAACTGATACATAGATGGGTAGTTACATAGGTAAGAAAGAAATTAAGTAAATGAGAAAGCAAATGGGATAAAAGGTTAAGGATGTTTGAATCTGGGTAAAGGGTATACGGGTGCGTTCCTTGCGATATTTTTGCTTGCAACTTTTTTGTTTGAAACTATTTTCAAATCAAAAAGCAAAACATTATTTTCAAATCAAAAAACTGGCTTTGGAAACAATCTGATTGAAATAATCTGGCAGGTTAAGAGGCTGGCAATATTCTTAAAAGACTATTTTAGTGCTGTGGAAACATCACGGATCTAAAGAAATCTATGTTTAGTCCCGCGTTACTAACTAATGATCCAGAGAAAGTCACCCAAAGCCTCTCTGAGCTTCAGTTCCTCCACTTCAGAGAGCTGATGAGATGATCAAACGAAAGAATCCTTTCCTGCTACATGCCACTGCAGAAGAGGAAAGTTTGTTTAACAACAGGCAGGACTAAAGCCATAACTGCCTCTTAGGGCAAAGCAGCGGCTCCACCAAGTCTTTTCCAAGGCCCTGAGGCCAACTACCGGGTTTAGCAGTCTCACCTCTTCGTGGGTGGTGAATGCTTCACTTCCCTCTTCAGGTGGGTACAGACGCTGCCCGAGGGCGCAGGCGCCGAATCACATCACGTGACGGTCTGGCCCCGCCCCCGCCCGAACGTCTTCGCGGGATCGCCCTGGAAATGCATTCTCAGAGGAACCAGCCGCCGCCAATGGGAAGCGAGCGAGTGCCATGAACAGGCCAATAAGGAGGGAGCGGTGCGGGGTTTAAACCTGAGGCGGGGCCCGATTCCTCCCGGCGTGCTGCGGAGGAACGGCTGTTGGCCTGTGGTTGATTCAAGCTCCCGCCTGGTCGGGGGCTCCAGTGCTCTCCTCGCTGAGCTGCTGCCTGGTGCAGAAGAAGCCATGGCGCTCCGGATTACCAGGGTGAGCTGCGGGTGGTGAACAAACGCGGCTCTCGTAACTGGCTGCGCCTCCTCTCCCTGTCTCTCCTACCGGAGTTCCCCTGGCAGGAGCGGACAGGGACCGAGATTGCGGGGAGGGTGTGGAGGAAGGGCGTCGGCGGGCCCCTAAAGTGGTGGGAGAGTTTGGGGGGCGGACGGACGGAGAGAGGAAGATGAAAAAGGGTAGTGGATAAGGGGGGGGAGGGGCAGATGGAGGGTAGACGCGAAACCTTTTGTAAAAAGGTAATGGAGGACCCCTGAGCGAGCTCCCACCAACTGCGCAGCCACCCAGGAGAAGGTGCCTGCAACTGAAGGCTTTTTAGATTTCCTTCCCTTTCAAATGTAAATTCATGGTATTTTAGGGCAGGCGATCCCTCAGTAGGTAAAATAAGAGGTTCGGGAAGGAAATTGGCTTGTCACAGCCTTAGCGTAGCCCCTGGAACCCCGGTTTTCCCCGGGAACCCATTTACAGTTGGCTTTCCTCCTGAAAGCTTCTGTTTTGCCCCCATTTTAACCCTTGATTAGTCTAACCTGCATTCAAAGTTGTCTTGATTCTTACAGAACACGAAGATTAATGCCGAAAATAAGGCGAAGATCAGTATGGCAGGGGCCAAGCGCGTGCCTGTGGCCGGTGTTGCAACCTCTAAGCCCGGGCTGAGGCCCCGAACAGCTCTTGGAGACATCGGTAACAAAGTCGGTGAACAACCGCAGGCCAAACTGCCGCTGAAAAAGGTATAACTGTCTCCCTGAATCAACTACTCTGTGAGTATGCCTTCCAGCTGTGACCCGTGATGGAGAAACGTTCCATTCTCTCCTTTTCATCCACAGGAAGCAAAAACTTTACCTGCTGGAAAAGTTACTGCTAAAAAAGTACCAAAACCTCTGGAAAAGGCTCCTGTACCTGTGCCGGAGCCAGAGCCGGAACCCGAGCCTGTTAAGGAAGAGAAACTTTCCCCCGAGCCTATTTTGGTAAACTTGACTCTACTATTTGAGAACCTGCTGTTTCTTTTCCTTCATTTTACTAACGGATGGCGCAGTATTTGAATAAATATAAATAATAGTAATAGTTAGAGTGCTTAGGAGGTAGGCTCTGCTAAACACTTTGCATGAATTAGCTCACATAATCTTACTCTCAGCACTGGTATTGTCATCTCCAGCTTTGTAGACAATGGTGTGAAGTCGCTCAGTCGTGTCCGACTCTTTGCGACCCCATAGACTGTAGCGTACTAGGCTCCTCTGTCCATGGGATTTTCCAAACAACAGTACTGGAGTGGATTGCCATTTCCTTCTCCAGGGGATCTTCCCAACCCAGGGCTCGAACCCAGGTCTCCCGCATTGTAGACAGACGCTTTACCGGCTGAGCCACCAGACAATGGTGTAGAGAAGTATTAAGTTTGAACAAACAATTTATAGGGTCGTAAAAGGGTCGGACAGAACTTAGCCACTGAACAACAAACTCTCTTTTCTAGAGTCACTTCTCATCAGTGGCACAAAATTAGATTCAAACACAGACTATCTGGCTTCAGAATCTGTGATTTTAATTGCTTTTAATTGTCATACTGCCCCTCCTTTGTTTACTGTATTGAGCTGCCTGGACTAAAGATTTGACTGTCTTTAGGTACAAGCTATCTCTGTCTGGAATTTGATTGAAACAGATTGTTCTCTTGAGTCCTTTTTTTTAAAAAACAAAAAACTCCATAACGTGGCCTTCAAACAATAAGCCTGTAACTTTGGAATTGATATAAGGATGTAAAGCAGAAAACGGAGCTCTTCAGAGTAGGCAAGAAGATGAGTTAACACTTAGCCTCAAAACCAAGAACTTTTTTATTAAATATCAGGCATGTAAATATATCTACTTCTGTGAAGGGAGACTACACCATCTTTGAAAAAGCTGCTTTCCTGAAATTGCAATGAACTCTGTTCTTAAGTTTTAATTTTTAAAACTTTATTAAAGCTGGTTGGGCAAATAATCATTTTGCCTAGATCTCTATATCTAAGGGAAGTGGGTATGAGGCTATGGCTTTAGTATTGACCTTGTGAACATAGCACAGAAACCTGTAGCATGCACAGTCTTTAACTGGCCATACTGAGCTTTTCATCAAAATCCCATACTGATTCTTGTCTTTGCTTTCCCATCCTGTTTAACTGATAAGCTTTTCATCCTTCAAAACAGTTCATGCATCAACATTTAAAGCTTTCCCTAATTTTCCAAATGCCACCCTAACTCTCCTCACCCCTTCTTTTTTTCCTAGAATCAATTTCTTTTACTTCATTTACTTATTTCTTCTAAATTCAGATCCCCTTGAGGACACCATAAAGCCAGTACTTGACACAAAGCTTGACTTGATGAAAGTGCTCAATAACTGTTTGGACAGCGGGGTAACTGAACTTGAAGAAAATGATTCATGATAACGAAGTCAATTAATCCTTAGTAGTCCGGATAGAACTTGTGTTCTGTGCAGTGGGTAGCAGTCCCTGTTTTGAAATAAAGACTGAAAGCTAACTTGTCATTCACTTGGATTAACTTTACATGACTTTGCTAAACAACACATTACTAATTAGTTCCGTTTGGAGGAAAGTCTAGATATGAACTTGCTTCCTCTCTGTTTTACCTGTTAGCATGCTCCTGATTCTAAATTGGTTCAGTCTAAGTTGACATTTCACTTTTCATATTATTCACTTCCTGGAAACAAATTGAATAGATTTGAGAAGATGAAAATAAACTGCATGTCTATCAGGCAGATAGTCTCTTCAGTTGATACCAATAATCTGACCATTCCCAGACAGTATGCTCCTTTTTGCTATTATTTCAAAAAGTCTCTCTGTTTCCAGGTCGATACTCCCTCTCCAAGTCCCATGGAAACATCTGGCTGTGCCCCTGCAGAAGAATATCTGTGTCAGGCTTTCTCAGATGTAATTCTTGCAGTGAGTGATGTGGATGCAGAAGACGGAGCGGATCCAAACCTTTGTAGCGAATATGTGAAAGATATCTATGCTTATCTAAGACAACTTGAGGTCAGTAGTAGTATTAAACCATTGTTTTATTCTAAACTGCATCCAGCTTGGAGATTTTCCATTAACAGTTTTAAGCAGGATACAAGCAGCATTTCTTAACAGTTGATTCCACTTTGAAGTTCTTCGCAAAATGTCAAAAGTGGCACAAAATGCCAAGAAGGTGGGGTGTTGGTTTTTTTTGTGAAAGTCCTAACCGTTGGATTGCCAGGGAATTCCCAATGACGGCTTTATTTGCCATTTTGAACAAAGGAAATTCAAAGTGAAAGATATTAACATGGCTTTTCTAAAGGAAAGTCCACAGATTGAAAGATATTTTATATCCATCACAATTAGAAGTGTTCAGTTCAGCTCAGTCATGTACGACTCTCTGTGCCCCCACGGACTGCAGCACGCCAGGCCTCCCTGTCCATCACCAACTCCTGAAGTTTACCCAAATTCATGTCCATTGAGTCAGTGATGCCATCCAACCATCTCTCTGTCATCCCCTTTTCTCGCCCTCAACCTTTCCCAGCATCAGGGTCTTTTCAAGTGAGTCAGTTCTTTGCATCAAGTGGCCAAAGTATTGGAGTTTCAGCTTCAACATCAGTCCTTCCAATGAATATTCAGGACTGATCTCTTTAGGATGGACTGGTTGGTTGGATCTCCTTGCAGTCCAAGGGACTTTATAGTCCAACTGTCACATCCATACATGATCACTGAATAAATCATAGCTTTGACTAGACAGACCTTTGTTGGCAAAGTAATGTGTCTGCTTTTTAGTATGCTGTCTAAGTTGGTCATAACTTTTCTTCCAAGGAGTAAGCGTCTTTTAATCTCACGGCTGCAGTCACCATCTGCAGTAATTTTGGAGCCTAGAAAACTGTCACTGTTTCCAGTTTCCCCATCTATTTCCCATGAAGTGATGGGAACGAGATGCCATGATCTTAGTTTTCTGAATGTTGAGGTTTAAGCCAACTTTTTCACTCTCCTGTTTCACTTTCATTAAGAGGCTCTTTAATTCTTTACTTTGTGCCATAAGAGTGGGGTCATCTGCATATCTGAGGTTATTGATGTTTCTCCTTTCAGTCTTGATTCCACTTTGTGCTTCCTCCAGCCCAGCATTTCTCATGATGTACTCTGCACATAAGTTAAATAAGCAGGGTGACAATATACAGCCTTGACGGACTCCTTTTCATATTTGGAACCAGTCTTGTTCCATGTCCAGTTCTAACTTGCTTCCTGACCTGCATATAGGTTTCTCAGGAGGCAGGTCAGGTGGTCTGGTATTCCCATCTCTTGAAGAATTTTCCAGTTTGTTGTGATCCACACAGTCAAAGGCTTTGGCATAGTCAAAGCAGAAGGTTATGTTTTTCTGGAACTATCTTTTTCTATGATCCAGCAGATGTTGGCAATTTGATCTCTGGTTCCTCTGCCTTTCCTAAATCCAACTTGAACATCTGGAAGTTCTCTGTTCATGTACTGGTGTAGCCTTGCTTGGAGAATTTTGAGCATTACTTTGCTAGTGAATGAGATGAGTGCAGTTATGTGGTAGTTTGAACATTCTTTGGAATTGGAATGAAAACTGACCTTTTCCAGTCCTGTGGCCACTGCTGAGTTTTCCAGATTTGCTGGCATATTGAGTGCAGCACTTTCACAGCATCATCTTTCAGGATTTGAAATAGCTCAACTGGAATTCCATCATCTCCACTAGTTTTGTTCATAGTGATGCTTCCTAAGGCCCATTTAATTTCACATTCCAGGATGTCTGGCTCTAGGTGAGTGATCACACCATCCTGTGAAGATCTGGGTCGTGAAGATCTTTTTTGTACAGTTCTTTGTATTTTTGCCACCTCTTCTTAATATCTTCTGCCTCTGTTAGGTCCATACCATTTCTGTCCTTTATTACGCCCATCTTTGCATGAAATGTTCCCTCGGTATCTCTAATTTTCTTGAAGAGATCTCTAGTCTTTCCCATTCTATTGTTTTTCTCTTTCTTTGCATTGATCTCTGAGGAAAGGCTTTCTTATCTCTTCTTGCTAGTCTTTGGAACTCTGCATTCAAGTGGGTATATCTTTCCTTTTCTCCTTTGCCTTTCGCTTCTCTT
Organism: Oreotragus oreotragus; assembly: GCA_006410675.1. Taxonomy (NCBI): domain Eukaryota; kingdom Metazoa; phylum Chordata; class Mammalia; order Artiodactyla; family Bovidae; genus Oreotragus; species Oreotragus oreotragus. The sequence goes on along the minus strand of SJYX01001775.1, from coordinate 4,615 downwards.
CTTTTCACACCTATTTGTAAGGCTTCCTCAGACAACCATTTTGCGTTTTTTAATTTCTTTTTCTTGGAGATGCTCTTGATCCCTGTCTCCTGTACAGTGTCACGAACCTTTGTCCATTAGTTCTTCAGGCACTCTATCAGATCTAATCCCTTGAATCTATTTCTCACTTCCACTGTATAATCGTAATGGATTTGATTTAGGTCATACCTGAATGGTCTAGTGGTTTTCTCTACTTTCTTCAATTTAAGTCTAAATTTGGCAATAAGGAATTCATGATCTGAGCCACAGTCAGCTCCCAGTTTGTTTTTGCTGACTGTATAGAGTTTCTCCATCTTGGCTGCAAAGAATATAATCAGTCTGAAATCATTATTGACCATCTGGTGATGTTCATGTGTAGAGGAGAAGTAATGGAGAATGCTAATTATCCTTTGCTAGTTTTGTTTTGGTTCAGATAACTAGTCTATTTTAATTTTATGGGCACAGTGATAGTGTTTCTCTCAAGCAGGCAGGTCAGTAATCTTATTTATTTCATTACTCTTACTTCCCATTCTCATAATTCTTCCTTACTTTTAAATGGTTTTATTTTGTTCATACATTTATAAGCCACCATGAATCATTAAATGGCTTATGCTGCTGCTGCTAAGTCGCTTCCGACTCTGTGCATCCCCATAGACAGCAGCCCACCAGGCTCCCCCGTCCCTGGGATTCTCCAGACAAGAACACTGGAGTGGGTTACCGTTTCCTTCTCCAGTGCATGAAAGTGAAAAGTGAAAGTAAGTCACTCAGTTGTGTCCGACTCTTTGCGACCCCATGGACTGCAGCCCACCAGGCTCCTCCACCCATGGGGTTTTCCCATTGCCTTCTCCGAAATGGCTTATAAACACACACTTTGTTTTACTTTGGTAGCTCATTGTAAATTCTAACAGCATTCTCTAATCACTAGGCTCTCCAACAAAAACTGTTCAGTGCTACTGGTTTGTATTAACTGGAATCTTCAGTTCACCTCTGTGCTCATATCATAGGATTGGTTATAAATTAATATATGTGTATGGAGAAGAAGGTGGTAAGAAACCATAGCCAAACAAGGCATTTTGGGTCAGTGTGGCTTATGATCATGTGAAATCTGGGAAATTGTTTTTGTCCAATAAGAATATACTCTAAAACTTTTGGTCTTCTTCCATTTCATCTCATTTCTGAAACTTTCTATTGGTGTCCTTTGCCCTTTCACCCGAACAAGGAGGCATTCTGTATGTTAACAACATAAGCAATACAGTTACCAAATTTACTCAGTTGCTTGTTTATCATGCATTCTATTGTAGTGGCATCATTCATGTCTTCAGCAGGGTGTTGCCTGGTTATTTTGGGCATCTCCATCTTCTACAGGATTGTCCTATAAGACTTTCGCCAGAACCAGCCTTCTCTGAATTTTTTCTCCTTTGTTTTTGTTTTTTATTTATTTGGCTGCACTAGGTCTTATTTATAGCGCTCAGGACCTAGTTTCTCGACTGGGGATCAAACCTGGGCCCCCTGCATTGGGAGCACAGAGTCCCAACCTCTCGACCACCATGGAAGTCCCTTCTCCCTTGTTTTTAAAGTTAGTGGTCTAACTTAGCAGATGTGTGTGCTGGATTTTGATGGTTGACTTTTCTTACCCATGCTGTTTCGGGGGTTTAAACCTCGAAGCACGTGTGGTAGCATATTAGTTCCAGCTGATCTGGGAGCTGCTACTATTATTTTCTCTTAACTCTGTGAAGCTCAGGGGCTTCCCAGGTGGTGCAATGATAAAGAATCTGCCTGCCAATGCAGGAGGCACAAGAAATGCAGGTTCGGTCCCTAGGTCAGGAGGATCCCCTGGACTAGGAAATGGCAACCTGCTCTAGTATTCTTGCCTAGAAGATCCCATGGACAGAGGACCCTGGTGAGTTACAGTCCGTGGGGTTGCAAAGAGTCTGACACAACTGAGTGCGCACACATAAAGCTCAAGGGTCTGGGTTTAGAGTCTTAAAGACCTGAGGTGATACTATGGTATCTTTATTTGCTAAGGAGGGACAGGATGTGGGCCAGTAGTAGTGATGGTGAATTCGATATAGTAAGATTTGCCGATATGAAAACCTGTCACACTGTCCTGTTTGATAACGTGGAATCTTAACTTCTTAGGATAATCAGCATTTCTTTTGCAGGAAGAGCAAGCAGTCAAACCAAAATACCTAATGGGTCGTGAAGTCACCGGAAACATGAGAGCCATCCTAATTGACTGGCTAGTGCAAGTTCAAATGAAATTCAGGTTACTGCAGGAGACCATGTACATGACTGTTTCCATAATTGATCGGTTCATGCAGGTGAGTGTAATTCAGCAGTTGAGGGTTCTTCCTCTAAGGGTCCTCTCTGAGTCATAAGAAACAGACCTTTTCAGCTAAAATCTCTTGAGGCATGGGGCGTCTGAGATTTTTTGGGGGGAATGTGTCTTTCCTATCTCTCTTTCACAATTCCGTGCTTCCTTTTTGAAATACCTATTACTTATTCATCGACTTGATATTCCCACTGTAGGATAACTGTGTGCCCAAGAAGATGCTGCAGCTGGTTGGAGTCACTGCCATGTTTGTTGCAAGCAAATATGAGGAAATGTACCCTCCAGAAATCGGTGACTTTGCCTTTGTGACTGACAACACCTACACCAAGTTTCAGATCAGACAGATGGAAATGAAGATTCTAAGGGCTTTAAATTTTAGTCTGGGTCGCCCTCTACCCCTGCATTTCCTTCGGAGAGCATCCAAGATTGGAGAGGTACAGATTTCTTGAAACCTCTGGTATGGTGCATTCAGGAGTACTGCTGGCCATTGAGATCTAATTCAAGTGCATTATGTTTATACCTAACTGCCTGAAGTAGGCATAAAGGTGGTCTTTATTTCCAGTCAGTCTGTGTGTTAATATTATTAAAGCCTTTCATGGGCAATTGAATTTGAGAATTTATAGGCAAACAAGTGTAGGCACAGTGATGGGCATACGAGTTACTGCCAGTGCAGAATTCTCTGACAGAACCTGTGCGTTTTATTCCAGGTTGATGTTGAGCTACATACTCTGGCCAAATATTTGATGGAACTAACTATGCTGGACTATGATATGGTGCACTTTCCTCCTTCTCAGATTGCAGCGGGAGCTTTTTGCTTAGCACTGAAAATTCTTGATAATGGTGAATGGGTAAGCTCTGTCCCACAAACTGAGATTATCTTGAGCTTTGAAATTTCACTATTTGCTCAGGCTAGAGCTGTTGTCATTAAAAGACAATTCATATAGCTCTTATATATGGCATCTTCTGAGGCAATGATTATAATATCTTGTGATATTTTCTTAGAATGCTTCCATTTCATTGCCTAATCTCATCTTGCTATACCCCTTTGAGAAAGGTAGAGAGTAGCTCAAGCAGGTCAAATAACGTACCAGAAGTTCATTCATATTCGTTGAGTTAATGAGTGTTTCTCTTATGTCATGTGATAATACTCTAGACCCTAGAAATAGAGTTTTAAATGAGAAAGTCAGCTCCAAATAACTTGGTCTAGCTTTGGGGTGGAGAATTCAGCAATTACAAAAGTAATTGTTTGAGCACAGGATCCTAGCAAAGCCACAAAAGAAGAGTAATTGGGGAAGAAAGGGTCTTAAGCTTGTCTTAAATTTCAATTATAATCATATAGAGTATCTAAAAAAAAAAATACCACTGAGAAATAACTACTATTGACCTTTAGTGTATGCTTTTCTGACTTTCCCATGGGTATATGTGTGTATCTAAATATATACATATATATGTATATTTATAAACATGTGGTATATATGTACATAGACATATTCCAATCTTTTCTGATGCATGTAGCCATGCTCTTAACTACCACCCTTAATCTTTTATCAGCATTTCTGAACTCCTAAAAGCTCTGAAGATGGGAAAAAAAATTTTTTTCCCTAAGTTTGGCTCAAGCTCAATTTGGCAGTTAAGACTTGTCTGAACTGAGAAGGAAACTATTTATAGGCTTTATTTATCTCACTAAGCATTACTACTCATAAGTTGCACTAAGGGAGATATTGAAGTGATTGATTTCTGGATGTTCCCTTGACTCTGCTGGGTGCTGTATAGCATACAACACAGATTATGTGTTACCTTTCTAAAATCCCCAAATTTTGAATTCCAAGATACACTTGGCCCCAAGGGTTTCAGATAAGGGATTGTGGATCTGTATCAGGTTATACTGCTGCTTTAAGAATTTTCCATAGTTTGTTGTGATCCACACAGTCAAAGGCTTTGGCATAGTCAATAAAGCAGATTTTTTCTGGAACTCTCTTGCTTTTTCGATGATCCGGTAGATGTTGGCAATTTGATCTCTGGTTCCTCTGCTTTTTCTAAATCCAGCTTGAACATCTGGAAGTTCACAGTTCACATACTGTTGAAGCCTGGCTTGGACAATTTTGAGCATTATTTGCTAGCCTGTGAGATGAGTGCAATTGTGCAGTAGTTTGAGCATTCTTTGGCATTGCCTTTCTTTGGAATTGGAATGAAAACTGACCTTTTCCAGCCCTGCGGCCACTGCTGAGTTTTCCAAATTTGCTGGCATATTAAGTGCAGCACTTT
>SJYX01001774.1:110021-179333 GCA_006410675.1 Oreotragus oreotragus | reverse complement strand
GCCGAAGAATTGATGCTTTTGAACTGTGGTGTTGGAGAAGACTCTTGAGAGTCCCTTGGACTGCAAAGAGATCCAACCAATCCATTCTGAAGGAGATCAACCCTGGGATTTCTTTGGAAGAAATGATGCTAAAGCTGAAACTCCAGTACTTTGGCCACCTCATGCGAAGAGTTGACTCATTGGAAAAGACTCTGATGCTGGGAGGGATTGGGGGCAGGAGGAGAAGGGGACGACAGAGGATGAGATGGCTGGATGGCATCACTGACTCGATGGACGTGAGTCTGGGTGAATTCCGAGAGATGGTAATGAACAGGGAGGCCTGGCGTGCTGCGATTCATGAGGTCACAAAGAGCCGGACACAACTGAGCGACTGAACTGAACTGAACTATCCAGTTCCCTTACCAGACCTCCTTCACAGATCCAGAACTCTTTAATGAAGGTGTTTATAATTCTGTCAAAAGTGGGTACAGTCCGTCTTCTTTCTACCCATTTTACAGGGGAGACTGTACTGTAGGAAAAAGAGATACCCCATTCTGGGCTAATTATTCGCTCTGAGCAGATGTTAGCCCCTAGGATCCAAAAATACCTGTAGTCTTCCAGTCCAGATGAAGATTGATGAAGCTACATTAGTCAGCTGAGGCTGCTGTAACAAAATACTGTAGACCGGTGATTAGACAATAGGAATTTATTTGCCATAGTTCTGGAATCTGGAAAGTCCAAAGTCAAAGTGTTAACCAATTCTTTCTTCAGTGAGTGCTGTCTTCCTGTCCTCCTGAAGGCTTCCTTCTCACCGTGTCCTCACATGGCAGGGAGAGAGGAAAAGGGCAAGTTCTGTTATTTCTTAAGGGTACAAATCCCATAGTGAGGGATCCCATCAGATCTAATTATATCTCAAAGGTCCCATCTCCAGATAGAATCACTTTGAAGGTTAGGACTGCAACATAGAATTGGGGTGGTACTATGTAGGCAGACGCTTTACCGTCTGAGCCACCAGGAAGTCTACTAACAATGAACAATAGCACATAATTCAGTCCATACTAGATCAGGTGACAAGTGGCATCATCAATAAATCTCATAGTGGACCTAGTCTACCATTATACCCCATCCAGGAGTTAACATTTTTTAAATCCCTGTACATGTGGTCAGTGCTCCCAACTAGCAGCAGTACATGGCCCTGCTTTTCTGGCTTCAGGAACCAAGAAGTGGAAATACAAGTGGCTCCTTTCATTCTTACACCTAAAAGCCCACTTAAAAAATTATTGCTTTCCCTCTTGGCAACTTTGAGCTCTGCTGGTTTTAGAACTTTCATTCCCAAGGAATCGATGACTGGCAAACACAGCAGTGATTCCACTGCCGCCGTTAGCCCTTGGGACATCTCGTGTCACTGAACCAACAGGCAGTGAAGCGGGATCCCAACTCTCCAGGGGAAACTGGATTGTAGCTGTATCACGAGGCAGGGAGGACTGTGTCTGGAACTCATCGGATTCCCTAGCATGCCTCCTGGATGTTGTCCGGTGATACAAGTTAGTAAGTTAGAGGATTACAGTACATGTCAGTCCACCTAGGGCCAGACCCCTCAGGAATAAAGATTTCTAATTACTGCACTAGGTTAAGAACTCTAACCACCTAAGATGCTGGCCAAACACTGAGGGAATTGGAATTTCCTAATGGAAGACAAGAGTTATTAATTATAGTCTCATAACCAGTTGCAAAAAGGATGACTCGACTGCATAATTTTTTGCTTGTTTATGTATATATGCAATTTCCTTTTTACTTTCTTCTTGTCTCCCATTATATGAGGTGAGTTGTTATTGGTAAAACATGGATGTAATAGTTGGGCACCATGGTTTTGGTGAATTTGCCGTTAAACTAGAAGAGGAAAACTCACCTAGCCATGTATATAAATGGGACTTTGGGTCTCCCATTTTGATAAGAAGGTGAGTACATTTATTAATACGATTGAACAAGGGATAGTTACAGAAGCTTGATGGTATTTTTATAGCCATTTGGAAATGTATATGTGTGAGAGGATGCATTTGGTTGTCAAGAAGCCAAAGACAGTAGGTTACAGTGCATGCTGCTGGTGCCTGGTTCCGTTCCCACGCCTTCTCTGTAGTCCCCCCAAATCAAAGAAGACTGACCCTGGGGACCACCTCCCAAACTCCCTTAACTCTGGGATAGTTTTGCATCTGCCAGGTCTGGAAGGCAGCGAGAAGGTGGGGCCGTCGTGGTGGCTTTGGTGAGCATGAAGATCCTGCGCTGACCAGCCTGAGCCTGGAGTGGGGCAGTGTCAATCTCTCCATCACAGCTCTGATGGCAAGGCTGACAGCACCAGCTGCCCTCCACCCTCCCTTCTCTTCTCTGGTCCTTCCAACTGCCTAAATTAAATCCTGCTTGAAACATCCAAAAGCGTCTGTTTTCCTAACTGAACCCTGCCTAATGCATCCTAAATCTCATCTGCTTGGAATAAACAGTTTGTATTTATGGCCTTCTAAAAATCTTTACTCATGAATATCTTAAACAAATTGGATCATATAGCACACACTGATTTGTAATAGGTGCTTTTTCACTTAACTGTATGTTCTTAGTAGCTTTGTTTTAATGCTTGCCTGAATTGGGGTGATTGTATAATAAGATGGGTAAAATAGAAAAATATGTCAGTAGCTCACTTTGTGTCTGGGGGAGGGGGAAAAAAAGATGTCTAAGCAGATTGTTTCCCAGGGAGATTATTTTCTTTTCCCAAAAGCTGCTCTCATAACATCATCCTTTCACTGCCAACTCTGAGTGGTCCATGATTTCTGCTTCATTTCCCATTTGCTTGTTAGCCCACAGCTGTCTGGCTTCTGACCCCAGTGGTTTGCCAAAATTCCTTTTGCTATGAACTGAATTGTGCCACTCACCCCCCCTCCAGTTCGTGTGATGAAACCCTCTATGTGATAGTGTTTGGAGATGGGATGTAGTTGAGTCAAGGTCATGAAGCTGGGGTCATGTGATAGGATTAGTGACCCCAGAGAGCTCACTTGCTCTCCTGCTCTTTCCCTGCCATGTGAGGGTGCAGGGAGAAGGCAGCCATCTGCAGGCCAGGAAGAGAGCCCTCACTGGGAACCAGCCGTGCTGGCACCTTGATTTTGGACTACCAGCTGAAGTCTGCTGCTGCTGCCGCTGCTAAGTCACATCAGTTGTGTCCGACTCTGTGCCACCCCATAGATGGCAGCCCACCAGGCTCCGCCATCCCTAGGATTCTCCAGGCAAGAACACTGGAGTGGGTTGCCATTTCCTTCTCTAACCCAACTGAAGTCTAGCTATGAAAAAGTAGATTTCTGTCGTTTAAGCTTCTCTATGGTACTTTGTTACAGCAGCATAAGCTAAGAGACTTTTTTGAAAATCACCAGTGATTTCTTAACTGAAAAATTTGGTGACTTTTTTCTTGTTACTGGCCCTTTTCCTAAATTTAACCCTAAATCCTGCTTCCCTTCTCTAACCTCCCTGGCCTTGCAAGTCCTTCTCCTCTTTCCCTAAGAGCCATCCTCAACTTTGGCCCTTACCCTGGGCTCTCCCCCATACTTTCCACCAGGAGGGCTGTACCCCTAAACCACTGACCCCTCCTCTTCATATCACTTCCACATTGGCATTTAACCCTTGTGCTTCTTCATCTGCAAAGTGCCCCTCACTTGGTGACTGAGCAAGTATCCAGAGCCTCTGTGTGCTCACACGTAGTCCAGTCTCTAAAATCTCGTGCCCGTGCTGTGCGCCTGGCCTTTCCCCTGGGCTTTAGGCCCATGCCTTGGCCTGTGTGGTACAGCTCTCTGTCCCTCTTCATGTTGCTGCCTCTCAAACACAGTGTAACCAAAACTTCTTTGTCTCCCAGCAAAACTCGTTTTTCTGATTAGCTTGTGGCCTAAGAATAAAATATGATGAAATAAAAATAAAACCTAGAAAGATAAGGTGGGATTTTCTCTCTCCCTGTTTTCTTATATGATATACATTCCACCCTTGTTCACTATTTGAAGTTTTTGAATATGGATCCTTTATCAGATCTTGTTAAAACTGGTACTCATGGGTGCCAAGGATGAATTATTATATACATAGGAGAGCATTTCAGAGTCCCATTTGTTCAGTTATTCATCATAAGTTTCCTAGATGAGTCTGAACTTCCTCTGTGCTGTATGGGGAAATAAGAGGTATTTGCTCATCACTCATTCACTGCTATAGATCCTTTAAGAGAACTGAAAAGAATATCTTGTATCTAAAACATCTTTGTTCTTTTTAAAGAAATGGTGGCTGTTTTGGGGCAATTCTGCCTTTAAATGCAGAGACCAAGTGTGTTCCAAAAGAAAAACCACAAAGTCAGGTAGGCTGAGTGGGCTGGCCACAGTTGACTGACAGCTCCCAAGACATGTCCATCTGGGTCTTGTTCACCAGTTACTCCAATCCAGTGACAAGGCATGAATGTGCACCCCCAAAATAAGATAGGTATAGGAGAAGGCAATGGCACCCCACTCCAGTACTCTTGCCTGGAAAATCCCATGGACAGAGGAGCCTGGTGGGCTGCAGTTCATGGGGTGGCGAAGAGTCGGACACGACTGAGCGACTTCACTTTCACTTTTCACTTTCATGCACTGGAGAAGGAAATGGCAACCCACTCCAGTGTTCTTGCCTGGAGAATCCCAGGGACGGGGAGCCTGGTGGGCTGCCGCCTATGGGGTCACACAGAGTTGGACATGACTGACGCGACTAAGCAGCAGCAGGGATTGCTTTTGAAGTAACATTTTTATCAAATGCTGCTGATTCCACAGGACTTTGGCTTGAGGTCTGGAAAGCATGGCAAGAGTTAAACTTTCATTGACTTTTTCCAATTAGATCATTTNATCATATAGCACACACTGATTTGTAATAGGTGCTTTTTCACTTAACTGTATGTTCTTAGTAGCTTTGTTTTAATGCTTGCCTGAATTGGGGTGATTGTATAATAAGATGGGTAAAATAGAAAAATATGTCAGTAGCTCACTTTGTGTCTGGGGGAGGGGGAAAAAAAGATGTCTAAGCAGATTGTTTCCCAGGGAGATTATTTTCTTTTCCCAAAAGCTGCTCTCATAACATCATCCTTTCACTGCCAACTCTGAGTGGTCCATGATTTCTGCTTCATTTCCCATTTGCTTGTTAGCCCACAGCTGTCTGGCTTCTGACCCCAGTGGTTTGCCAAAATTCCTTTTGCTATGAACTGAATTGTGCCACTCACCCCCCCTCCAGTTCGTGTGATGAAACCCTCTATGTGATAGTGTTTGGAGATGGGATGTAGTTGAGTCAAGGTCATGAAGCTGGGGTCATGTGATAGGATTAGTGACCCCAGAGAGCTCACTTGCTCTCCTGCTCTTTCCCTGCCATGTGAGGGTGCAGGGAGAAGGCAGCCATCTGCAGGCCAGGAAGAGAGCCCTCACTGGGAACCAGCCGTGCTGGCACCTTGATTTTGGACTACCAGCTGAAGTCTGCTGCTGCTGCCGCTGCTAAGTCACATCAGTTGTGTCCGACTCTGTGCCACCCCATAGATGGCAGCCCACCAGGCTCCGCCATCCCTAGGATTCTCCAGGCAAGAACACTGGAGTGGGTTGCCATTTCCTTCTCTAACCCAACTGAAGTCTAGCTATGAAAAAGTAGATTTCTGTCGTTTAAGCTTCTCTATGGTACTTTGTTACAGCAGCATAAGCTAAGAGACTTTTTTGAAAATCACCAGTGATTTCTTAACTGAAAAATTTGGTGACTTTTTTCTTGTTACTGGCCCTTTTCCTAAATTTAACCCTAAATCCTGCTTCCCTTCTCTAACCTCCCTGGCCTTGCAAGTCCTTCTCCTCTTTCCCTAAGAGCCATCCTCAACTTTGGCCCTTACCCTGGGCTCTCCCCCATACTTTCCACCAGGAGGGCTGTACCCCTAAACCACTGACCCCTCCTCTTCATATCACTTCCACATTGGCATTTAACCCTTGTGCTTCTTCATCTGCAAAGTGCCCCTCACTTGGTGACTGAGCAAGTATCCAGAGCCTCTGTGTGCTCACACGTAGTCCAGTCTCTAAAATCTCGTGCCCGTGCTGTGCGCCTGGCCTTTCCCCTGGGCTTTAGGCCCATGCCTTGGCCTGTGTGGTACAGCTCTCTGTCCCTCTTCATGTTGCTGCCTCTCAAACACAGTGTAACCAAAACTTCTTTGTCTCCCAGCAAAACTCGTTTTTCTGATTAGCTTGTGGCCTAAGAATAAAATATGATGAAATAAAAATAAAACCTAGAAAGATAAGGTGGGATTTTCTCTCTCCCTGTTTTCTTATATGATATACATTCCACCCTTGTTCACTATTTGAAGTTTTTGAATATGGATCCTTTATCAGATCTTGTTAAAACTGGTACTCATGGGTGCCAAGGATGAATTATTATATACATAGGAGAGCATTTCAGAGTCCCATTTGTTCAGTTATTCATCATAAGTTTCCTAGATGAGTCTGAACTTCCTCTGTGCTGTATGGGGAAATAAGAGGTATTTGCTCATCACTCATTCACTGCTATAGATCCTTTAAGAGAACTGAAAAGAATATCTTGTATCTAAAACATCTTTGTTCTTTTTAAAGAAATGGTGGCTGTTTTGGGGCAATTCTGCCTTTAAATGCAGAGACCAAGTGTGTTCCAAAAGAAAAACCACAAAGTCAGGTAGGCTGAGTGGGCTGGCCACAGTTGACTGACAGCTCCCAAGACATGTCCATCTGGGTCTTGTTCACCAGTTACTCCAATCCAGTGACAAGGCATGAATGTGCACCCCCAAAATAAGATAGGTATAGGAGAAGGCAATGGCACCCCACTCCAGTACTCTTGCCTGGAAAATCCCATGGACAGAGGAGCCTGGTGGGCTGCAGTTCATGGGGTGGCGAAGAGTCGGACACGACTGAGCGACTTCACTTTCACTTTTCACTTTCATGCACTGGAGAAGGAAATGGCAACCCACTCCAGTGTTCTTGCCTGGAGAATCCCAGGGACGGGGAGCCTGGTGGGCTGCCGCCTATGGGGTCACACAGAGTTGGACATGACTGACGCGACTAAGCAGCAGCAGGGATTGCTTTTGAAGTAACATTTTTATCAAATGCTGCTGATTCCACAGGACTTTGGCTTGAGGTCTGGAAAGCATGGCAAGAGTTAAACTTTCATTGACTTTTTCCAATTAGATCATTTCACCCCTAGCTAATAATGAGAAAGAGTCTTTAAAAAAATCTTTTCCTTAGGCCATCATATTATTGTTCTGTTTGTAGTAAATTTAGAAATTAGGCTATGTTGCTAACTGGTTGGATAATCTTAGGTAAGTCGCTTAGCCTCTAGGAGTGTCCATGGTCTTATCTGTAAAACAAAGGTATTGATCCTGGCTTACGTGATCACCAAGATCCCTGCCAGTCTGCCACTCTGTGACTTTTCTGCCTCTGCTAGTTAAGCAGGTGTGTATACAGCCTAATGCTTGCCTCCTTAGGAGTATTTTGTTGTTGCTGCTGCTGCTGTTATTGAGCTGGTAGCAAGCTTTAATCACTGCAACTCTAAACTGAGTGACTTGGAATCACTTCACAAATGCTTCTAAGTGAATGAAATAATGTACCATTAGAATCCTAAGATGACCCTCTATGTGCCAAAACAAAACAAAACAAAACAAAACACCTGTTAACTTTCTAATTCCATAATTATGGAAAAGCAGAGACATCACTTTGCCGTCCAAGGTATTGTTTTCCAGTTGTCATGTGTGGGTGTGAGAGTTGGACCATAAAGAAACCTGAGAGCCAAAGAATTGATGCTTTCAATTTGTAGTGTTGGAGAAAACTTTTGAGAGGCACTTGGACAACAAGGAGATCAAGCCAGTCAATCCTAAAGGAAATCAGCCCTGAATATTTATCAGAAGAACTGATGCTGAAGCTACAATACTTTGGCCACCTGATGCAGAAAAGAGCCAACTTATTGCAAAAGACCCTTCAGTTCAGTTCAGTCGCTCAGTCGTGTCCGACTCTTTGCGATCCCATGAATCGCAGCACGCCAGGTTGCCATGATCTTCGTTTTCTGAATGTTGAGCTTTAAGCCAACTTTTTCTCTCTCCTCCTTCACTTTCATAAGAGGCTTTTTAGCTCCTCTTCACTTTACTGGGGGAAATTGAGGGCAGAAGGAGAAGGGGGCAACAGAGGATGAGATGGTTGGATGGCATCACTGACTCAATGGATATGAGCTTGAGTAAACGCTGGGAGATAGTGGAGAACAGGGAAGCCTGGCGTGCTGCAATCCATGGTGTTGCAAAGACTCAGACACCACTGAGTGACTGAACAACAGCAGTTAAGAAACTACCACAATAGCACACAATTAGCAACATTTATCAGTTTATCAAAGCTTCTGGTTTTTTTTTTAACTTAATTTGATACTTCTTGGACCTTTTCCTATTCTTTCTTTTTATCTTCAGCATTAGCAGTTAGTGTTCTTCAGATCAGGCATCTTTTTCCGCAAAGAAATAAGAGAAATCACTTACCAAGAGTTAGTGTACACACCATGAAAGGAAGCAAACAATGAAGTCACTTTGAGATGCTGATGCTGTGTGTCATTCACAGCTTGACCAGTTAGGCAATGGCCTGCTGCTCAGAGGAACCTTGAAAAAACCCCTCAAATTCTTGTCTTTTTAAAACTGCCGTGGACCTGCAGGGTTTTTGGTTTTTTTTTTTTTTTTTTTTTTTTTTAACTTTTTGTTCCCATTGCTCTGGATGGACCAATGCTTCTGACTAAAACAATAAAGAGAGCCCCCAGATCCTTCTCCTCCATATGCTGAAGTCCAAATTGTCCGGCAGCTTACAGAGCGCTTGGAGTGCACTGGGTTTTGTCATTTCCCAGTTCCTGCCAGTAAGGATGTTGAAAGGGCTAAGAGAGACAACTCCATGGTTTTTTACCAAAGTCAGCAAGAGAAATAGGGCTATACAAACTTTCTCATATTTAGGTTCAGTTTAACTTTTCAATGCCTCATTTTGGGGGCACAAGACTGCACACAATCTCCTGACAAGGTTGCTTTCTACCTCTACTGTTTCCTCTGTTTGCTCATGTAGTGTTGTACTGTAACCTTCCTTATGATACCCTAAGGGGGATCCTTAACCAGGGGCGATGTGTGCTCGCCTCAACCCCTCTCTGTAGGGTCAGGAACACAGACCGTCTGCCTGTTTGATCTGTTTCCATAAAAGATCTCACAACACTTACTCCTTCCCCTGAATTCCTTGACTTCACACAATATTTTACACTTATTTCCACCATTTGACCTTCTTCTGGCCAGTATTGCCCACTCCGCAAGTGGCCTGAGTGTTCCTCCAGCTTCATGGTTCCATCCTGCACCCTGATTTGGTTTCAGCTCTCCGTCTCCTCTGTCCCAAGCTCTGCACGCCCAAGTTCACGTCCACGGGCTCCCCTGAGGCTCTGCATGTGCCCGTGCACCCTCGTGACCTATCTAAAATGGCTCGCCTTCAGACTCTTCTGTAGTACAGCACCATCCTGCAAGTCCTCCCTGGTCACTGCCCACCTGCAGCCCCAGAGCTGCAGTCCACCCAGAGCATCCTTCATGGGGTAGAATTAGTTGTGAACATGTGCGCATGTGCTATGTCACTTTCACCGCCAGGCTCCCCTGTCCATGGGATTCTCTAGGCGAGAATGCTGGAATGGGCTGCTATGCGCTTCTCTATGCTATCTCTCCCTGACCCGGGGATCAGATCTGCGTCCCTCACGTTTCTGCATTGGCAGGCGGGTTCTTACCACTAGAGCCACATGGGAAGCCCAGTTGTAACATAAAATTTAACTCCCAAAAGAGCAGCATCCACTTGGTTTTTGCTTGGTTTTTGTCTTGATGCTCAAATGCCTTGAAAGAGCACCCTTGGCTTGCATTCATGACACTGAAAGTCTTCCGCCTGAAGCTGACCTTTCTCGTGTGCTATCATTCTTCACTCTGTGCTCTCACCTTAGTAAGGAATGTTCCCTTCATCACTGAATGCGTCCTTCTCCCACCCCTTCTGTTTTCACTTCTTTATAAAGCCCATCCTAATCAAGTAATTTTTTACAAAGCAGGAGATTTGGCAGGCACTAGCTGTTTGGGACCTGCCAAGCCAAGACAGTTGAAGGTGGCTATAAAAGATTTTGTAAATACCATTTGCACCAGAGGCACAGCAGCAGCTTTTTTGGCTGAAAAACGGTCTCAGCCAAGCTGAAGCTGATTACATTGGCCATGCAACAAAGGTAATTTATTCATTATACCCCAAATCTCCCATTAACTAAAAGCAGGATTTCAACTGCTGATTGAAAGGAAGCTGATGGATCAGAGCACAATTACCCTCTAGACCAAAAAGGTAGTGACTCTTAAGAGTACTTTCTAATTGTTTTTCTTTCCTAAACCTAATTACTGTTGGCTGTGCAGATATCTAATAATTAACTTATTCATATAACATTAACCTATATTTTTTTCCCATAACCACTCCCATTCTAATTCACATTTTGCATTTCTGGTGGTTTTATATCTGTTTAAAGTCTTCCTAGATTTCTGTGTGGCTTTTATCAAAAATACTTTATAAAGCAAGGACTCAGCTGAATTCTTTCCCTGAGAGGATGGGTGTTCATTTCTTGAGAAAACCAAGAACTCTGGAGAGTTCTTCCCATTTCTCTAGTATAGATGTGTCTCCTGAGCTTCAGATGGCATTTGCCTCTTCCCCAAGTCTCAGTGATCACCACTTACCATCTTGGTCCACTGAAAACTGTGGACTTTCTGCCCTTACCCTCTGGTTGTCAGCAATTTAATGTGAATGCCAGGTTAAGAGAAATTCTTCCTATCTTTCTTCACAGACACCCTCCCCCTAGGGCTGAGCAGACACCTTCGGACTTTCCAAACTCATAATTAAACCCCCTGACAATTTTCTTTTCTGACTCACTTGCAAGATAAATGCATCAAAGAAGATTAATTTTTGCTCTCTCCATGTCTGTATCCAGTGTGTGTGTAGTGATGGCAGTGGTGTGGGAAGGAGATCTGTGTCTACTTTGAAATACATACTGCAATTGTAACTTTTCTTAGCTTGCCCATGACTAATTCAGAGCCCAAAGTTTACAAGGGACCCATGAGGGGCTGAGAAGGAAGTGGGTGTGTTTGTGCAGATGAAACGCAGATGAATTTCAAAGTTATCTTCCTACTAGCAAAGGCAGATTGAAGGAAACAGACCATTGAGAGCTGCTGACTCACTCATGGATTTTCCCCCTTACTCCATTCTCCTGTCTTGTCCCCTAACTCCGCTTACTTCCTTTAGAGAAACTAAGTGTGGTCTTTCTCAGACATGCTGACCCCTACACCTCTCAGAGCACTGGTTTCGATCTGCACAGACAGGATGCTGGTTTTCCAGTCTCTGTAACCTCAGCAGTCCTTCTATTCTCTTCCCAGAAGGAAGCGCAGCATGGGACTCTGGTGGTGATGCTCTGAGTCACTCCTATTCATAGGCCCTTGATGGTCCTGCTCACTGTAGCCTCAGTGCTAGGAATCTCAGTTCTTCTTTGCCTTGGAATTTGAGGGGGTGAAGAAGCCTACTTTCCTTAGGAAATGTTTGAAGGGGGTAGTTTTCTGGTAGGCTGATAGACGAGTCTTGTCGGGTGTGTGGGTATGGATGTGGAAACTTTCAGTGTCGGATAACGCCCATCTAGTTAGCCTGGAAGGAATCCTGGTCCATGTGGCCTCGAGAGGAGAGCTATCTGTTTGTGTTCTGAATGTCTTTATCTTGTTATTAAAAGACATTCTCTGGGGATGTGTCCTGTGTGTCTGTCAGTGGAGTCTGACTTCCCTTTTGTTCTCAGGGAGGAAGATGAGTACTCAGAATTGCGATCAGAGCTCAGCCAGAGTCAACACGAGGCCAATGAGGACTCTCGCAGCGTGGACCAGGACCAGACCTCTGTGTCTGTCCCTGAAAACCAGTCCACCATGGTCACTGCAGACATGGGTAAGTCCGCCTGCTGTTGCCGCAACGCCAGGGCTCGGTTTCGGGATTGTAATCAAAACTTTAGAAGCATGAGGCAGCCTGGATTGAGATTTAGTGAGTCAAGCAGCTTGTTGAGTAGATAAAGACAGGTGAAGGCTCATTCATTTCAGTTCTCTACATCTTCCTTTGTTGGTCACAGTGGAACCAAAGAGCTGAATTCCCTTTCTGCCTTGATGTTTATGATTCAAACGTGTCACCTTCTACGTGAAAAGTCAGGAAGTAGGGAACCAGGTAAAAAGGTGATTGCACTGTTCAAAGTTCAGTAAAACTGAGCTGTGATGGCAAGAATGGAAAGGATGGGCTGAGGATCGACTCACTGCAGGGGAGGAGGCGGTAGGTTCAGCAGCTCTGGGGTAAGCAGGATCCAAAATGACTCTTTAAAACGTTCATCCTGAGTGACTCAGAATGATTGTATTCCTTACTAAGGAAGTTTGGTTGAGAAATGATTTGGGAAATAAATATATTTTGTTTGAGGTTGTGAAGAAATGTCTGTATGAAAATAGCTGGTAACAGCACATTGGTATGGTGTGTCTTAAACTACAGGTTATGACCCTTCTAAGTAGGTCTTGAAATTACATGAAAAATCAAAATGTTTTAAAAATGAAATCAAATAGGAAAAAAAAACAGAATGATAGTATTGTTTTTTCAAGACATGTATTTGTTGGATATGTATATGTCGTAAGTTGCCAAGGGAAATGTTCTAACTATGGGTTGCAATTGAAGTGTTGGAAAACCTCTGGCCAATTTGAAGATGCTCAACTAGATCTCTGGAGAGATTGGGGTTGTGGATAAAGGCTTTGAAGTTATGAGGTAAAGAGCTCCCTATGGTTGAAAGGATGTGAAGTCCAAATGCACCATATCTTAGGAAATGCTCACATATAAGGGGGTGATGGGAAAGGAACAAGGAGAAGGAAGAGAAAGTATAGTACAGTTTCAGTTTAGTTCAGTTCAGTCACTCAGTTGTGTCCGACTCTTTGTGACCCCATAAATCGCAGCACACCAGGCCTCCCTGTCCATCACCAACTCCCGGAGTTCACTCAGACTCAGATCCATCAAGTCAGTGATGCCATCCAGCCATCTCATCCTCTGTCGTCCCCTTCTCCTCCTGCCCCCAATCCCTCCCAGCATCAGAGTCTTTTCCAATGAGTCAACTCTTCGCATGAGGTACAGTTTACATTAGAACTTAAGTTTCCATTGGGGAGAGAGTGACTTTAATAAATATTAAACATTTATGCTTAATTATAAACCTATATAATAACCAGGGCTTCCCTATATAGACTTATAATATAACCAGGGCTTCCCTGCTAGCTCAGCTGATAAAGAACCCACCTGCAATGCGAGAGACCCTGGTTCGACTCCTGGATCAGGAAGATCCTCTGGAGAAGGGATAGGCTATCCACTCCAGTATTCCTGGGCTTCTCTGGTGGCTCAGCTGCTATAGAATCCACCTGCAGTGTGGGAGACTTGGGTTCAGTCCCTGGGTTTGGAAGATCCCCTGGAGAAGGGAAAGGCTACCCACTCCAGTATTCTGGCCTGGAGAATTCATAGACTACAGTTCATGGGTTCGCAGAGTCGGACACAACTGAGTGACTTTCACAACAACCTGCATAAACCTATATACATGGTGTAACATCAAGTACCATGGCAGTGTGTCAAAGGAATTCAGTTTAAGATTTCCAGGAGGGCTTCCTCTCAGAAGTGACATTTGAGCTGAGATGTGGAGGGTAAGTAGGAATTGGGTGCATGAGAGAGGAAGTAGCATGCAGGGAAGAGGGGATGATGTATTCAAGGCGGTGAATAAGACCCTCTTTTATGAAGGGTGCAGAGGTGTGAGACAGAGGCTGGGAGAGGCAGGCCGGAGCCAGACTGCACAAGATCGCGTAGACCACTCTAGGGAGTCTGACCGTTATTCAGCGACCCAGGAGAAACCACTGAATGATTTTAACAGCTGTGGATGGGAGGGATGAGATGATCAGATGGCATTTTGAATCAATCACTCTGTAGTGAAGAGAAAGAATCAGTGGATCAAGAGTGAATGGGCGAGGCCAGCCTGGAAACCTTTGCTGAAGTCAAAGTGGGCAAAACTATTGCCAGAATTAAAGGTGGTGGCCGTTGAGACGTGGAAAAGCAGATGAGTACAGAAAATTGACAAGGTCTTCCAAGGAATCCATCACAGGGTGAAGGAGGGAGGCATGCGTGGGTGTCCCATAAGTGTCTGGTTTGCCCAGTGGATGGGTGGCAGGGCCAATCAGCTATATGGGAGCAAAGGTAAAAGGACTCAGTGGTTTTGCTCTGAATTTAGTTTTGTTGGGGAGGGGCATGAGTGGGGTGGAGAGGGGGGTGTGTGTTTTGTTTGGGCAGAAGTTTCAGGTGTCCGGAGCTATCTGGGTGGAGATGTTGGGAAGGCAGTAGGTACACATAAACCACAACAGGTCTGGCTGAAAAAAGCAGTCGGGAGACATCAGGCTGTTTGCAGATAGTTACGGAAGCAGTAGAAATCGATGTGAAGAGCAGAGTGTAGAGAACTAGAGGCTAGGTATAGGGGGCCACCGGCCCAGGAGAAGATGCAGGAGAACCTCGTGGCAGGGATGATTCTCTCGGCGTCTCGGTCTCGGCTCAAGCGCGCCTTCCCAAAGCACCTTGCAAGCACCCATCTGTGTGTGTCCGGCGCTGCCTCTCACCACCTCGCTGGTCTCCTCCTTACGTCACACTGAAAGTTTAAATGATGCGTTTGTACTTCTTTACTTGACTGATGCCCCCACTAAACCGCACTGAGCAAAAGCTTGTGTATTTTCTCTACTCGTGGCTCTCCGGAGCCCACCACCGGGCCCGGCACAGAGTGCGGTGTGGGTTCAGAGATACGTGTTTGAATGAAGGGGTGGGCTGTGAACCAGTCCATCAACCAGGCGGTCAGCCGGAGCCGTAAGAAGGAAATGCGGAGAGCTGTGCCCTCTCGTAAGGAAGGAGGTCCCCAGCATGGATGGCTGCTAAGGCCACGTGAGATGAGTTTAGGTACATCGATGTCCCTGAGTGCTGGGTACTGATACCAGCTTTAGCCAGGTGGAAATGGGGTGAGGAGAGGGCTTGCCTTGCGGGCCTGGGGCCTTGGCTTCAGGCTAAAGCTGCTTCCCGCACACTGAACCCAGACCGCAGGCCTGCCGTCACAGCACACACACACCCTGGCGACCAGCCCACGTCCTCCGGGCTCCATTATACCAGCATCATAATCTTATCCTGGCGGCCTCAATCTTCTGGGCTCAGGCTTCCAGCCTCCGGCGGTCAGACACGTGCAGGCAGCCGAGAAGTTTCCGTCACTGCCCAGATGCATTCCTACACCCACCCCTCCATTCAGTTCTCTGAAACTATTTTTCATGAAATTAAGCAAGTGACCCACACTCCAACAAAATTTCTTAGTCAAAGAAACTTGGGGAGTTGAAGGGCAAACCCCCTCCAGTGGATGGGGAGGGTAGTGGGGTACATCTTCACTGTGGGCGTCCCAGGGCTCCCGTTGGGGGGAATCCCCTGTATTCGGGTGCCCCCACGGGAGCCAGTGTCTGCCCGTCTGCACCAGGAGCAGGCTTTGTTTTCCCAAATCAGGTATTTTCGCCCTTTCCCTCAGTAAAAATGCATGTTCGTTACAACTGGTAGTAGTTTCATTCCCAACAAGCCTGGGCTCCTGCAGGGAAGGGACCCTTGTCTGCCTGGGGCCTGTGTGTCTTCTCTGCCCGCAGTAGGAGCTATCAGTCATTCATGTGACCGCTCGCTGAATGCCGTGCTAGGGATGGGTCTGTGAGACCCAGAACCTGCCCTCAGATCTCAGTGCTCGCAGGCTCACACCCTTCATCCCCAGAGTGACATCCCTACTTCTGACTCCGACCTGCAGGCCTGCGGAGCCTGGAGAGCCCCCACCTCAAGCCTTGCCCTTCCCGACGCTTCCTGCTTCCTTCCCGCTTTGGCCACACCAGCCTTCCGTGCTATCCCTCAGACCTGACCAGCGTCTCTGACCTCAGGGTCCCTGCATCCACTGATGCCCACTTGTCCTTTCTCTCACAGTCAGTCTGCTCTCCCCTCGTCACAGCCTCCCCCGGCCCCTCGGGGGGTCCTGGACTGTCCCTCACGTGCACGCTGCTTGGCCTCCGCTCCACACGTGTGTCCCTCCCTTCTCACCCCACCTCATCGCATTTCATCCCACTTAGCCCTCCAGGATGCCACCTCCCGTGTGTCCCTCCCATCCCCCCACCTCATCCCTCTTCATCGCACTTAGCCCTCCATTGTGTCCCTCCCATCCCCCCACCTCATCCCTCTTCATCACACTTAGCCCTCCGGGATGCCACCTCCCGTGTGTCTTTACTTCCTTATGTGTATCACCAGTCTTGGTCAGTCCTTGTGCTGGAATGCCAGCTCCACGTGGGCAGGAACTTGGACTCTTCGACATAGCGGTGCCCACTCACAGGAGGCTTCCAGAGAGGTGAGTGACAGGGAGCAACTTGGAGCTTGTGGTTGTCTGGAGGATGCAAAGGGAACATGGAATGCCTGCCAGTGGAGCACGCTGGAAGATGGACGGGGGCCACAGCCTCTGGTGGGAGCGTCAGAATGTGCCAGAAGTCACACCTAGGCTGACAGCAGAGGGATAAGTGGGAACAACTGGGCACAGAGGGGGCAGGAAGAGAGTGCAGTGGGCACGGCCACCCCTGCCAGGACCCCGCGGAGGGCAGGCCTGGGGACAGCAGGAGGAGCAGCTCACGAAAGCCCAGCAGAACACCCCCTGAACGTCCATCAGACCTGGGTGGCTGCCTCCTCTTACTCCCGTGCCATTTTCCAATTCAATTGCTTCAGCAGGGAAAAAAGCTTCCATTTATAAACACCTTTATAGGAAATCATTAAAACTCATCCATTTCATTATGACTGCTGTATTTGAAAACCTCCATTAGCCACCCAGCTTGGCTAATTTTGAGCTGGATTTTATATACTGAGTTGGCTGCAGTATATTTGCCGATTTCCATTTAAGATAATAGGAGTAGGCCCTTCATCAGAAATCACTTGTCTTTTGTGTTCAAACCCACTTCGATAAGCTGGCTCCAGGGCATGGTCCTCAGAGCCTGGACAAGGAAACCCGCAATGTAGAAGGTGCTTTGACCTACCTAAGCAGTCCTATATAGGAGAAAGGTCCCAATGGTGTCACGTTGCATCTTCAAGTAAACTGCATTACCTCTGTTCAAACCTAGTCACGAAATCATTTGTAAAATAAAGATAAGTAGACAAAGATAAAGTAGGAGTTATGGCTTGGGATTTCTGTTTCCTCACCTTGGCAAAGAGTTCTCATTAAAAGGGAGGCTGCAGATCATGGCTGACGTGGTTTATTCACTTACTTTGTGTTGAGCATTGACAGGCATCCTCAAGTTCGGTCCTCAGTCTTAAAGGAGGCACTATAGAGCTCCTCACCTGTGAAACTGAGATAACAGGAGTTCAGAGAGGGCAAGTCACTTGTCCAGGCTGCACAGCTAAGCACTTATTTTTGTTCCTGACACCCATGTATCTATAGGTGGGTTTCCTTTCACAGGAAAACATGCCTTTGGCTGGTGTGCTCTGCTTACCACCATCCTGTGAGGTCTCTAGAGCTGGCAGCAGAATTTAGGGAGCCACTGTCTATAATCAGAGCTCCTGGCTTACTAGCAAAGTGTCTGATGTTCACTGAGATGCTCCAGATCTCCACCTTAGCTCCCACACCCTTAGACCAGCCCATGCTGGGTGCTGTAGCAGAGCCGAGCACAGATGTGTGAGATGGCACTGGTCATGCTAGCTTGTGGGTGGGGGGTGGGGGTGGGGGTGCATTCCCTCCTGCAGGCTGTCTTCCCACCTCTGTTCATGGAACAGCAAAGCTGGTCTGGAGCAATTGTCTGTAAAACAAAATCCCTGACCCCACAGACCTTTGCACAGGCTGTGATAGGTTCTCCTCCTGTATTTTGAAATTTCTTCTGATTTTTGGTGAGAAAGTCTTATTGTGGAATTTAGCAGTGCTGAACTATCATCCCTTAGGGAGGGAAGAAAGCATATGCCCCCACGCTTGCTGGTGTGATCATTTAGACAGAGATTTCCTCCTTATGCATAGTTTTTGGAAGACAACCAAGGAAGAATTTACACATGAAACCTGGCTGTTTGGCACAGCTGTGACTATGAAATACGTTTAATGTTAAAGCCAGATTTTCCTGGCTTAATGCAGCATGAGGCTTAATGGCTCAGGAGAAATGTTCCAAAGTGTTGAGCAGCCCCTCCCAGTGGGGAGAAAGGGGATTTGGGGCAGGGAAGGAAAGACAGTCCTGCCTTCTCCAAAACTGATTTTGCAGAATAGGAGAGAAGTATTTACAAAGGCAGGGCAGCCTGTCCAGAGAAAATTCGATTTCTGTTAGGAATGAGGCACTAAGGAGGCAGTTGCCCTCTGGCAGAGCATGTTTAAAGGAGAATCAGATTCTTGGTAACCTGATTCTGAAACTTTGCGGAACCAGTCCATAGGTTGACAATGTTAGACAGGACAGAAACTAGCACCCTGACTTGTCAATGAAACAGGCCCAGCCCTGTGCTACTTTGTTTTTTTTTTTTTTGGTCTCCTTTAATTGGGCAACTTAATCTTTCCAAAGAAGTTCATGAAAACCCCTGAAAACCAAGCCCAGGGCAGGCTTAGAAGTTTCAAACAGTGACTCACAGAAGGCTAAGGTGACTGTGTCCTTCCTTGCGAGGATATGAGCCTGGTCAGACAAGGCCTGTCTGCGAATGTGACCTTGGCCTTGTGGCCGAGGAGGCCTCTAAAATCATTCCAGAACTTTCCTTAGGAACCAAGCTTGAGAGCAGACAAGATTATTGCCCCACGTCATCTTGTGTCACTTTGGACTATTTCCCTCAAACTACTGTTCAGTGTTTTGCAGCCCACAGAGGAGACTTGAGATATAAGACAGATACGGAAAGCCATGGATCATGTTTGTTCAGAATGAGCTCCCTTGACTCTTAGGTTCAGGAACTCCTCTTCTAAGATAATGAAGTGCAAGTCGCTCGGTCGTGTCTGACTCTTTGTGACCCCATGGACTATACAGTCCATGGAATTCTCCAGGCCAGAACACTGGAGCGGGTAGCCTTTCCCTTCTCCAGGGGATCTTCCCAACCCAGGGATCAAACCCAGGTCTCCCACACTGCAGGCAGATTCTTTACCAGCTGAGCCACAAGGGAAGCCCCTTCTAAGATAAGCAGCCTTTATTTTCTAAACAGACTGTATCTCCTTAGGTTGGACTGTTCTTTCAGTTGAAACTCATATTTTCCCTTAAAACCAGCAACCTAGACCTCTCACCTTTGAGATGGACTGCTCTCCGTCTGTGGAATGTGTATCTCTCATGATAAATCTAGTTCTTACCTCGGGGAAGAAAACACCAAAAACTCCCCAGCGTCACAGACTAGAGAACGGACGTGTGCACATAGAGGGCAAATGAGAGGGTGGATGAATTGAGAGTAGCATTCAAACGTATGCCTTGCCGTGTGTGAAATAGATAACTAGTGGGAACCAGCTATAGAACTCCGGGAGCTCAGCCTGGTACTCTGATGGCCTAGAAGGGTGGGATTCTGGGGGTGGGTGGGAGAGGGGACATATATATACTTACATCTGATTCACGTTGTTATGTGACAGAAACCAACCCAACATTGTAAAGCAGGTATTTTCCAGATAAACTTAAAAAAAAAAAAAAAGTCACACAGGAGTGTTAACTTCCCAGAGCAGCCTCAGAAAGCCTATTTTATCTGTAAGGGAAATAAAGTACAGGTGGTCACAAGTCTTGATGCAGGCCCAGCCCTTGCTGTGGACCTTGTTTTGGGGAGGAGAGGTTCTATGCACATCTTCCACTTTCTCCTGCTGCTTTGGAAGTGCCCCGCCACAGGCAGAGCCGCAGGGCCTAGGATGACCCCGCCCCCCACACCGCCCCGCCCCGTGTGCTGGCCCCGTTCACCCCCGGGGCTGGAGCCCGCCTGCCTCTTGAGCTGAGATGGATGATCCAGCCTGGGGGCAAGGCCCACTTGGCCTGAAGGGTAGTGAGCTTTGGGGGAAATGCTCAGAGGTGGGGTCTGCAAGCTGGGCAGCAACTGGGGGGCCTTGGGGTGCAGTGAGGGGCTGGGGTTTGTCCTCTAAGTACACTTCTAACTGTGTCTTCAGGGTAACCTCTCAGAGGCACAGGTGCAGAGCCGTCTTGAAGGCTGTGCGTGGAGAATGCCAAATCGCATCCCCTTTCTTCCCCTAAGGCTCCTCACCTTTGCAGTACTGGGTATTTTCTTACTCTTAGTTCAGTTCAGTTCAGTTCAGTCGCTCAGTCGTGTCCGACTCTTTGCGACCCCATGAACTGCAGCACGCCAGGCCTCCCTATCACCAACTCCCGGAGTTCATTCAGTCTCAAATCCATCGAGTCCGTGATGCCATCCATCCATCTCATCCTCTGTCGTCCCCTTCTCCTCCTGCCCCCAATCCCTCCCAGCATAAGAATCTTTTCCAATGACTCAACTCTTCGCATGAGGTGGCCAAAGTACTGGAGTTTCAGCTTTAGCATCATTCCTTCCAAAGAAGTCCCAGGGCTGATCTCCTTCAAAATGGGCTGGTTGGATCTCCTTGCAGTCCAAAGGACTCTCAAGAGTCTTCTCCAACACCACAGTTCAAAAGCATCGATTCTTCGGTGCTCAGCTTTCTTCACAGTCCAACTCTCACATCCATCATGACCACTTACTCTTAAAGCTATGCCAATTCAAATGGTTAGTCTTCACAGAAGTAGAATGATCACATGTGCACTTGAACTTCTCTTGGTTTGTTAGAGCCTTGCTCTCTGGAGACCCCTGTCAGAACTCTTCTGCCTCTGAGGCCGGGGTGGAGTGGGTGATGGGATCGTGTGAGGGCTGTGGCAGCTGAGAGGAGGGTCCTGAGGGGGGCAGGGGTGAGCCTTCACGCTGTCGAAGGCTGAGCGTACTGCTGTAGAAAAACACACTACGTCAAAACTGCACAGTGACAACATTAAAGACGGAACACATCCCCGACTGGTGAGATGTGCTATAGTGGAAGTCTTTGGGGAAAGAAACACTAAGGAGGCTCTGCCCTCCTAGTGAAGTCAGGACCCAGCAAGGGAGGGGCTGGCTCCTGGTGCTCTCACCCTGAGCAGTGTCTGTGTTCTTGGGGGTGATGTGGGTGGCATTCCTGTTCTTGTAGCTGGTTGAGAGATCGGTCATCATACTGGCCCCTGAGTTAATCTAGCCATCAACATTTCCAAGCTATCAGATCTCTTTGCCTTGAGGGTTGCAGTATTTGTTTTCACCTCAACTTTTTATTTTGATAAACTTACATAAAAGACACAATGAACCCCCTAAACCCTTTGCCTAGACTCACCAATGGGTAACGTTTTACATTCGGTATTTTTCCCTCTTGCACTTGGAGAACGTTTTTTTCTGAGCAGTTTGATGGTGAGAGGTATACACCATGCTGCTTCACCCTAGATATATGAGCACCAGCCTCTTAAGAACAGGGACCTTCTCAGTCCTAACCACAGCACCTTTAGCCCACCTGAGAATCTAACCACTGGTAGAACACTAACTACCTGTGGTCCACATGCAGACTCCCCACAAGCCCCATTCCTGCCTTCTGTCACCGTTGTTCAGTGTCTAGGATCAGTCAGGGCTCACCCATCTGTTTAGTTACCGCATCTTTCTTCTCTCCTTTATCTAGAACAGGTACCCACATTTTTGTCTCTCATGACACAGACATGTTGAGCAGGCCGGCTTAGTGGTGTCATAGAAAACCCTGCAGTCTTCATGGTCTGATTGTTTTCTTATTTGAGATTAACATTTTTTTGCAAGGATATGCATAGGTGATATGCATGTGTCCTCGCTACTGAGTTGCAGCTGGAGGTACAGAATGTCCATTTGTCCACTGCTTGTGATGTTGGGATGCTTTTAGACTGTAGCATCATTCTCATGAATCCTTGTCAGTAGACACAGACACTGTGTACGTGATGCAGGATGTAACTTCTGTGAATACTCTCTTATTCCTTTCCTCTCACCCCCTTCTGTCTTCTACTTGGCACTTAGACCCAGAAGTTGACTGCTCTGTCATTTTCTATGTTGTTTTGTCCTGGCTTTGTCGGTTCCTTGCTGGAGTTAGGGAGGGCCATGCTGCATGCAGAGTGGATGGTAGGGCTAAAAAGGAGGCCTAAACCCTCCTGGGTTCAGCTAGATTCAGCGGTGGGGCCCGGCATGACCCAAGCTGCTTCCTCCCTAGGGTGTCACCTCTCACCTCTTAGCAGAACGTCTGTCTTGATGCTGGGAGGACATGCAGCTCTTTCTTGCACTTCAGTGGCTTTACAAGGCGTGACGTGTGCCTGGTCAGAACAGCGGTAGGGGGCTGTGGGTCAGCGCTTGGAAGGCCTCATGGGTTCTAGTTACAGCCTGATGTGCCACGCTCACACAGGAGGGCTTTCGGGTGTTTCCCGGCAGGCCTACAGCTGCTTCTGTTTCTAAGACCAGCTGAGATTCACTGTGGCTAATATCCCTGCCTTCCATGGAAGCATCCTCCTTGGGGATCCCTCATTACCTGAAGGCCTTCCTCCGCTTTAGCAGCCTGTGGTCTCTCACGTGATAGTCTTTGACTTGAAGATAGTTGGTCAATAAGCAGCCTCACAAAAACTTGATGCTTTTGAAAGTTGGCTTAGAACAAGTCTTTCATTTCTTTCACACTTTCAACCCACGCGGACTTTATTAAGCACTCCTCCATGCCTGGTGGTGTGAGCATCTCCAAACACGAGGATGGATGAACAGAGTCCCCATTCCCCAAATACAGGCTTTGTAGGGTCCATGTTTCAGACACCAGGTAATTACAGGGAATATGATGCCTCAAAGAAAGAAATAGGAGACTATAGGCAATCAGGGAAAGCTTCCTGGAAGAGGAGACGTTAAGGCAAAGCCTTAAAAAGAGCCATTATGGGCTTCCCTCATGGGTCAGTGGTGAAGAATCTGCCTGCCACTGCAGGAGACACGAGTTCATTCCCTCTTCTGAGAAAATCCCACATGCTGTGGAGCAGCTCAGCTCAGGGGCCATGACTGTTGAGTCTGTGCTCTAGAGCCTGGGAGCCTCAACTACCGAAGCCTGCTTGCTCTAGAGCCCAGGGTCCATGGCCAAGAGAAACCCCTCCAGTGAGAAGCCCGGTCACTGCAACTAGAGAGCAGCCCCCGGTCACCACAACCGGAGAAAAGCCTGTGCCGCAGTGAAGACCCGGCATGGCCAGAAATAAGTAAGTAGGTTCTGAAAGCCCAGTATCTTTGAAAAAAAAAACAAAACCATTGTGAAGAAGAGAATGAGAGGGTTCCAGACTCAGCGGATACGTCACTCTGAAGAGAGTGCCGAGCCCTCGGAGTAGTTACATTTGAAGTTGGGACAATATTCTGGAGCAGCTTCCCTGGTGGCTCAGAGGTTAAAGCACCTGCCTGGAATGCTGGAGACCTGGGTTCGATTCCTGGGTCGGGAAGATCCCCTGGAGAAGGAAATGGCAACCCACTCCAGTACTCTTGCCTGGAGAATCCCATGGAGGGAGGAGCCTGGTGGGCTACAGTCCATGGGGTCGCAAAGGGTCGGACACGACTGAGCGACTTCACTTTCACTTTCACTTTTCATCTTCTGGTAGATGCTTGCTGCTTGAAATCCGAGGAACAGGGGAATATTTCTACTTTCGAGTCTCTTCAGCTGTATTTTTATTTGGGTTAGGGGTTTTGCCGGGGGTTCAGAAACAGTAGGGCCAGCTTTTAACACTGGATTCAAAATGAACCAGTTCTCCTATGGTTTATTGTATACAACGCTGGGGAGAGGGCTGGCTGATCTAAGGGAGAAAGAGGAAAACTAGCTTTGCCCACCAGTGTTTGTTTAACCAAGCAACAGTACTGATGAGGCTTCACCCCCGCAGCCGAGGGTGTCCTCTGACCTCCTTCCCAGGTTTCCCAGCTACTTCGGTCTCCCTCAAACAGCAACATAAAAACCTAAGCTCTGGGATCTCATTAGAAAAATAACCTGAGCTGTCTCTTCCAATTAGAAGTCTTACTGGGGTCCGGGGAAGGGTGCTGTTGTTTAGAAAAGACAGCAGCAGCAGCTGCGGCGAGGGAAGTGGGCAGAGCAGTGGAGAGGGCAGCCTGCCGAGTCCAAAGGGGCCACTGCTGGCCACTCCACACGTTGCTGTCATGGGAGGAGCTGGGCCCATGATTGCCCCACCTTCTAATGTTACAGAAATAGCTGTAAATTCTAATAATGTTTAAGTGTTGGCAATTAACTCAAGAATCATTTTGGGTTTGTTTTTTTTTTTTTTTTTAAAAGGTTGGGCCAGATACCAAACCCTAAAATCCAATCAAAATACCTTTTGGGCTACTGGAGGTTAGTTTGCTCCTGTGGTTCTCTGGTTGAAGGGAGATGACATTCCATTTATCCTTCAGTGTCCTGGTTTCATCTTTACAGCTAATTAAGCAACTGGAAGGCAGAGTGCCAAGACTGTGTGAGTTTAGTCCATGCCAGAATTCCCTTTACACTGTACTTGAATGGTCTACAGCTTAAAGTTAATTGAAAATTAGCATCAGAAGAAGCCATATGAAATCTGCACGTGTGAGCTGTGGCTGAAGAAACTGGCAGTCACATCGCTTCGCACCACCTGTGCTTTCTCTTGCACCTGAATTCTTTGAGCACCTATTGCTAAGAACACGCCATCTCCCTCTGACAGGAGATCTCTGATTTTTGCCGTGGTCACCGGGAAGCGCAGGACTAAGAAGGAGAGTCAGCCACAGCAGCTTTGCTAGCCCCGTCTGCTTCCTCAGTCTGTCTCTGATCCCAGTCTTGTGTTTTCCGAAATGACCTCTAGGGGAGGAACATGCGTTTGGTACAAAGGGCACCCTCTCTGCCCCACGGATATGGAACCGAGCCGTTGCCATTCCCCCAGGAGGCACAGCACAGCCTGAGGTGCCACGGTGGGTCTGCCTCTGGTGACCCTTCACACCAGTGACCCTGAGAACATTCAGAGTTGTGCAGCCGTCGCCACTACCCATCCCCAGAACTTTCTTATCCTCCCAGACAGAAACTCTGTTCATTAAGCAGTATTGCCCCATTCGCCCAACCCCAGTAACCTCTCTTCTGCTTTCCGTCTCTATGAATTTGCCTGTTCCGTGTACCTCTTATAAATGGAGTCATACACTTGTCCCTCTGTGACTGACTTATTTCACATAGCCTAATATTTTCAAGGGTCATCCATGTTGTAGCAGTATCAAAATTCTGTTCCCTTTAAGGCTGAGTCGTATTAGATTGTGTGTTTATGTCATACTTTGCTTATCTGTTCATCTATCATCAGATAACTTGGGTTATGCCATCCTTTGACTCCTGTGAATCATGCTGCTATGAACACTGGCTTAACCATTTTAAAGTGTGCTGGTCCATGCTGTTAGTTATATTCACATTGTCATGCAGCAGAGCTCCAGGACTTTTGTTTTTACCTTAGAGAGCTGAGTGTGCCCATCAAACAGTGCCTGCTCCCACCCCTCACCCTCCAGCCCCTGGTAACCACCGTCTTACTTTCTGTCTCTGTAAACTTGACCACCTTAGACACCCCACATAAGTGGAATCATAAAGTATTTTTCTTTTTGTATTGCGTGTTTCCCTTAGCTTAATGTCTTTAAGGGTCATCCATGTTGTAGCAGGTGACCAGGTTTCCTTCCTTTTTAAAGCTGAGTAATACTTCATTGTATGTATATGCCACGCTTTGTTTATCCATTCATCTGCCAATTGACACTTGGGTTATTTCTGTCTTTTGGCTGTTATGAACAGTGCTGTTATGGACGTGATATCCGAGGACCTCTCTGAGGTCTTGCTTTCAGTTCTTTTGGACTGGTACCCAGCAGTGGAATTGTTGGATCACGTGGGAGTTCTATTTTCACTTTATGAAGAACTGCCATGCCGTTTTCCAAAGCAGTTGCACCGTCTTACCGTTCCCCACCAGCAGTGCACAAGGACCCCAGCTTCTCCACGTCCTCACCAACACCTGTTCTTTTGTGTTGTTGTTGTTGACAGTGGCCATCCTCTTGGGCCTAAGGTGATATTTCACTGTGGCTTCGGTTTATGAATGAGGCCCCTTTTTGTCTGTTCTGGAATACTTGTTCCCTGTCTGAGCTTGTCTTGCACCTCTGGTCCCTTAACTGACACCTTTGGTCTTTTACAAAGACTCCGACTTCCTTGGCCTTCAGTGTGGAAGCTCCAGTGCCTGGTGGGGAGCTGACTGTGCAGGGCACTGGAGGCCAGGGGAGGAACTGGAGATTTGTTCTCACTCTACACTGAGAATATGCCACAGACTCAGGGATGAGGCCACTCATGTGGGGTGAGTGGTGGTGAGTGTGTGGTACGAAGCCACAGCGTTGACAGGGCACCCAAAGTATCTGTCCCGTTGGCCACCCTGTCATCCTGTGAGGCCCTGAACCGGGAACACTGACAAGAGACAGCCAGGTGCCACCTGATCACCAGTGGGGCTTGTGTAAAACCTGTGGGTAGAAGGCAGGAGCATGTGGGGCTCTTCGTCAGCCTGTCTGATCCGCACTGGGCTTCCTAAGACCCAGGAAAGCATCTGCCGTTCTCTGAGGGTGAACAGAAGATGCCCCTGAGCTGCAGTCTGCATGTTAACTTAAATGCCTCCCTCCATCTTCTTGATGTCCTGTCCGGTACTTGCATCGTGATATCTGTGCTTACTTGCCCCAACGTGGTGGTGGACAGCTGGGAGAGAGGGCTGTGGCTTTTGCCACGTACACCTGTGAGCTCCCAGAGTTGAGAGTCTGGTGTTCATCTCTGTATCCTGCTTCCAGCCTGAGGCCAGGGCTCAAAAGCTGGTTCAAGAATGAGAAAGACTGATCAGATCCCGACACTTTCCTCCTGTTCCCTGTAGCCCAGCGTACTCAGGACCCAGTCTGGTGACACCTTCTCCAGGCCTGCTGTGAAGGCCCCTCAGCAGACATGTGCAGGATAATCATTTCATCAGGTGGGGCTGTACTAGGGAAATCCTTATGAATGGCTGAACAGAGGCATCTTCCTTCCTTGCCCCGCTCAGGAGCACTTACTCATGCAAATAATTCAGGACTGTGTGTTAGCTCCAGCTCAGGGTACCAGGAAACCCAGCACCTCAAGGTAAATGATCATTTGGAAAAACTTCTCTGGTTGTTGATGGAATTAACACACATTTCCACAGCATATGTGGGCACTCAGGAGCACCACTCCTAACTCTGGACCTCTTTGTCCTGAGTTAGTGGTGGGCACCTACCCTCCATCTCCAGAGTACTTGCACAGTGGGGATTGTCCTCCTGCTGTCTGCAGCTCAGCGCGTGACCCATATTGAGGACAGAAAACGTAAGGTGCATGTAAAACATCTGCTGTTGACAGTCTGTGTTTCTAGTCTTGTTGGCTCTTAAATATGTAATGATATGGTGTTTAGATTTGCTCACTTTAAAAATAGCTTGTGACAGCCTATCCTGTGTTGGAGCTAAAGTGAGGAGGAAGCTCAAAGTCCCTTCTTTCTTGACGCTTACACTTGAGTGAGGAGGACATGACCCACACGTACATCAGAGCATATATGATACTTGCCATGGAGAAGACAGGATCACAAGACAGGGACTGAAGGGGAAGAGGTGGAGCCCCGCGCCTCGGACAGAGAAGAGCTTGGAGAGGAGATGGCATTTGAGCTGAGAGCCGAATGTAAGAGCAGATTTGGGTGGAAATCATTCTCAGCAGAGGAAACAACAAAGGAAAAGGAAGCTTTAGGGCAGATGGGAGATGGGCATCTTCTAGGGATGGAGAGGAAGCAGGAGTGTGAATGTAGTGATGAGGCGGAAGGCTGACAGAGGAGACAAGGACCAGCGAGACCAGATTCTAACTAATGCATGTTAGAGTTATCTGATGAGCCTAAAAACTTTTCCAGTGCCAAAACTCCTCCCCTGGAGATTGTGATCTCACTGGCCTGGGTGGGGCCTGGACACTGGTGTTTTATAAAGGCTTCCCCTGGGAGTTCTATGGTACAGCCTGGGTTGAAACATCAACAGCATTGATCATGCAGTCTTATAGACTCTGGTAAGGAGTTTAGACTTCAGTTGAATGAAGGGGAAGCCATATAATGGTTTGGGCTAGGGGAGTAACATGGTCTGGCTTATGTCTTTAAGAAACTCACTTTAGCTACAGTGTAGGGACTAGAGGCGGGAAAGGCAATGGCACCCCACCCCAGTACTCTTGCCTGGAAAATCCAATGGACGGAGTAGCCTGGTGGGCTGCAGTCCATGGGGTCGCTAACAGTCGGACAGACTGAGCGACTTCACTTTCACTTTTCTCTTTCATGCATTGGAGAAGGAAATGGCAACCCACTCCAATATTCTTGCCTGGAGAATCTCAGGGACGGGGGAGCCTGGTGGGCTGCCGTCTATGGGGTCACACAGAGTCGGACACGACTGAAGTGACTTAGCAGCAGCAGCAGCAGGGACTAGAGGTGGGAGGTTATTCAGGTGGTTCAATGGAGAAGTGGTGGTGGCTTGGACCAAGAATGGTATCAGTGAAAATGGTCCAAAGAGGTCGGTTTGGGGGTGTTTTAGAGGTTGCAGTCATAAGATGGATTGGGTGTAAACACAAGGAAATCAAGCTGTCATGAGAGTTAACCGGAATAACTGGGTGGACAGTATTGCTACTCACAGAGCTGGGAGAGGTGGAGAATACAGTTCGGAGAAGAGGGGGCATCGTTTTCATTGGTTGCAGTGAAAGCATCAGACCTCTCTTCTGTCTGGATTTAGGTGCTTGTAGATACATGGCTTCCCTGTAGATAGCGGGGCTTCCCTGGTGGCTCAGTGGAAAAGAATCTGCCTGCAAGTGCTGGAGACATGAATTTGATCACTTGCTCAGGAAGATCCCCTGGAGGAAATGGCAACCCACTCCAGTATCTTTGCCTGGGAAATCACAGGAACAAAGAGCCTGACAGGCTACAGTCCACAGGCTCACAAAGAGTTGAACGTGACTTAGCTGAACAACAGATATAGGCAATCAAATAAAATTGAACAAAACATTCTGAGAAATCCTCTTATTGTACTGCTGAGAGTTTCTTGAAGCCTTCTACAGGTAAGCATCAAAGGCAACTGGCTGTTTTATTGCATGGAACCAGTGATGAGGAGGGAAGTGTGAAGACTTGAAGCTTCTTTAATGGATATAAGGGAAAGGTATCCTTTGGTAAATTACTATACTTAACAGCTGTCTTGCTATAAGAATTGAATGGTATAATGATACATAGAATCCAAAATAGGCTGAGATATGCCAGCAAATCTGGAAAACTCAGCAGTGGCCACAGGACTGGAAAGGGTCATCATTCCAATCCCAAAGAAAGGCAATGCCAAAGAATGCTCAAACTACCACACAATTGCACTCATCTCACACACTAGTAAGGTAATGCTCAAAATTCTCCCAGCCAGGCTTCAGCAATACATGAACCATGAACTTTCAGATGTTCAAGCTGGTTTTAGAAAAGGCAGAGGAAACAAAGATTAAATTGCCAACATCCACTGGATCATTGAAAAACAAAGAGAGTTCCAGAAAAACATCTATTTCTGCTTTATTGACTATGCCAAAGCCTTTAACTGTATGGATCACAATAAACTGTGGAAAATTCTGAAAGAGATGGGAATACCAGACCACCTAACCTGCCTCTTGAGAAACCGTTAAGTAAGCAACAGTTAGAACTGGACATGGAACAACAGACTGGTTCCAGATAGGACAAGGAGTACGTCAAGGCTGTGTATTGTCACCCTGCTTATTTAACTTCTATGCAGAGTACATCATGAGAAATGCTGGACTGGAAGAAACACAGGCTGGAATCAAGATTGCCGTGAGAAATATCAATAACCTCAGATATGCAGATGACACCACCCTTATGGCAGAAAGTGAAGAGAAACTAAAGAGCCTCTTGATGAACGTGAAAGAGGAGAGCGAAAAAGTTGGCTTAAAGCTCAGCATTCAGAAAACTAAGATCATGGCATCTGGTCCCATCACTTCATGGGAAATAAATGGGGAAACAGTGTCAGACTTTTATTTTGGGGGGCTCCAAAATCACTGCAGTTGGTGACTGCAGCCATGAAGTTAAAAGACGCTTATTCCTTGGAAGGAAAGTTATGACCAACCTAGAGAGCATATTGAAAAGCAGAGACATTACTTTGCCGACTAAGGTCCATCTAGTCAAGGCTATGGTTTTTCCAGTGGTCATGTATGGATGTGAGAGTTGGACTGTGA
The DNA here is from genome assembly GCA_006410675.1 of Oreotragus oreotragus. Taxonomy (NCBI): domain Eukaryota; kingdom Metazoa; phylum Chordata; class Mammalia; order Artiodactyla; family Bovidae; genus Oreotragus; species Oreotragus oreotragus. The sequence goes on along the minus strand of SJYX01001774.1, from coordinate 148,967 downwards.
AGAAAGCTGAGTGCCAAAGAATTGATACTTTTGAACTGTGGTGTTGAAGAAGAAGACTCCTGAGAGTCCCTTGGACTGCAAGGAGATCTAACCAGTCCATTTTGAAGGAGATCAGCCCTGGGATTTCTTTAGAAGGAATGATGCTAAAGCTGAAGCTCCAGTACTTTGGCCACCTCATGCGAAGAGTTGACTCATTGGAAAAGATTCTGATGCTGGGAGGGATTGGGGGCAGGAGGAGAAGGGGACGACAGAGGATGAGATGGCTGGATGACATCACGGACTCGATGGATGTGAGTTTGAGTGAGCTCCGGGAGTTGGTGATGAACAGGGAGGCCTGGCGTGCTGTGATTCATGGGGTCGCAAAGAGTCAGACACGACTAAGCGACTGAACTGAACTGAACTAATTGTTTGTATTACATTTAACTTTAAGGGGATTTTTTTCCCCCAACAAAATTATCTTTTAAAATACATCTAGTTAACATTAAGATTATAATTAATTTTCTTTTCCTAAACAGGCCTTGGGTGTCTCACAATTAAAAATAACCCAGATTTTAAAGTCAGAATCAAATTATTAGAATTGATTACAAGGCATTCACATGGAGAACAATGTGGAGTTTGTTTTAACAAACAGTTTGTTTTTCCTCTGATGGAAGAAGGTGGTATAAATTGCAATGGTAAAGCCTGTTGATTGGTTATACCAGTCAAAAGAAAAAATCCTGATTATAAGCTGACGGAGGGCACAAACTGTTTCTTATACAGTTTCTGTTTTTCAACAACAACAACAAAACACCTAGTGTCTCTGCTCACTCTGGGATTTGTTTTGTTCATTTAGTAGTTATCAGATCTTTTTAGCTAAAACTCTTTGTGAAATCAGTCCTTATCTGAATGACTGAGCAGGAAGGTTGACCAGAAGTCCCACAGCGCGCCCTCCCCCGCACCCCCCCCCCCCACANGGGAGGAGCGCGACCGGCTGCGGAGGAGGGTGAGCGCCGGTCCCTGGCAGGGAGGCTGGCCTGCAGGCCGGCTGCTTGAGCCCTGTCTCTTATACACATCTAGATGTGTATAAGAGACAGCCCCCCCCCACAAGGACATTTCTTCATGCTTACTAGGGAAATTTGAGATGTAGCTGCCTTTGAGTGAAAAGTGAGAGAATGCAGCATGGCATGGCCATCTAGAAAATGGCCATGGTCTGAAATTCCTTAAAGCCTTTGCATTGGCCTCAGGCCTCAAAAGGTGCGGAGCCTGGGCAGTTAGGCTGCATAGTGGTAAACTTTGGCATCCAGCTCCACTGCCGTCCATTGTGCCTAAACTGGTTCTTCTCCATAATCAAAACAGAGAGCGCTCACGCCCACCTTCCTGCTTAACTCATGTCCACATCCGCTTGCAGATAACTGCAGTGACCTGAACTCGGAGCTGCAGAGGGTGCTGACGGGGCTGGAGAACGTGGTCTGCTGCAGGAAAAAGAGTGGCTGCAGCCTCTCGGTGGCAGAGGTGGACAGACACATCGAGCAGCTGACCACGGCCAGCGAGCGCTGTGACTTGGCCATCAAGGTAGGACCCCCCCACCCCACTCCCTCTGTGTGACTCTCAGATCATATGAGGGAAACGATCAGACTCCTTTCATCTAAAGTGCTGTTTTTTCTCGAATATCTATTAGGGGGGTGGCTATTTCTAAAAAGGCCATTCTAAAGTTGGGCCACCAGGGAGAAGCTGGAGCCCTGGACATTTTTGCTGGGTTGAATCATATCCGAGAAATTTGATCAATAGTCAAGATCACTGTCTTTGCAAAAATGACTACTTCCTTGGAAGCTATGAGACTAATAGTATTGAACCATGTCATTTTAGTGTGATTCATCATACAGCGTTCTGAGGTTGTAAGATTAACTTGGAAATTTTATTAAAGCTTTCAGGCTTCTAGGATATTATTTCTAGAGTTATCAATTCATGGTGCTAACAAAAGGCCTGAATGAGTCATCTAGCGTGAGCGTACTAGATTGGGCCTCAGTCCCACCTTTGCTGTGCATTCACCTTGGGCTTCCCTGGTGGCTCAGATGGTAAAAAATCTGCCTGCAGTGATACAAGGAGGGAGACCCGGGTTTGATCCCTGGGTAGGGAAGATCCTCTGGAGAAGGTAACGGCAACCCACTCCAGTATTCGTGCTGGAGAATTCCACAGAAAGAGGAGCCTGGCAGAGTACAGTCCATGGGGTCACAAAGAGTCGGACACGACTGAGTGACTGACTTGCTGACTCATCTTACTGCTTAGGGAGCACCAAGTGAGAAGAATTTGCTGTATCTGCACAAACTCACCTTGAACCATGGGAACATTAAGTCCTCTTGATACAGGGCCTCTGGTATCTTTATATTACTTCCCCAGAGCTTAGTGACCTAGGCATATCAGTTCACGCTGAAAAGTCTGAAAGGAGCCTGTGTCAAGGGGAAATGTGATGTTCTCTGAAAAATGAGGACTAAGGGCCCAACTTTCGATTGACAGGAATCCTGGATTTCACAGAAGAGCTGTGGTATCTCGAGGTAAACCATGATTCATGTTAATAATACATCTGGTTTCCCATCTTTATTCATCACAATGATAAATATATAGCTGATGTGGTTTAGGGGAAGCAGCCTAGTGTTTTTCTCTCTGGGATCTCCAGGCCCTGTATGTGACTGTAATGTCAGCATGGGTACTAGCCCAAGCCTTAGCATCAAGGGGAAGAGGAAGCCACAGGTTTCTGCCAACCAGCAAGGGACACAGCAGGCCCTGGAGCAGGACTGAATAGGGCAGAAGTCTCTGATTTGAGAGGAAGGACAAAGCACTGCATGTGGAAAGTGGCAGCAAGATTTGGGTAACTGTCCTCATCGGGGCAGCAGTGTGAGCATCCAAGAGCAAGCACCCTGTGCCAGCTAAGTCGCTTCAGTCATGTCCGACTCTTTGCAGCCCCATGGACTGTAGCCCGCCAGTCTCCTCTGTCCATAGGATTCTCCAGTTAAGAATACTGGAATGGGTAGCCATTCAGTTTTCCAAGGAACATCCCAACCCAGAGATTGAACCCCAGTCTCTTACATCTCTTGCATTGGCAGGCGGGTTCTTTACCGCTAGAGCCACCTGGAATGCCCTGCACCCTTAGGCCACTCATTTCTGAGACCTATTTCACATCACGTCTCTTCATTGCCTTCTACCCCAACATGGTAATTCCACCTCTTCTTTCCAAATCATTTGGGGTGTGCTTCCTTTTTCCAAAGACAATAATCACGAATGAATAGTTTCTGAAAGCGAGCAGAAGGAGTTCTTCTTTTTCTTCAAGTTTATATATGTTTCTTCTTCATTAAATACTGATGTTTTCAGTGAGTTAAAAAAAAAAAAACTCCAAGTACTATCAAGATCCTATTCTTTTTAAGCTCATAGCTGTCGTGTTAATTAAATCCGTGCTGTCTTAGAAACCTCCACAATGAGCTCCCTCTTTTCTGTGAGGTTTATTTTCATCTTTCACATCTTGGGACTGAACCTCATTCACACCTCCTGGTTCTGATACGACCCTAAAACCTGGAAGTGGTGATGTGACCCATCGTATCGCTAAGCTAGAACACAGGAAACCTGTGATTTAGGAAATTTCAAGTTAGATCTTGTATGCAGTCTGCAACTTCGCCTTTGCTTTATCAGGATCACTAACTGGCTTGCCATCTGGTTATGTGTATTCACCGACTCTGGAATGTGGGTGAAGGAGATAAATGTCTGTGTGGCAGTTCCCACTACAGACAGACTTAAATACCAGAAAGAGACCGTGTTTTTCTCATGAGGGGAGACTGCCGGGGAACACAGACCATAACCTAGGCCATGACAGAGCCTCTTCTGACAATGGGGAGAGGGTGACTGGGGGAATCGCCCATCTTGATTACTTTCTGCAGTGAAGTGACCGTGGAAGCCACCCCTCTGTGGACACTCGCCCACGACTAGCCTGTGTTCTCCCCTTCCCCTTTTTCCCAGGGAACTCACTTGCCTTGTCTCCATGGCTCTGTTTTCCAGACAGTGGAGGAGATCGAGGGAGTCCTCGGCCGGGACCTGTACCCCAGCCTGGCAGAGGAGCGGTCCCGGTGGGAGAAGGAGCTGGCGGGGCTGAGGGAGGAGAATGAGAGCCTGACGGCCATGCTGTGCAGCAAGGAGGAGGAGCTGCACAGGACCAAGGCCACCATGAATGCCATCCGGGAGGAGCGCGACCGGCTGCGGAGGAGGGTGAGCGCCGGTCCCTGGCAGGGAGGCTGGCCTGCAGGCCGGCTGCTTGAGCCATGGGCACGCTGAGGGTTCGGTGGCATTTCTCCTCTTGTGAATCACCATACCTTTCCGGGTATGAAGTCATTCTTGAGAGTCGTCTGAAAGTGCTGAGGCGGGCAGGTAGGATTTTTTTTAAAAAACAGTCTTGTCTACAATCAGCAAATCTTTGTGGATGCTAAAATTTATCCTGGCACTGTGATTCTCAGCCATTTTCTGGGTACTCACATCTTCCCCAAGCTCAGATAAAAGATTCTAACTTTAAGGTAGGCAAATAATTTATAATTTGCAAAAATATAAAGAATTTCCACTTTGCAGTTTCTTGTGATCATGTTTCTTTAGATTTATAGTACCTGCTCTTCTCCCACATGGAGAAGGCAATGGCACCCCACTCCAGTATTCTTGCCTGGAAAATCCCATGGACGGAGGAGCCTGGAAGGCTGAAGTCCATGGGGTCGCTGAGGGTCGGACACGACTGAGCGACTTCACTTTCACTTTTCACTTTGATGCATTGGAGAAGGAAATGGCAACCCACTCCAGTGTTCTTGCCTGGAGAATCCCAGGGACGGGGGAGCCTGGTGGGCTGCCGTCCATGGGGTTGCACAGAGTCAGACACGACTGAAGTGACTTAGCAGCAGCAGCAGCAGCTCTCGTATATCCATACTGAGCCTAATATGAAATGTCCTTTAGACTCATGAAAGTTAATGTGAAAAGGTCACTCAGTCATGTCTGACTCTTTGCAACCCCATGGACTATAGTCCATGGAATTCTCCAGGGCAGAATACTGGAGTGGTTAGCCTTTCCCTTCTCCAGGGGCTCTTCCTAACCCAGGAATCTGGGGTCTTCTGCATTGCAGGCAGATTCTTTACCAACTGAGCTATCAGGGAAACCTGTTAAAGTTAGTAATCCTATATATATCTGTGTGTGTGTGTGTGTGTTCTGAGTGTGTGTGTGTAGTTCCTGGTAGTCACTTCTGCCTGCTAAATGGCCCTATGACCCAAACAGGTTTGAGAACCACTTTGTTTGGTGGTTGGTTGGAAATACAGCCATTATTACTAAAGGAGTTGATGTTTCAGGATAAAAATGTTTGGCAGAGTTGTTAAGCACCCACTTTTCCAAAGATAGAGTTTTTTCTTAGGAACCCACCAGTATTTCTTTGTTTGGCTGTTAATTTGATCTGTCATTGGACTGGAGATGAAGCAATGAATTCTTCGGTCAGAAACAGTTCCCTTTGAACTTCGCTTTGAATTACTAGGCCTGCTTTATTTACTCTTTCTCCATTGTGGCAGAATTAGAATCTTGCTTTCTGTTGTGCTCTGACTGGTGATTTTGCGCACAGAGGAGGAAAAAAATACATCTTGGTCTTACCATCGCTCTTAAAGAGCTTGCTTCAGGAAGATCAGTGTGTGTACACCATTCTGTTTTTAATCCCCACACAGTTTTCATACTTGCCATTGTGTATGAATATGAAAGAAAGCCCTATTTTTGAATGTTATCAACTCTTTTCCTCATTTATGGCTATTGCCAGCATTTCCTAACGCTTATATCTGAATGTTATTTTGTCTAAACTCACATGCATAAGCTTATTTTCAGAACCCAGCTGTATCAGATGCCAGTCCTGGCAACGGCAGGTGTAAATCATTGCAGTCAGCAAAGACTTTATCTGGGCAAGCTGAGGACATTTACTTAGTGCTAAGGCCCACAGCACGTGTAATTTCCTGGGTTACACTCCCTGATCATTATGACTAATGCCCTAATTAGGTGTGCTTGCGTTTAGCACGCACATTCTGTTGGTGTTTACTTTGTGAAGGAAATGTTGGTCTTAGGCCTAATTACATACTGTGGTTTAAAATAAGTTTCCTCCTCGAACTTGAGATACTAAAGCACAAGACAGCACTTGATTGTGACTAGCAAAGGAGAAAAAGCCAGTTTCCCCTCACTGAGTATTCTCTCCAGCTCTGGAGGTCAGTCTCAAGGATAGCAGAGTCTAATGGTGTCACACTCTGTGCCAGGGCTCAGTGACTGCTTGGGGCCACAGCGTGACCCCCCCAGAGCCACTGTGAGTCTCTGGGAAGTTACCTACACTCTCTGTGCCTCAGTTTATTCTGCTATGAAATGGGGATAATAATATTACCCGGGACGGGAACACTATGTAATCCTCATGAATTATCTAAGCGCTTGACTAATGCATGCACATAGCAGCTGCTCAGAAACTATCAGTAATTGTTTGGGATGAAGTCCAGAGTTACCTGTTTAGTAGTCTGGAAAGATTAGCACCATACCACATTTTTTCCCTAAGAATCTGTATAGATCTGAATTTGTAAATGGACTTTGAATAACTGCACAGACACACAGATACACATACATTGTACTCCAAACTTTTATTCTGATCACATTTATTATCTTGTAAGTTCTGTACTTAATACAATTTTATATCAATGTATATGTTTATATTTTAATTACCTCCAAATAAAAATATATTAGGGAACTTGTATGTCTTCTTCAACTGGAAATTCTCAGTTTGTATATGTACCCATGAATTAGATTTATTTCTCTTTATTTCGAGACAGTTGTGGATGTCAGAATCTGCTCAAGGCCACTGGATGCCAGTTTGCTAGATTTTACATGCTGGATGGCTTCTGCCTACCATGACCCAGTGTATTTCATTTCCCTGAAGAGAAATCTGTCTTTTGTGGCTGGTTGTCTTCTCCTCATGATGTATAACTCTGAGGAATGACTGAGGTTTGGTCGGTCCCATCCTTGTGGTTCCACGTGATAACATGGCTGGTTTGCCTTTGTTGTCTTTCTGGCCACTCAGAATCCACAGTTCATCAAAACTGCCTGGAAATCTTTTTTTTTTTTTTTTTTTCATTGCCCACATTCACTGTATAGAATTTGAACTGATCAGATCAATAGGATTGGTGCTTACCCCCTTGCCTGTAATTAAACAGAGTGCTCTCGGTAGATTTTCTGAGCCTTGTACATGATTTAATTAAATTAGACCTTTAATGTCAGTGAGCAGATTGGGCTACTTGGCAGAGCAGTAACTAAGGAAGAACAGGCAGACAATTTTTATTATTGGTCCCAGCTCATTATTAAAAGAGATAATCATTTATTTCTGCATGCTCTGTAATAGAACCACTCATTTCCTCATGCATAAAGAAAGGAGTTTAATTTAGGCAGAGTAAAATTAATTACCCTAGAAAGGGAAGCACTTGGCTTTTCATTCATTTATTCATTTTGTAAACATGACTGGTCGTCTCCTCTGTGCTGGGCAGAGGGGATATACTGATGAACGGGATATAGACCCTGGCCTTGGGGATGTTTGGCAGACAGGCAAGTAAACAGGTCTTTACAATGGTTGCTGTTGTTAAGTCACTAAGTTGTGTCCAACTCTGCATCATTCATTTATTCATTTTGTAAACATGACTGGTCGTCTCCTCTGTGCTGGGCAGAGGGGATATACTGATGAACGGGATATAGACCCTGGCCTTGGGGATGTTTGGCAGACAGGCAAGTAAACAGGTCTTTACAATGGTTGCTGTTGTTAAGTCACTAAGTTGTGTCCAACTCTGCAACCCCATGGACTGCAGCATGCCAGGCTTCCTTGTCCTTCACTATCTCCCAGAGTTTGCTCAAACTCATGTCCATTGAGTCAGTTGATACCGTCCAACCAACTCATCTCATCTCCCTTTCCTCCCCCTGCCTTCAGTCTTTCCCAGCATCAGGGTCTTTTCCAATGAGTCAGCTCTTCACATCAGGTGGTCAAAGTATTGAGCTTCAGCATCAGTCCTTCTTATGAGTATTCAGGGTTGACTTCCTATAGGAATGACTGGCTTGATCTCCTTGCAGACCAGGGACTCTCAAGAATCTTCTCCAGCACCACAATTCGAAAGCTTCATGTTTGGGAATTCATGTACACCCATGACGGATTCATGTATGCCAAAACCAATACAGTACTGTAAAGTAAAATAAAGTAAAAATTAAAATTAAAAAAAAAAAAAAAGAAAGAAAAGAAAGCCTCAGTTCCTTAGCGCTTAGCTTTCTTTATAGTCCAGCTCTCACAGTCATACATGACTACTGGAAAAACCATAGCTTTGACTATGTGGACCTTTGTTGGCAAAGTCATGTGTCTGCTTTTTAATACACTGTCTAGGTTTGTCATGGCTTTCCTTCCTAGGAGCAAACATCTTTGAATTTCATGGCTGCAGTTACCATCCGCTCTGATTTGGAGCCCAGGAAAATAAAGTCTGTCACTGTTTCCACTTTTCCCCCTTGTATTTGCCATGAAGTGATGGGATCGGAGACCGTGATATTAGTTTTTGGAATGCTGAGTTTTAACCCAGCTTTTCAGTCTCCTCTTTCAAATCATAAGAGGTTCTTTACTTTCTGCCATTAGAGTGGTATTATCTTCATATATGAGGTTGTTGACATGTCCACAGAAGACACCCTGAGAACTTACAGAAAGGATCAGCGTCTCTCAGTTATGTATTTTTTTTTACCTAATTGTTTAGGTCAACTGCCATGTAACATAAATGGTCAGTGTGTTCCTCACATAGTTCAGTAAAGCAAACTGGATGTGACCACAGGCTCATCAATCTGTGTCCCATTGAATCATATCCTGGAATCTGAAACAGGTGACACACATTCCTTCTTCAGAACGTCCTGCAGTCATTTATATTTTATTATAGCAAAAATAGATTAATATAAATCAGAACCAGCCAAACTAAGAGACACATAGGTGACGTCTGAAAGAGGTCTGAAAACAAATCTCCTAGCTGTCTTCTTCCCCTGGAGTCCTAAAAGCTTTGCACCGTGATGTGTGGCCACAGACAGAGGTTTGCCCACCAGGGAAGTTCAGCCAAGCTTTAAAATCTACGGTTCTTATTGGAGCTGAATTATGTAAATGTGATTGATTGAATCCTTGGCCTATGAACTCATTTCCCAGTTCCTTCTCCTGGAGGGGTATCAGGCTGATGCCTTTGGGCTGCCTTTGTGAGTCTGCAGGGGTGGCGCTGCACTGCGCCCCTGTGGTCACTCTCGTGCGGAAGGGGTCTTGTGGGTGTGAGGGTCCAGCACAGCCCTGCTCGGGCCCCGGTGCACATGCAGGTGTGGCCCTCATTCCCGGCGCTGTACTCAGCGTCCTCCTGTGTGAGCCCGAGACCCACTCCTAGAGCCGCTGGTTCTGGATCCACTGGCGCCTGTTTCTGACTACTGCGCTGCTTCTGAACACCCAGTCGAATCTGCCTTCAGTATTCGCCAAAGTTATCTCCAAGGGAACTTGGCAATCAGTGTTCATGCTTAAGGGGGCTAGAGAGAGAGAGGAGTCTAAATTAAATGAAAAAGCCTGCTGAGAAAGATTAATGACCTTAAAGGTTGACCATGTGTTTTATTATATCCTTCTTTCTACTAATTAATTCATTTATAATATATACTTATTATTTGGCTGCCTACCCCTACTGGGAGATAAGATGTAGAGCATCAGGCTGAGCTGTCCAGAGCCTTGTCTGCCTCTAAAATGGCCATTCACCGCGTCTCCCATTGTAGGCTACAATGGGGCTTTCCTGGTGGCTCAGTTGGTAAAAAAATTCTCCTGCATTGCAGGAGACCTGGGTTCGATCCCTGGGCTGGGAAGATCCCCTGGCAGAGGGCATGGCAACTCACTCCAATATTCTTGCCTGGAGACTCCCTGTGAACAGAGGACCTGCGGGCTCCAGTCCACAGGGTCGCAAAGAGTCGAACACGACTGAGCGGCTAAGCACAGCACAGTAGGCTACATCAGTGTCGCTTTGAAATATTTAGCTAAAAATCAGCAACAGCAGAGATATTTCTGGAGGTGAAATTGTTGGCACTTTTCAGAGGTTAAATAAAGATTCCTCTCCGTTTTGCCTTATTTGGCCTCAGATCTCACGTGACCTCTTCCCACTCTGCCTCCCGCTCTGTGATACTTTTTCTGGTCTGGATATTGAAAGTGCAGGACTGCAAAATAGTACTTCATTTTTACTGTGAATTTTATTTAGATTATAGTGAATGCAGATCAATTTCATAATAGTTATGGGGGCAGGGGTTAAGGACCTACCTAGATCAAAGGGTACTTGAACACTTTTACAGTGCTGTAGTTTATTTTTCTAACAGATGTATGCTTAGTTATGTGTTGTTTAATACATAGAAATAGATACATAGAAGAGGAGCTAATACGCTAAAATATTGAGGCCAAGTCTAGGCCATGAAAAGCGTCATATATTTTCTTTCTACTTTTCATTAATTTTCAAATTGAAGAAACAAAAAGTAAAATATGAATTATGGAATGTGATTGGCATCTCCCAGCCTTAATAACTTGATATCCACACAGAAGCAGTTATTCTATATTGTCCTTGATGGAAATTTGTTCATATCCTACCTTTTCTATTTCCTCTTAGGAGTTTCTTTATATGAGGAAGAAGATGCCAATATTTGCTAAGTTCAAATTCATAAAATACTTACTAAAAAAAAAAATAGCAACCCTGAGCTGAGAGGAGGGCGATTTGGTCCAGTCTTCTCCTTCCACCTCAGTTTGGGGGTCTCAGCTGGCTCTTCTTCTGTGTGACTGGAGAGGATAGGATACCCAGTGGTAACAAACCAGCCTCCCAAATGAAAAGCGTATTTCCTGCTTGCACTGCACATCCAGTGCAGGTCTGAAGATGGGCACATGGCTCTGCACCATGTGTTCCCTCAGGAACCCAGGGTGATGGTAGCCTGTTCCCTAAAACATCGCTTGAACAGACTCCTCCTCATCTGAATGCTTCTGTTCATAGCCCATGGACCAGAGCTAGACAGATGCTCCACCTTACCGGAGAGGGGCTGAGAAATAGGAAGGCGCAGTGTGTTGAGCAGTAAATGTCCCAGGTGATTGATTTGCTTTGAATGTGATACCAGGTAGACTTGGAGGGGAATGCAGGTGCCAGAGAATCAGGCAGTTTCACACATCCATCCTGGAGTGGCTCAGAACATGTGTGAGAGCGTCACTGGGAAACTCTTCCAAAGGATAAATGCTCGGGCCCTTCCATGAGCTATGAATCAATGAATGGGCTGTAGGACCCTCACACACTTCCCCACTGTGATCCTAGCAGAACCCAGACGGTAAGCGGAAGGCAGTATCCTTCAGTCATCCGCTGTGTGTGTTCCGAAAGCCTCTCGAGACATCTTTACCCGCTCCCCACAGGTGGAGTGAAAAAAGAGAGAACCCCCCCACAGCCTTTCTGGCAGTTTCTATTCATGCCTCACCCGCTTCTCCAAGGGCCACAGTGTGGTAGTGACGAGCCCTGCATCTGAGACAGGAGTCGTTCCCACCCCTGTCTTCCTCTCATCAAGGTCACATGAGTGTAAGAGGGGGTGCAGAGAGGGCTGCACGTGTTCTGGAATCTGGAGGAATTCAGGATCCCTGGGAATGCAGAGGCAAGGAGGCATTGTCCGGGGTGGGGGAGAACTTCCCGTGTTCATCTGTTGAAGAAAAATAGTTTTATAAGGTGCCACCTACCAATGCATTTTTTTTTCAGTGCAATTTTGCTTGTTTATTTTTAAGGACCTGTTAATAATATTGATAGTACTAACACTCTTTGACCGCTTTTAGACTAAACATACCCCTGTTGTACTAAAAATAGATACCTTTCAAGCAAAGCAGGATGGTAGAGCCTGAATTATAATGCTGAATATGTTTTGAGCATTTACTAGTGATGAGTGATGATGTATGCACATCTCATTTAACCTGCAGCATAATTCTAGGAGAGGTACTATTGTACCCTTCTTAGACATGAGAGGCCCGCGGAAGTTTAATGATCCTGGTCTATGCTGACATTAACTCTTAGCACCAAGACTTAGGTTCTGGTAGCCTTGCAGTGGGATGCAGCATCCACTTTTCTATTTGGACTCCTTTTCTATGTTCTGTCTGCTTTTCCCCATACCATCTCCTGCTTCTACCCAGACCGGAAGTAAAGCATCCTCTCTCACATAGCGTGGGTGGCAGACTCCTTAGGGTACAACACATCAGCGTCCCTGGTATTCCAAAACAAAACCACGTGAAGACAAAATAAGTTTGTTGCATAGAGAAGAAGTTGTCTGTGCACATATTTATCTATCTGATGTGAGCCTGACAGAACATTTTTGGCAAAACCTGTCTCCTCTCTTTTCCGTAGTTAGAGGAAGTTTTAAGAGAGATCCATGGCAGAGAACCCACAAAACTCTGATTTTCTCATGTCTTCTTTGAAAATAGTTTCTAAACGGGCTCTGTGCACACCTGTGCCATGGAAATTGTGAAGCAGTTTTTTTAGTTGTGGGTACCAGTGTTGGCTTATCCATCCCTGTCTCCCTCCTTCAGCCTCCACTCCAGTGAGGAAGTCCAGCTGGTAAAGGCAAGCTCTTGGCTGTAAAGCAAGTAGCTGACAACATTTGTTTGAAAGCTGGTCAGAAATTAGGAAGACAGCCAAAGCACTGACCTTTTTCCCTGATGCAGCCATTTAGATAATCCAGTCCAGGTTCCTTCGTGGGCTTTCAGACAAAAGAACAAGGTACACCCATCCCCCTTCAGAGAACAGAAATGCAGCTGAGTTTGCTCTCCTCCTTATGTTCTATAATCTCTTCCTCTTCTGTTTCAGCTCACCCAAAATTGCCAAGAACAATAAAATACTATTTTGCTGAAACAAATCACATTTGTAGGAATAAGTGTATATTTTCTGTAAGTAAAGTCTGCTTTCTCATTTGCTTGAGGGCTCCGAGAAACAAAAGTCTTATAAAATCTCCAGTGGGAGACAGTGGTTCTCTGCCAAACACAGCCCCAAGCCCGGCATCGAAGGAGGCTGCTTTCTGACGCCTGCCCATGCTCACCACCTCGAGCTCATTCAGTAGAACTTTTCCGGCTCAGCGGTTCTCAGCCCTGCCCAGTGTACAAATCATCTGTCTCCACCAGCTCCATGGCACAGCAAAATTATGAATTACAACCTAATTGTCTGAAGTTACAGCTGCACAGTGACCACTGCTCCATACCGTCAATGGGACACAGACTTGTTCCTTTATGGCTAATAGCAATGCTTCTCCTCCTGCTCAGGACTCCAGTGCCACCTCTCCTCCATGCCTGTTACTCATCTGTGCCCCATGTTCCCAGCTGACTCCGTCAGAGGGCTTGGGTGTCTCTCTGAGCTCCTGCAGTCGTCCTTGGGAAGAGCAGGCCCAGCAGCTGGCTCTGCTTGCAGCCACCCTCACCTCCCTCTCGGTGACCTGAGCCCTTTCCAGAAACCCACTGCTGTGACGCCTCAACAGCTCCAGCCCGACTCTCCGTCCTCATCAGCATCTGGCTGCTACAATCACTTATGCCCCTGAGCTCCTATCTTTATATCTACTTCCTTTCACTTGTTTTCATCTGGCCTGCAGGGCCCAGAGATAAGCTAATTACATCCCTCTGTTAAAGCAGACACATTGATCGGGAAAAGGCCCGCTTTTACTTATTGCTTTTCTCTCCCACTCTCTTTCCCTCGTTTTTCGTGTGTCCTTATACACAGTGTTTGTTGTGGTTTTCATTTGCATCCACTGTGTTGTGCTGCAGACTTCTTTCTTTGTTTTCCTCGAGCACTCTCACTTTAAAGTCTGCCCGTGGTGCCACGCACGTATACGTGAGGTCTAACGGCCTCCTGAAGTTCTGTAGTGTCCCCACCACATTTTCCATGTCCAACGTCCAGACCTCCCGCTGCCACAAACAGTGCCCCGGGGCGCAGGCCATGCATGCGTCCTCTTTGGTCCTGTGTGGAAATTTCTCAAGAATGAGGCTGCAGAGTCCTCACAGGCGCCTCATGGCACATGCATGTGCGTGAAAGTGAAAGTGTCAGTGGCTCAGCCGTGCCCCACTCTTTCTGACCCCATGGGCTGTAGCCCGCCAGGCTCCTCTGTCCATGGGGTTCTCCAGGCAAGAACACGAGTGGGTTGCCATTTCCTCCTCCAGGGGATCTTCCCGACCCAGGAATCAAAACCCCGTCTCTTGTGTCTCCTGCTTTGCCAGGTGCGTTCTTTACCACTGCACCAGCGGGGAAGCCCTTATATCCCTGACAGTTTTTGTGCTTATCATTTTTCCCTTTATCCCGTTCTTTTTTGCAATTTAGTTTTCTTGTTCCTGAAAAGCTTGTGTGTCCTTGGGAAGTTCTTACAGCAAAAGTCTATAGGTGCTTAATTCTTAATCTTTGAGACTGTCTTTCTTTTTGCCCACACTCTTGACAATAGGTGTATAGTTTCCTGTTGTTGCTGAGACAAATTACCACAATCAGTGACCTAAGATGACATGGATTTATTATCTCCCGGTTCTGGAGGTCAAATGTCTGAAATGTGTCTCACTCACTAAAATCAGGGAGGCATCAGGGCTGTGTTCTTTCTTGGTTCAGTTTCCTTGCCTTTCTCTATGATTCCTGCAAATTCCCTTCTGCCATGTAAGGTAATTTATTCACAGATTTCCAGGATTTGGGTGTGGACATCTTTGGGGGCCATTACTCAGGCTGCTATAGTAGTCTAGCTACATCTTGGGTTTTCAGGTGACAGTTTTATTTGGCAATATTCAAGATTGTATTGAGGCTGACACTCTGTCAGACACTGTTCCACATGTTGAATACAATAGTGAGTCAAACAGACCAACATCCCCGCCCTCAGAGCTTAAGGTGTCTCTCCCACCAGGCAGCTTCAAGATTCTCTCTTTACCCTTTCCCTTCCACCTACATTTGCAGTACAGTGTTTCTAGATAGGCAGTTTTTTCATCCTCTTCTTCCGGTTAGCACCAGCTGCATAACAAACTACCCCAAATATGGAGCCCCCAAAGAACAATCGTTTCTGACTATCTGCGTGTTTCTGGGGATGACTGGCCTCTAGTGGACAGTTCTCTCTTGGGCTCAGATGTTCTTGCAGTCAGAGAGTGGCCGTGGCCAGTCATCTTGAAGTCATGCCTCCTTTTCTGGTGGGTAAGGCTGACCGTTGTCTGGACCTCAGCAGGGATAGTTGGTCAGAACACCCTCTGTGTTCTGCATCCTCTCTGTGTGCCCTGGGCTTCCTCACAGCAGCATGTTTGGCTAGGAAGGGCCAGCACCCCGAGAGAGGGAGGCAGAATTGTACTGCCTTTTCTAACCTACCCTTGGAAGTTACGTGGCATCACTGTCACAACTTTCCGTTGATCAGATGCAGTCTCAGGCCAGGCGTGTGCAAGGGGAGGGGAACTGGAGTTCACCTTTTTAAAATGTGTTTGTTTTGGTTGCACTGGGTCTTTGTTGCTGCACTTGGGCTTTGTCTGGCTGTGGCAAGTGGGAACTGCTCTTTGTTCCAGAGCGCAGACTCTCGTTTGTGGGCTCAGCAGTTGTGGCCCGCGGGCTTAGCTGCTCCCGCATGCGGAATCTTCCCAGACCGGGGATCGAACCCATGTCCCCTCTACTGGCAGGCAGATTCGTATCTACTGTACCACAAGGGAAATCCTGGAGTCCACTTTTTGATGGAGGGCCTATCAAAGCATTTGCAGACATATCTAAAAACTTCCACAACTATCTAGTGCCTGACATGATACTTAAGTCTCAGGACTATATCTGGAAAACTTACTTATTTTCTTTTCGAATATTTTTTCTCTGTCATTTCCTGTGTTCTGTCCTCTGGAACTCTTTTAGAAGTGGGTTTGAGCCTCTCAATGACACTTGTATTTTTGTGTCTGTTTAGCTGCCCCATGGTATGTTCTGAATTCTTTGTGCTGTGTTCCTGTTCACTACTTCTCTTTCCAATTTTATGGAAAAACACTCTTTTCCACTCTTCCCAGTCTAGAGCTTAAGCTGCTTTCACTTCATTGACTACATTTTCCATGGGCTTTTCTTTCTCATCTGCCTATTCTTGCTTGATATCTGCCTATTTTTATTTCATAATTTCTTATTCTCTACAAAACTTACTCCTCTTATCTCTTTCCGGGCCCTAAACATGTTTATTGCACTGTGGTTTACAGGTCACTTTATTCTGATCTCATCTCTGTTGGGTCCGTCTCCTGTTTTGGCCTGTCCCATCTCATCCTCCTCTCCCTGCCGCCATTCTTGCATGCCAGTCAGCTCCATGGTCCTGGGCACCGTCATGGGAGGCTTAAGTCTCTTCCAGCTCCCTGATGATATTGGGGAGTTTACCACTTAGATTTCTGGGAAAGAGGGTGGTCTGGCAAAATCCAGACCAGTTTTCACTGTCAAAATGTGTTTTGTTGTTTAGTCACTAAGTTGTGTCCAGCTCTTTGCGACCCTGTGGACTGTCGCCCACCCAGCTCCTCTGTCCATGGGATTCTCCAGGCAAGGATACTGGAGTGGGTTGCCACTTCCTTCTCCAGGGGATCTTCCNTCACTGTCAAAATGTGTTTTGTTGTTTAGTCACTAAGTTGTGTCCAGCTCTTTGCGACCCTGTGGACTGTCGCCCACCCAGCTCCTCTGTCCATGGGATTCTCCAGGCAAGGATACTGGAGTGGGTTGCCACTTCCTTCTCCAGGGGATCTTCCCGACCCAGGGATGGAAACTTCGTCTCCTCCATTGTTGATGGGACCTTCACCACCAAGCCACCAGGAGGCGGTTCCCAGATTTGAGGGGCAGTGCACACAATGTGGAGGCAGAATAAGCCTGGACCCCACACTCCTGGGTCCCGCGGCTGAGGTGCTGCTTTCTCTGGTTTGACTCCCGCACAGCCTGGACTGCCTTCCAGCTTCCTGGGCAGCGCCCTCGGTCCGCTCTTCACAGAGGGACCTGGCAGGGAGCCTCCCAGCTGGATGCAGGAGTGTCTGCTCCAGCAGCCTGACCTGCCGCGGTCCTGAGTCCTCTCCCTGGATCCTGGCACATTCACTCCACACCCTGCTCGCCCCTCCCGGGCTGCCTGAAGCACCAGCTCCCTCCTACCTCTCTAACCTTATTTTTCACTTCATTTCTGGCACCTGGAGATTTTACTGTCTTTCTTTGAACCCTGGCAGTGAATTTCTTTCTCACTGTTCCTTTGTATGCAGCATTTCTATACACTCTTATTAGGAAGACTGCCTGTTTACTTTAGCCACAGCTATCATACACTGGAAATTTTCATTCATACACAGAAATTTTCATACACTGTATACAGTCACACCCCTCTGTCCCCTGTTTGCAGCCCTGCTTCTCATTCTTGTCCTTTTAGTACCTGCCAAGACCACATCTAGACCCTACCAACCTTCTTCTGAGTACACCTTGTGTGCAACAACTCCCCTTGTGTAGTTGATGGAATTGGGCTTTTTCCATTCTGTGTCTTTCATCAGTACTCCTCCTTCCACTCTGCCTTTAAGGAATGCGCCCAAGTCTTCTTTCTGCTAATGCCCCAAGCACATTCTTTTCACTGTTACAGTTTTTATTCCTTGCTGACATTTTCATGCAGTCTCCAGAGTTTGAAGAAAACAATGCATTGACTCATCTCCTGTCTAGAATCAAAGAGCTCAGCTGAGTTTGCAGTGTGCTATGTAAGCTTTTCTCCTTCTTGCCTTCTCTTTCTCACTCCTTGGGTTATAGGTCACCTTCCTTTCTCTTTTCTGACTGCTACTATCCCCTCCTTCTCTCCTATCAGAGCACCTTAACTCTAAGACAGACAAAGCCATCAGACGGAAGCCGCCTCTTTTTTCATCCTCAGTTCTCCAGTTCGCAAACATACCTTTCTTAGTACCTCTCCTCACCTCTTCTTTCTCTCCTGGAAGTGAAGCTCCCCCTTCTTCCTGTCCACAGTTGAGCCTTCAATCCAACCAGCTGTATGGACTCTCTCCGCCTACCTCCACACTTACACCTTATCCACACGCAGAAGCCCAGGTCTGATCCCTTTCTCTCAGATTACATTTCTACCATTGACTGAAATCCTTGGTTTTCTCAAATGCAGCATGTCCAAAGTTGGCATCTTTGTTTATCTCTGAAAACTCAGCTTCTTCTTCTGTTTTCTCCATTTTGCTAAGTACTGTGATACACGGAGTCATTCCAGCCACAAGTCTATCTTTCTCCTTTCTTAAATTGTTCTAGAACTGCATTGACCAATACAGTAACTACTCGCCACACACAACTATATAAGTTGGAGTTTAATTACAATAGAAAACAATTAAAAATAAAGTTCCTTGGGAACACTAGGCACATTTCATGTGGCTTCTGGCTACCATAGCGGACAGTGAGGCTAGAGAATGTACCCGTTACCATAGGAAAGGAAGCGCTATTGGACGGTGCTCTGGAGTGGCAGCCATTTTGCTCCCACCTCACTGACAGTGTTTGCGCTCTCATCATTTCTCACATGCAGCTTTCACTCACTTCCTTTCTCTTCCTCATTCCAGTCCATTCTCTTCTCTCATCAGATGATCTTATGAAGCCCTTTTCGCTCTTCGGGAAGTCGTTGAGCGTTAAGAGAAGCGGAGGGCTAGCATTTTATTGTCATTTCCTTCCTTGAGCCTGTCAGAGCTGTTTTCCCCTTTATTTGCTTGTTAAACAGCTCCTCAACCTTCAAGATTGAAGGCCAGTGTTTCCCACTCTGGGAGGCAGAGTAATGCTTCTTTCACGGGCTGACACTTCTTGTCGGTGTCCCTTCTCGGAGCCCACGTAACGAGAAGTCTGGCTAGACGCTGAGCCCCTGAGACACAAGACTGTCCCCTTCACACTCCGTCAGGATTTCAGGGGACGTGACAGACACACTTCTCTTCCGGGCCTCTAGAAGCAACCTGGCTACATACTCACTTTAGAAAAAGTGAGGAAATGGCCACTGAAATCATGTTCCATTGTCTGATGTTGAAGAACTCCAGTGGGAAAGGCTATAAGGGTATCAGCACATGTATCAGTTCCTAGCTTAGATGTGCTTTGATTTCTGGCTATCCCCAACTGCAAAGCACGTATTTCGTTAAAATATATTTTCTTTAATGAAATATCGTCAGTGAAAGATGAGTATGTTAGCTAATGACCTCAAACTTGATGACATAACAACAACGCATTCTCTCACCATTCTGGAGTCTGCAAAATCATGGTGTTGGCGAGGCTGCACTTCCTCCATGGGCTCTGGAGGAGAATCCTGTCTCACCTCTTCCGGCTTCTAGTAGCTAGCCCTGGTGTCCTCTGATTTGTGGCCACTCTCTGCCTCTGTCTGTACATGGCCTTCTCTGTGTTTCTGTGTCTCAAATCTCCCTCCCTTTTTTTATAAGTAGATTTAGGGCCTGCCCCAATTCCAGGAGAGTCTCATCTTGAGATCCTCGATGTAATTACATCTACAGAGACCATATTTCAAAATAAGATCCCATTCATAGGCTGGGGGTTTAGAACTTGAACATGTCTTTTGGGTAAGGTACACAATTCAACTTACTGCAGTGGGTAAGAACAAAAGCAAGGATGCTAATAGCTGTCTCTCTCCCCTCTCCCAAGCCTTACCTAAGCTTACAGTTAGCAGATTGGTTTTAACCTTCATTCCCAAGCAAGAGAGGAGAAGGGCTTTTTAACTCAACTAGCTGTTTCTCATTCTATGAAGGCTCACTCCACTCCCTTCAGCTGGATATTTTTCACTGCCTAACAATTATCATTAAGTAATAAAGCGTAGACCAAAATAAACATGTTTATCATCCTTTAGTTTTCAAAGACATTCTCTTAGCCCAGAGCTTTTAATATGAAAATGAGTATTTAGACTCAGAATTCATTTGAGGTGTGCATGCCCATGCACAAACACACCATGGAAAATGACTAGAAGCTATCGTCTCTGTAGAGTGAGAAAGAACATAGGTACTTTTTTGTCTTCATTTTCCACTGTTATTTAAATTTTCCACAATAGACATGTTGACTTTAGTGACTAGAAAAACATTTTTTTATAACATGAGTAGTTTTAAGAATGTTTTTATAAAATGTCCAGGGCCATGTTTTACTTTTTTAAGAAGAAAGATGAGTGGACCAGTTAGGATTCCTGGAATCCCAGACTACTGATTGATTGGAGAGGGATTCAGACACTCCTGAAGTGACTTAGCAGCAGCAGCAGCAGCAGGGGTTCCCTGATAGTTCAGCTCTTAAAGAATCCTCCTGCAATGCAGGAGACCCTGGTTCAATTCCTGGGTCAGGAAGATCCCTTGGAGAAGGGATAGGCTACCCACTCCAGAATTCTTGGGCTTCCCTCGTGGCTCAGCTGGTAAAGAATCTGCCTGCAATGCAGGAGACCTGGGTTCGATCCCTGGGTTGGGAAGATCCCCTGGAGAAGGGAAAGGCTACCCACTCCAGTGTTCTGGCCTGGAGAACTTCATGGACTGTATAGTCCATGGTGTCACAAAGAGTTGGACACAGCTGACCAACTTTCACTTCACTTCAGACACTCTTTAGATTCGGCAGTGGTGGTAACACTGTTGCTTATTCAGGACCTCATCAGGCTTTCTTTCACAGCAGTAGAACCTGAAACCCGCGGTCTCCACCACGGTCGTTTTCCCGGTGCCAGGAAGCTGGCCTGATGGAGAAATGTGTCGTGCCCTCGGCCGCGGGCACAGAGAGGCACAGTTGATCAGGACCATCCCACAATGAGCCCTGTAATCTCTCAGCAGCAGTCCCACTTGACTTTGACAGCATGTGTTTTTCTGGTGTTTAGATGGCTTTGAGGCAGCCCTGTGTGTGGTTCTTTATGGGGACGATGCACATTTCTGTTAGCCCGCAGTTACTGGACGCCACCGCAGAGCCAGCTATTGGGCACTTTTCAGCTCTTTCACCATTGAATGCAATTTACTCCGAGGGAGTTTTCCTATCTTGGCTTCTTGTATGCTAATGAATTATTGAAATTTCAGTTACTTTTGGTTCCCAATTTAGCAGGGTGGAGACATTCAAGATATTAAAGATGCAAAGCTCTCCAGCCGCTTTTAGACAACAGTTTGCCTGGAAGGCCTCAGGGCTGGCAGCCGGGCGGCTCTGCTCTGCGGTGTCTGAGATGTCGAGTGCCGAGAGGCCATGGCTGCCCGCAGGTCACTGCCGTCAGCCAGGTGCACCAGCGTTGCCTGGGCGCTCATTGGACATGCAGACTCCTAGGTGTGGTCTCCACCTGCTGATCAGAATGTCTGCAGGCGGGGCCCTGGGCTCTGTGTCTTAACAAACCCTTTGGGACATTCTGGTGCACTGATAGGTTGGGAAAACCCAGGTTTAGATGTCCTGGTGCTGATTCTTCCCATTAGGGTCTAGTACCCATGTGTAAGGGCCCTTGGGTGCTGCGGTCAGTGTGCCCTTTAAGACTGACATTGTATACAGTGATCAAATTGTGATCAGGGTCATTGGAAAGACCAGTTTCTAATAATCATCTTCACTTGCTTGGAACATTTCTCCCTTTGGATATCAGTGAGCCATAACCATAGAGAAGCAGAGTTGGGACATTTAAATTCTGTGCAGGTAGATGTGTGTTCTAAATGTAATTGAGGGGGCTCTGGGTCTCTCCACACTGAAGGGCTAATTAGGTATTCCTTCCTACTGTCCCCAGAATAATCCCATCTCGAAGTCCCTTGGGAAGAAGCTGTGGGTACCAACTCCCTCTCATCACCATAGCCTCTCCTCCTTCCCAGAGCAGGTCTCTCTTCTACCCCATGCATACTGAATAATTTGCAGTTCTTCAGACAGTGTGTTATCCAAGCCGGTCTTCCCTCTCCAGCCCCTCAGCCAGCACCTCACTCATCTCATCCATTACAGCCCTGTCCACCTGGGAGGCTGTGCTCAAAGACAGTTCTGCAGTGACTTCAGGTAGAGCCACGTTCTTCCTCTTTCCTGCTTCCTACACAGCCACCCTGGATTGATATTTATAGCATGAGCATGTGCTCGTGTTGAAATGATCTCTGTCCTCTGAACTCCACGCAAGTACAAATTGCATCCTGGGTTCCGTTTCTAGTGCCATGTGTATCAGGCACAGGAGACTGAGTGAGCGAACATCCCTTAAAGATGGCCCTTCTCCTTGTGCTGGAAGCTTCCAGCACCGTAGAAAACAGGTCCCCCTCCAGCTTGTGAAGTGCAGATGCTGGCCAGCCCGTGGCAGATCTAGTGAAGAACATCAGTGCCCTTTATGTGGACTCAGCTGACTTCGGTTTTCAGGGAGGCTGGCTTCTTCATGTAAATGAAAGCTTTGCCTCCCCCGCACTGGCCCTTCTGCTGTTTGGGTGGAGGGGAGCCTACCACTGTGTCTGAAGCTGTTGTCATTTCAGGTTCGAGAGCTTCAAACTCGCCTGCAGAGCGTGCAGGCCACAGGCCCCTCCAGCCCTGGCCGCCTCACTTCCGCCAACCGCCCCGTTAACCCCAGCACCGGAGAACTGAGCACAAGCAGCAGCAGCAATGACATCCCCATCGCCAAGGTGCGCTCTGGGGACCTCGCCTGTTATCCAGCAGCCCCAGCCTTTGTGGAGCAGGGCCGCTGTGCCTGCATGCAATTAGCTCAGCGGGCCCTGAGGGGCTTCCCAGGGTCCCGCGTAGGCCTCCTGTGCTGGAGCTGCAGGAAGAGATAACCCACTAATAGTTTTAAGTCTCTCTCGGCTGCAGCCTGGATGCCAGCTCTCATTAATCAGCAGGCCAGAGCCTGTCCCAGCTGAGAGGTCGCTGTGGAGAGTGAGATGTTTTGTCACAGGGTGGGTAGAGTTGCTCTCGAGGATCATGGTTCAGCCCAGGAGGGGAACCCTGAGTAATGAACCAGTGATCTGCCCACTCCCAGAACCGACAGCCCTGCCAGCAGAAAAATAGATGACGATGATGAGCAGGCCTCAGCAGCTGTGAGAAGTGCCCCTCCATTCTCAGCCACAGCCCCTGACCCCCTTCCTATGCTGAGTCCACCCTAGAGAGACGGTTCACATGATTACAGGTCCTCTTCCTGGTAGCCCTGCCAGTCTCTGCAACAAGGTTGGTTGTCAACCATCAAGTTTATGAAGTCTCACCAGTGCTTTTCAGCCAGAAGTGATTTTTGTCCCAAGGGCTATTTGGCCGTGTCTGGACACCTTTTCAATGGTCACACCTGGAGTACTGTGGCTAGAAGCCAAGGATGCTGGTGAACATCTCATAGTGCACAGAACAGTCCCCCACAGCAAAAAATGTCCAACTCAAAATGTCAGTGGTACTAACGCTGAAAAACCATGAGTTAATAAGCAGGTGGCAGAAAAATCAGACACGTGAGTCATTTTTAAGAACTGATGGTTTAGTTGCCAAGGTTCAAGAGTAGCCCTGTATAAACACAGTGTCAGTAGTTTATATGGGGAGTGGCGGGTGTTGTTTTTCGCTCACTTGTTTTGTTTTGTTTGTTAAGATCGCCGAGAGGGTGAAGCTCTCCAAGACCAGGTCTGAATCTTCGTCGTCTGATCGTCCAGTCCTAGGTTCAGAGATCAGCAGCATTGGGGTGAGTGTTTATGAGTAGCAAAGGGACACATCACATAGTAGCACTACATAGTGGCTTGTCCACGACAGAGCACTGCCCAGGGCCCCTCCAATAGACCAGGCGATTTTGGTAAGAAATCACACCTGATTTCCTTCCAGAAGGTCAGATTAAAATGCTTAGTGGTTCGCCGGTAGTGAATTACCCCTTCAGCTTTAAAGGGAGCTTTTTGTGTCTCTACTTGAAACCATTCAGAAAGAAATGGTTGAGGTCTTGTTACTAGCAATACAGATGAAAGTCTTGAAATACTTGCTTTATATCACCCTGCTTCCCCAGAGACCGAGTGAGTTAGGAAGCTGTAAGAGAACTTGATTATTATGTCCCTCTTGAAAGGGAAGGTGCTCTCCACTGAGCAGGATCGCTGCCTTTGAAGTATAGCCGATGCTGGGACAGACCAGAACCTTCCAGCTCAGTTCTGGAGTTTTCTTTTGCAGAGTGCCGAACACTCTGGGGCTGTGAACTGATGTATAGTGAAAAGAGAATAATTTCAGTGCCCTGGGGATGTCTTTGAGGATTTGGGGGTGAGGCTGGGAAATCCAGTTATTTGATCCTCATTAATGTTGCTCAGTTGCCCAGTCGTGTCTGACTGTTGCAACCTCCCCAGGACAGGGAGGCCTGGCATGCAACTTTAGCATGCCAGGCCTCCCTGTCCCTCACCATCTCCCAAAGTTTGCCCGAGTTCATGTCCATTGCATCAGTGATGCCATCCAGCTATCTCATCCTCTGATGCCCTCTTCTCCTGCCTTCAGTCTTTTCCCAGTATCAGGGACTTTTCCCAGTATCAGTCAACTTTTCACCTCAGATGACCAAAATATTAGAGCTTCAGCATCAGTCCTTCCAACAATTGTTCAGGGTTGATTTCCCTTAAGATTGACTGGTTTGACCCTTAAGGATGGGGAAAAACAGAAACAGCACTTTTAAGGCCCTATTTTAGAATTTTGCACTGGGCAGAAATTGCAGGCACCCAGCTTCCATGCCAAAGCTGAATTATGAAAGTGAGGGAATGGGATGTTCACCTTAGCTACAACAGCCAAGAGACAAGGGTTGAGGAAGAGATAACCCAGGGGGTTTAGGAAGGAGAAAGGGTGTCCAGACTCTGTTTAATATACAGAATTTTAGGTCCCAAGGCTCAGGACCTTTCATGCCTGCTGCTGAAGATACAGCTTAGAGGATGCAGTTGCATTTTGACCCTGTTTGTGTACTGAATTCACAGTAGTTAACTTTTTATACCTGGATTGTATTATACAAACTGAAAAATATATGGGTAGCTATCTCCTGGTGCCCAATTATCAAGGAACATCAGCTATAAACTGTTTTAAAACTTAACAGTTTAAATTGGGAAACAAGGGCCTGGGGCCCAGCACCCCAGAAGTGGCTTTGTCCAGAGGGGAATTAATGCTCACCTGTTCAGGTGTCCAGCAGCGTGGCAGAGCACCTGGCCCACTCTCTTCAGGACTGCTCCAACATTCAGGAAATCTTCCAGACTCTCTACTCCCATGGATCTGCCATCTCGGAAAGCAAGATTAGAGAGTTTGAGGTGGAAACAGAGCGGCTGAACAGGTAAGGAGGAATTCTGTATATTCGGTGGTGGTGTTGATGGGAAACGCCAGTCCCGTCCCAAAGATCCGTTGAGGCTGCCTTATGCATTAGGGCTTAATGTGATGCTGTCGAGCTGGCAGGTGGGAGTTTCCGCCACCCTGCTCATCACAGGAGGGCCGGCTCTGTGGGCCTCTGTGACCTGTCATCAAGTGCACAGGGCCTCGTGCTTAGAATGATCCCACACTTGCTTTAACGCTCTGCTGTCACTGTTGTAAGTGTTAGTTGCGCTGTTTTAAATTCTGTAAATAATTTATGAACTAGGGGCTATGTCTTTCTTTTTTAACATGCTGCTATATTTGTTTCTCTACTTATTTCTGGCTGTGCTGGGTCTTCGTACTGCCCTCGGGCTTTCTCTAGTTTCAACTGCTAGTTTCGGTGCACAGGTTTCTCATTACGGCGGCTTCTCTGGGCTTCAGTAGCCACAGTATACGAGCTCAGGAGTTGTGACATGCAGACTCCACTGCCCTGCAGCACGTGGAATCTTCCGAGACCAAGGATCGACCCCGTGTCCCCTGCATTGGCGGGCGGGTTCTTACGTACTGTGCCACCAGGGAATTCCCCCTGCCCCTTTTCCTTGTGCACTGGCCCTAACAAACTAAGGAGCAGTCCATATGGAATGACAGGTAGGTCAGGATGGCAAGATGGCTCCCTAGCATGCAAAAAACCGGTGCTTCTGAGAACCGGAGAGACCAGCTCTGGGATGTGGAACTGGCAGAAGGGGTCTGATTAAGACATTCCTGGGGTGGACCGGTCATACTGATCTAACCCTCCCTGCTCCAGTCAAGGGTTGCCTCATTGTATTTATGCTTTTCACAAATGTGTACACCTTCCCATCCCTACATCCTATCCTACTTAGTTTAGATTTTCTAAGTAGGCCTAACTGTCCTGCTTAGAATAATTTAACTGTGTGCCCAGTTTTATGGGTTCTTTTCAGATCTTATGACGGAGGTGGTTTGAGTTTGTCCTCCTGCCTCTTTGGCAAAGACCGGCTTGTATGTCATCCCAGCAATGAAAGAGGGTTGTTTAAAAAGCAGAAGAGAGGAGCAGGGCCAAGCTGTGGTGACTGCTCTGACTCAGACCTGGCCCCACAGTGTCTGAATGGCAGCCGAGCAGGCAGTGGCTGCCCTCACCCAGCCATCTTCAGGGGGGTGCCTACTAAGAACCGGAGAGGCTTGTGAGCCAACCCGTAAGAAACATGGATGCCGTTCCCCACCCACCATTGCTTCATCCCATTCCCCTTGTGTATGGCAAACCTGAATAAACTGAATTATCCTGTTAGGCCTCCCTGATTTGAAGCTGTTTAATATAGTACTTGAGAACCAAGGAAATGTGGCGATCCAGGTCATTTTAAATCTTGAAATTAAATGGTTTCCTTATTAAATCCAAAATACTTAAGAGTGACAATCCTGATGATTACCTTGTAGCAGTAAACAAGCAGTATCACAGGCAGGGGAGTGCTTAAACAAGCTCTCAGTATCAAAGGCAGGGGAGTGCTTAAAAATTGAATCAGATATGCCCTTTGCAATTGAATGAAGTCAGATGCCTTCAGGGGCCCTCTGTGTAGGAGGATCTCCTCTCAGCAGATTCTGGGATTTAACAAGCCTGCTTTGTGGTTGAATTGAGGGGGGGTCCTTTCTCTTCAATTATATGCACCTAAGAGAGAACAAAGAAGGGGGAACTATTTGGTGCCTGTAGTTCACACTGTCATGGAGTTTAACAGCTTTCCAAAGACTCACAGACAGCCCTAAATCCTCAGCTTGGGAGGGCAGAATAGTCCCATTTTGCAAATTAGAAAGCAAATGTTTTGACACTAAATGACTTACCTCAAGTCCAGAACTATTAAATAGCCCAGCTGGTCAACCCCTGCCTATCTACCTCTTCTGCATTGTTTTATGTATTATCACAGCTACTGCTAGAACATGGGAGTGCTTGTAAATTATCTACCAGTGTGTTCTGATATCTTTTATTTAACTACCTATCTCAAAGTTGGAGTCCTGTTACACTCTAAAAGAATGACAGCCTTTAACTTGTGTGTGTGTGTGTGTGTGCCAGAGGCATGGGATGGGTCGTGCCTACTCAAAAGTATTGTTGCTTTTTGGACTTCCCAGGTGGCGCTAGTGGTAAAGAACCTGGCTGCCAATGCAGGGGACTTAAGATATGCAGGTTCGATCCCTGGGTCAGGAAGGTACCTTTGAGGAAGAAATGGCAACCCACTCCAGTATTCTTGCCTGGAAAATCCCATGGACAGAGAAGCCTGGGGAGCTACAGTCCACAGAGTTGCACAGAGTTGGACACAACTGAAGCAGCTTAGCACGCAGCATGCAGATATTAAGCACCTACTATGTGCTGGGCTATTTGTAAGCCAAATAAAGTAACAGACAAGATTTCATGGAGTTATATCCTGTTAAGGAAATTAAGCAAAAACAGACCAATAAGAACACGAGAAAGCTCCAAGTAAACATGACACTGTGACAAAATAGAAGGTAGCCTTGATTTTAGGTACAAAGACCGGGAAGGCATCTCTGAAGTGGGGAAATAGCAATTGAGATTTTTCAGGTGGGAAAGGAACAGCCATGTGACAAACCAGGAAGAGTCTTAAGGGCC
The DNA here is from genome assembly GCA_006410675.1 of Oreotragus oreotragus. Classification (NCBI taxonomy): domain Eukaryota; kingdom Metazoa; phylum Chordata; class Mammalia; order Artiodactyla; family Bovidae; genus Oreotragus; species Oreotragus oreotragus. The sequence goes on along the minus strand of SJYX01001774.1, from coordinate 121,103 downwards.
AACTTATCAACTTAAAGGCTGGGAAGTGGCTGGTGTGAAGTCTGAATTGCCCCAATCCCAGTGGAACTGAAACAGAATGAGTGAAAGGAGGCGCCCCATGAGACAAGGTGGTGAAGTAGTCAGGGCTGGGGGGGATATGGAATTTGAGGTCATAGACAAAGTGCCACTGGAAGTTGTTAAGGCGTTCTATGTATGGGGAAGAACAGACTATTTAAATTTTAAAAGTTCACTTAGATTTGCAGAATGGAAAGGGGTGGGCAGGGGTGGACACTAAGCCAGCTCTGCAGTGAACGATCGTGGCCAAGTAGAGGCAGTGTGAAGGGGTCATTGTATGTGTGGTGATAAAAATCCACAGATGTATGAAAAAAGGGGCGGTCTCAAAGAAGACTCGCAGATGTCTCACCTCAGTTGTCGGGAGTACGGTGGTGGCATTTACTGAGATGGGGAAGATGGAGGAGGTTATGGTTAGAGGAAAGTCAAGAATCCCATGTTAAATTTGAGGTGTCTGTGTGAAACCCTGGATATGTGAGACTGGCACTTACAAGAGAGGTACGGACTAAGAATCTGGGAGCCATGGGAACATAAATGCCTGTGAAAGTCTTGGGACTGGATAAAATCACCCTCAGGGGAGAGTGTTGATTGAGGAGTGGACCTAGGACTGAGTCCTAAGAGAATGTCAACTGTCACAGATTATATAGAGAAGAGGGAGCCCCAGAGGAGACAGGAGAAATAGTGACCTTTTGGCAGGGAGAAAACCAGTAGACACCTGTCATGACCCAAATGAAGGAGAGTGTTTTAAAAGGTAGGAGCCATCAGTACAGGCGTGCTGTCTGAGATAGAACTGACCACATGGAGGTCTGGTTTCATCTAATTAGTAGGGACTGAATGTAACTGGAGCAAGTCAAGAAGTAAATGCTGCTGCTGCTGCTGCTGCTAAGTCACTTCAGTCGTGTCCGACTCTGTGTGACCCCATAGACGGCAGCCCACCAGGCTCCCCCATCTCTGGGATTCTTCAGGCAAGAACACTGGAGTGGGTTGCCATTTCCTTCTCCAATGCATGAAAGAGAAAAGTGAAAGTGAAGTCGCTCAGTCTGTCCAACTGTTAGCGACCCCATGGACTGCAGCCCACCAGGCTACTCCGTCCATTGGATTTTCCAGGCAAGAGTACTGGGGTGGGGTGCCATTGCCTTCCCCGAAGAAGTAAATGAGAGGGTGGGAAGTCTCTGAAGAGGCCGTCAAGTGAACAAAGACAGAAAACTGTTCCCTGTAACACCTTACATCGAATTGACCTTGTTGTTGCCAAAACCATACAACGGGCTTAGTTATATGTGCTAAGATGCGGGGTCCTAAGATTGATCCTCAGAGCAGATGGCTTCCAAACTCTTAACATTTTGTGTGTGTGAAACCTTACGTCTCTTTAAGACTTGGTAATCAGAGTACTGCAGATGGGCACGTCCTGCGGGGAACGAATCGTGGCATCCAGAGCAGCAGTGTCCTGGGACAGAAAGCAGGCTGAAGGCTTCGGCTTTCCTAATCTGCCTTCTGACTTTGCCATAAACTCTTCTGCCTTGAATTTACAGTTCTGATTTTTATAAAACTTATCCTTATCCACTGATTATCCTGCCAGTAGTTAGCAGCTGGGGGGCTGTCCACGCTGGAAAGAGCTTTGGATACACGCCACAGTTGCCACTCAGGCGCCCCTTAAGCGCAGTTTCCTTTTCACCCATTGATTCATCCTTTGCTCCTGGTCTGTAGTGAGCATTCTGAGTCAAGGATCTGGGGTCAAACTGCCTGGTTCAGAGCCCAAGGATTAACATTTCTGTGCCTTCTCTGAGAAATGGAGATAATACTACTTATCAAAGGGCTGTTGGGAGAGTTACTGAGCAAGGGCTTAACAAATACTAGCTCTTATTGTAAAGGTTGCTTTTCATTTGTCCCTGTGGAAGGTGGAGGGTAGTTCATTGGAGCATCTGAGTCTTAACTCTCATGAAGGTTAGGGCTCCTTACCATGGTGTATCTCCCAAGCCTAGCACTTTACCTGGCAAATGGCTCATCCATGACTGGTTGGGAAATAACCAGGGGGCAATTTTTATTTCTAATTCACACAGAATTTAATGATTCCTCAGCTTTGAGTTGCTTCATTTATTACTTCTCATCAGTTGCATTTGCTAAAACATCTAATGAGCTCATATCCTTACATGCATTTTGTGCATTTTGGCCAGAATCTAGAGTGGATAACTAAAATCTTGGCAATGCATTGTAATCCTAGTGTAAAATTGTGAACGTGATTTTCCTTCCTTTGTAGCCGTATCGAACACCTCAAATCCCAAAATGACCTTCTGACCATAACCCTGGAAGAATGCAAGAGCAATGCTGAGAGGATGAGCATGCTGGTGGGGAAGTATGAATCCAATGCCACAGCGTTGAGGCTGGCCCTGCAGTACAGGTAGGAAGCTGGGCAGGCAGGCGAGTGAGGGGCCGCTTTCATTGAGAAGTGCATCCATAGCAAGCTTCTGCATGAAAGTAGAAAATAAGGTTTTGGAAAATGTAACTAGAGGACTGGACCAGCAAATGCTAGGGTGTGATAAATATTAAAAATCAGTTAGCACCCTGGTAGCAATTAAGAAAATAGGGATAATGAGTGTGGTATTAGTAAAACAGGTATGTTTCTGTTAGCAATGTTCAACTGGAATATTATTTCATGTAAGTAATATCACTCAAAGTCTTCCCTTTGGCATTGGTAAAGAATCCGCCTGCCAATGCAGGAGATAGGGGTTCAATCCCTGGGTTGGAAAGATCCCTTGGAGGAGGAAATGGCAACCCACTCCAGTATTCTTCCTGGGAAATCCCATGCACAGAAAAGCCTGGTGGGCTACAGAATCAGACACGACTTAGTGACTAAACAACATCCCTCAAAACATCCATTTTTGTGTTACAAGTTCACTTCTTGTTCTTCCCGTCTTTTTTTCCCAGACTTTATTTATATTCGTATTATATTCTGCATTGTGGTAAATCTAATATGTTCTCTTCTTGCAGTTTGTTAAACTGTTATATTATTACTTAAAAGTCTCCATTTATTTTGACTGACTGTATCCCTTCCATCAAGTTTATATGGTATTATTACTTATTTCTCTAAAAGATATTTAGACTTTTGCAGACTCTTGATATTGAAAATAATTATATGGTGAATAAGTTAATACAAAAACTGTCATTCTTGTATTTTCTTTGAGATAAAATCTTTGAGATAAAATCCTGGAGCAGGAATTATAGATCAAAGGATATGAATACTTTCATATCTCTTCAGGCGTGCTGCCAGTTTTCCCATTAAAAAAACCAGTTTAAATGAATGTGATTCATTCATTGATGAGCAAGTGGTACCACCTTTTTTTTTTCAGCTTCATCAGCTTTGGAATTTATCTATTTTTAAATTAGTACTTGTTTAATAGCTTTATTTATAAAACTCAGCTTTATTATTGTTTTCATAGACTTATTATATTAGTGTTACCACTTAGGCATATTTACCAAAGTCCCAGAGTAGTGACTGTATCTTACTCTTGGCATCCTCTCAGAGAATTCAGTATTGTTTTAAGAAATATTGCTTCTTAAAAAAAAAAAAAAATATATATATATATATATATATATATCAANTATTGTTTTCATAGACTTATTATATTAGTGTTACCACTTAGGCATATTTACCAAAGTCCCAGAGTAGTGACTGTATCTTACTCTTGGCATCCTCTCAGAGAATTCAGTATTGTTTTAAGAAATATTGCTTCTTAAAAAAAAAAAAAAATATATATATATATATATATATATATCAAACCAAAATATAGGAGACCAAAGCTAGAGAGCAATCCTGTTAGTTTACAGACACACCAAAGCAAACAGATGATCATCTGTGACTACTCTTGAAACAGGCTGTTCTGCACCCTCAGTCTCCCTTTCATCTGTACAGAAGAAACAACGTCCCAGCATCTCTAACTTGAAAGACCAACTGCCCTTGAGAAGGGGAGCTGCCAGCACTCAGAGGCAGTCATTGGACTCTCTTTCCTGTCTCTTAGTAAAGTAAACACAATTAAAAAAAAAAAAAAAGTCTATTGACTAAGTGTTGAGTAAAGCCACATTTCCCCTCCTCAGCTTGGAGAAGCTCATCAATTCTTTGCTTGGGGGTGATTTTCACTACTGCAGGCATTTGGCCAGGATGACTCAAGCATTATACATACACTCCATCCAGTGCAGACATGGGTCCCTACGGGGCCATGGGCAGCAGTGGCTTTCCAGAGGTCACTGTTTGATCCTCTGTCTGGTGTACCTGAAGAGAGAGCTCCACACTCCAGCTCTTGTCAGAGCTTTTGTGAATGTTTCATGACGCAGCTTTACAAGCCTTTAGCAGAACTTTCTATGACGATGGAGCTGTTCTCTGTGTTATCCAGTGCGGCAACTGCTAGCCGCACATGGCTGTTAAATGTATGAAATATGCCTACTGCTGCAGAGAGACTGAATGTCCATTTATTTACCTTAAGTTCTTTTTCATATAAATATCCACATGTGGCTAGTGGCCACGCTATTGAATAGGCAGGTCCCCTTTCTGGGCTGCTGTATGAATTACCTATTATCGTATAACTGTTTATTATGTCAAAGCTTCTGGGGTCAGGAATCTGGGAGTGATTTGTCTAGGTGGTTCTGGCTCTGGGTCTCTTGAGTTTTTGGTCAAGCTCTCAGCCAGAGCTGCGTCAGCTTAACTGGGGCTGGCAGATCTGCTTCGAAAGGCTTTGGGTAGAATCCTCAGTCCTTCACTGGCGATTGGCTGGCGCCTTAGTTCCTAACCACACGGGCTGCTCCATAGGGCTGCTCAAGGGTCTTCAAGACATGGCAGCTGGCCTCCTCTGAAATGGATGATCCAAGAGGAAAAGGGAAGGAAGGAAAGAGAGAGAAAGACCAAGATGGAAATCATCACGTTCTCTCATCTTCATCGCTTCCCTTGTATTTTTCTAGATCACAGTCTAAAGTTTTGTTTTGTCTTTTTAAAGCAGGGCAGGGAGGGGGCCACAAAGCAGAGCGAGCCCCTGACTCTGTCCATGAGTGCCTGTGGGCGTGTCCTTGCCGACCTGGGCAGGGATGCTGAGAGGCAGGGCTCACACTGCACCGCAGGAGACTCGCCGTTCTCTGCCCAAGCTGACGACGCCATGTGCTTCTCTTTCAGCGAGCAGTGCATCGAAGCCTATGAACTCCTCCTGGCTCTGGCCGAGAGCGAGCAGAGCCTCATCCTGGGGCAGTTCCGGGCGGCCGGTGTGGGGTCGTCCCCTGGTAAGTGTGGCCGGGTCCCTGCAGCCCCTGCTCGTCGTCCCCCCACCTCTTCTGGTCTCCTGCCCCCCGTCTCGGCTGTTGGCATTGGCACACCTCCCAACAACATGAAATTCACTTGTCAAGTGTGTTTTTCATTTTTTCCTCATGACTGAGTGAGTAAATTGTTTATGTTGAATGCAGCAGGAACTGAAGTGGAAACGGCATTACAGACAAGTTAAAACAAACAGGCAGTCTCGGGAAACATATTCTCCCAGGCTGACTCTAGGACCAGATGGGGCAGGAGGCCCAGGTTCGCCCTGAAAGGAACCAGCTCTCCCACAGCCTCACTGTGATGCTGGTGCCTGAGGGTCCCTGTGCTGCCCACAAGGCCTTTGCCTCATCTGGCAGTGCATTTTCTCCAGGTTTGTTCCTTTGGATTCAAAGGAACATGGGTTCCCCCTACCTGCTCTCCAGGTGACACAGGAATGCAGAGGAACATTTCACACCTTGTTATCTTCAGCCTCACCAAATGCCAACCCCGGGGGCCTGCTGCCCACCTCCCCTCCCTGCCCGTCCTCCACTGCAGGGGTCATGCATCCCCCAGAGTTGGCATCATTTGTCCCTCCAGACCCACACCACCCCCCACTACTGTGCTCCAGTGCTGAGTAACTAGAAGGGCTATGTACTGAAAAGGACACGCAGGGCATCCTAGTTACCATCATTTGCCAAAACTTCACCCTTGACTATGACTGTGGGCCCTGACATAACATTGGGACGATGACAGTAGAAACAGTGTTTGGAAGGAAACAGAGGTTCAGTGACAGAGGCCCCCGGTCCTGGAGCCTCCTGGCTCCCTCAGCCTACACTTGACCACAGCAACTTCTCCCGAGAAACCACGGCAAGTGAACAAAAAACTGACCAGATGACTCCAGAGTGAAAGGTGGGCACTCTGCACATGCTGGCGAGCAGGCCACCCGTCATCACTGGCTTTTCCTCCTAGGCTGTGAGCCCATATTAAGGCTGTCCTTCCAGGACATACCTTGCAAAGAAGGTCCCGTCAGGGTACCTCCTGAATGCATCTCCTGTCCTACCTGCCAGCTCCTCCCTCCCTGCCCAGGCTTTAGCGTTACTTTTTTTTTTTTTTTAATAAGACCTGATGGAATCTCAGTTGTTGAGCTATTTCAAATCCTAAAAGATGATGCTGTGAAAGTGCTACAATCAATATGCCAGCAAATTTGGAAAACTCAGCAGTGGCCACAGGACTGGAAAAGGTCAGTTTTAATTCCAATCCCAAAGAAAGGTAATGCCAAAGAATGCTCAAACTAACGCACAACTGCACTCATCTCATACGCTAGTAAAGTAGTGCTCAAAATTCTCCAAGCCAGGCTTCAGCAATACGTGAACTGTGAACTTCCAGATGTTCCAGCTGGTTTTAGGAAAGGCAGAGGAACCAGAGATCAAATTGCCAACATCCGCTGGATCATCAAAAAAGCAAGAGAATTCCAGAAAAACATCTATTTCTGCTTTATTGACTATGCCAAAGCCTTTGACTGTGTGGATCACAATAAACTGTGGAAAATTCTTCAAGAGATGGGAACCAGACCACCTGACCTGCCTCTTGAGAAATCTGTATGCAGGTCAGGAAACAGCAGTTAAAACTGGACATGGAACAACAGACTGGTTCCAAATAGGAAAAAGAGTATGTTAAGGCTGTATATTGTCACCCTGCTTATTTAACTTATATGCAGAGTACATCATGAGAAACACTGGGCTAGATGAAGCACAAGCTGGAATCAAGATTGCTGGGAGAAAGATCAATAACCTGAGATGCAGATGACACCACCCTTATGGCAGAAAGTGAAGAGGAGCTAAAAAGCCTCTTGATGAAAGTGAAAGAGGAGAGCGAAAAAGTTGGCTTAAAGCTCAACATTCAGAAAACGAAGATCATGGATCCAGTCCCATTACTTCTTGCCAAATAAGACAGGGAAACAGTGGAAACAGTGGCTGACTTTATTTTGGGGGGGCTCCAAAATCATTGCAGATGGTGATTGCATCCATGAAATTAAAAGACGCTTACTCTTTGGAAGAAAAGTTATGACCAACCTAGACAGCATCTTAAAAAGCTGAGACATCACTTTGCCAACAAAGTTCCTTCTAGTCAAGGCTATGGTTTTTCTAGTAGTCATGTATGGATGTGAGAGTTGGACTATAAAGAACACCGAGCGTCGAAGAACTGATGCTTTTGAACTGTGGTGTTGGAGAAGACTCTTGAGAGTCCCTTGGACTGCAAGGAGATCCAACCGGTCCATCCTAAAGGAGATCAGTCCTGGGTGTTCTTCGGAAGGACTGATGCTGAAGCTGAGAAACTCCAATACTTTGGCCACCTGATGTGAAGAGCTGACTCATTGGAAAAGACCCTGATGCTTGCAAATATTGAAAGCAGGAGAAGGGGACAACAGAGGATCAGGTGGTTGGATGGCATCCCTGACTCAGTGGGCATGAGTTTGAGTAAACTCCGGGAGTTGGTGATGGACAAGGAGGCCTGGCATGCTGCAGTCCATGGGATCGCAAAGAGTTGAACATAACTGAGCGACTGAACTGAACTGAATTTCAAAGGTCTTTTTTTTTTTTATCTATTTATTGGCTGTGCTGGGTCTTCATTGCTGCACTTGGGCGCTCTCTAGTTGTGGAGAACAGGGGTACTGTTTGTTGCGGTGAGTCGGCTTCTCTTTGTGGTGGTTGCTCTTGCGGAGCACAAGCTCTAGGCGTCCAGGCTTCAGCACTTGCAGCTCCCGGGGTCCAGAGCGGAGGCTCGGTAGCTGTGGTGCCCAGGTTTAGTTACCACGTGGCATGTGGGATCTTCCCAGACCAGGGATTGAACCTGTGTCTCCTCCATTGGCAGGTGGATTCTTGACCATTCTGAGCCACAAGGAATCCCCAGGCTCTAGCTTTTGCACTGAACAAACACTCGCCTGTTTTTCCTCCTTCCTTCCTTTCCTCAGTTTTGACATGGACAGGAATCTGAAAGAAAGGAAGTATCCTGGGTATTAATTTCCTGCTTCATATCCAAGTCACCCGGTGAGGAAGTAGGCCTCCATTTGTATGTGTGACCATCCTCCGCCTCTCTCTCTGGGTTTTCTTGTTTTTTGTTTTTGTTTTTTAAATAGTATTACCCTCCCAGCCCAATAGTAGAAACTCTGCCAGCATTTCCATTAGGAAGCTCATTTTTCAGTGTCTTTTAACCAAACCATAAAACTTTATTCTTCCTCTTAAGCAGAATCCTAAAATGATCTTGGCTTGCTGTCAAGTTTTTTTTTTTTAATAAATGTATTAAGGAAAATAATTAAAGGCAAGAAATCAATCATTTTATTTCTACTTTTTCTCAGAGGACTGTCTTAGTCTGTGCTATCCTCGAAAGGCACCTCATATGAAGCTTGTCCCTACTCAGCACGGTGTCTTGGATAGGAGCTAAAAGGACATAAATCTGCATTTTAAATATTTAAAATCAATAATATAATGCCTTGTATTCACATAATCCTGGTTGGCTCATGGGTCTATTTATAAAATGGAGCAGTCAGTTAATATGCCTCTTCAGAATTCAGAGAGCAGTCAGTTGTGAGACGTCTGTAAAGTATCTCATTTAGCAGCTTTTTAAACTTACTTTTTAGCAGCTCCCTATTAAACCTGACTCTTCCATTCTGCCAACAGTGACAGTGATATGTCATCCTGCCCTAACATGCCATGGAGTCACACCGCAGGAATGAGTTGTAACACTCACCCACAGTGTCAGTTATGGGGATTTCTCCTTTGTTTCTTCTTGACTGCACAACGGTTCATCCTGGATGATTTAGACGGTGGTTTTCAGACTGTGCCTGGGAATCTGGAGGAGTTTCTTTAGGCCTCAGTGCTGGGCTTGCAGGGTGGGAAAGCTTAGTGTATACCCTCCCCATACCCCCTGCCCACTTAAGCCAGTTTCATATTTACCATTTTTTTATCTTAGACTTTGGCATTAGATTTCATTTATAAATATTTGGAAGCTTGAGGGTCTGGGCTGTAGAGGTAACAAACAAATGACTTATTTGGCCTGCAGAGTTTTTGAAAACGCAGCTAGAACACGGCCCCTTGGGCAGGGGATCCCCAGTCTGGCTGCATGCTGGTGGCCACCATCCTGCGTCTTGCCGCAGACGTTAGCTGGCTGTGAGAGGCATGGAGCTTGCCCCTGGACATGCCCGCACTCAGGGAGAAAGGTCAGGGAGAGCATCCATGCAGGACATCAGAGCCAATCCCAAGGTTTTCGTCTTAACCATTAGTTCCGTGTCTCGTGCCTACGTGAAGTGCTAAGCAAAGCTGCAGACGTGTGGGAACATGGCAAGGTTGGGCCTCATTTTCCCTTGGCCTCGCTCCCAAGGAAGCACTAAGCAGCTGAGGGAGACGGGCCGCACAGGAGACGTGGTGATGCGTGCCGGGAACAGCCAGCAGCCTCTAGAGTTAGGAAATCAGGGCAGGTTGCCGCTGGACACAGAGCGGGAAGCACACACGGGCCAGCCCTTCGTGTGTGGGGGAAGAGAAAGCCTGCCTCATCGCAGCTTCTGGGCGAAGGGCTGGCCCCAGGACTCACGCTCCGCCCCTGTCTGCACCAAGCCACCTCCGCCCTGAGTGCCTGCCCCATCACCCAGCCTCGTTTATCTAGACCAGTGCTGATTAACCCCTCGGTTTCTTGCAGGAGACCAGTCAGGGGATGAAAACATTACTCAGATGCTCAAGCGAGCCCACGACTGCCGGAAGACGGCTGAGAACGCCGCCAAAGCCTTGCTCATGAAGCTAGACGGCAGCTGCGGGGGCGCCTTCGCGGTGGCCGGCTGCAGCGGGCAGCCCTGGGAGAGCCTGTCCTCCAACAGCCACACCAGGTAGTCTGCGCTCCTGCCGCGCCGGGCGGGCGTCCACGGGCTCCACTGGCCAAGCTCGAGGACTGCGAGGCTCGGGATCTGAGCGGGAGAGCTGGAAAAGCGCCTTCTCGTGTTGCCGGCCAGAGGGAAGGGGCCGAACCAACTGTTCCTTTCTGTCTTGTACCCTTTCCCACTTCGTTCTGCCCTCCGTTTCCTAACAGTCCTTGATTTTCAAGAAGAGTCTGGGGTGGTGAAGGCCCATGTGCTGCCAATGGTCCCGAAGCACCCAAGCCCCAGACTGCCTCCTAGTTCCAGGCTGCGTTCTCTCCCTTCCTCCTGTGCCTGTGTCCTTCGTAAACCCTTCTCAGGCAGCGGGCTTCCCTTCTCCCACCTTTTGCCCTGTAGAGTGAGGCCATATTCATAGCATGTGTTTAGCAGATGCTTAGGATGAATCGGGGTTCAAGTTCAGTATCCGTGAACCTAGAAAACTGAAGCGGGCGCTTGAACAAGATGGGGAGGGAAACAGTGAACACCGTGCTATGTGCCTAATTTGCTGAAGCGCTTGGATTCCACTGGGTGTGGGTGGAGAGTCATAATGAAACGTTTTCTGATGATCTCATGTCTTGTCACCAAAATTCCTAAAAACATGAATGCCTTCCCTTTTTCTTTCCTTTTTTTTTTTTAATTAAAATTGATTTACAGTATTCTGTTAGTTTCTGGTATACAGCTGCTGCTGCTGCTGCTAAGTCACTTCAGTTGTGTCCGACTCTGTGTGACCCCATAGACGGCAGCCCACCAGGCTCCCCCATCCCTGGGATATATATGTGTATATATATATTTCTTCATATTCTTTTCCATTTTAGTTTAATATATAATATTGAATATAGTTCTCTGTGCTATACTGTAG
>SJYX01001774.1:0-109812 GCA_006410675.1 Oreotragus oreotragus | reverse complement strand
TCCCTGACTTAAGCTCCTGGTCCTTGGTAAGAAAGGATCCCGCCTGTGGGAAAATACGGGAGAATTGGAGAAATAAAAGGGAAGATAAAGAGGGCAAAGAGTTTAATAAGTCAAAGTAAGTTGAGGACACTAAGCTTTTAGTTCCTTTAAATATTTGTTTCTTATAGACAGTTCACACCCCCGGGAGAGTTCTTGAGATGCCATTTAAAGAAAAGAAAGCAAGGGTAACTGAACGGTTAGCATTTGTCACAGCCAGGGTCTTGAGAACTTGACATTCCAGACAAACTTGGCTGCTAACCACCCCAGCAGCAAAATCCAGTGTGGAAAGTGCTCACTTTAGAAGATACTGTTTGGTTTGAAATGTTCATTCCATCTGTCTGTCTTTTTGGCCATTTCTTGTGAATAAAGTCGTGTGATATTTCCCTTTCCTAGGTGTTATTCCTGAGGCTTATCATATAGTGCGCTTGTGAAATGGGAGAAAAGTTAAAAAGTAGTCTACTTTCTTCTTTATTATTTTATTCACTGTCTATTGTTTAAAATGTTTCATATTCTATTCATTTATTTCATCGAAAAACCATACATAATAAAATAGCCAGAAATTACTCCTTGAAAGAAAAATTCCCACAATCCTATTTATCAGAGAATTTACTGTAACATTTTGGTGTAAAGCCTTTCATACTTTTTTGAAATTTCTTTTTTTTTTTAAGGTTTTATTCAAATATGGTTGATTTACAGTGTTGTGTTAATTTCTGCTGTACAGCAAAGTGACTTTTCACATTCTTTTCCATTATGGTTTATCACAGAATATTGAATATAGTTCTCTGTGCTATGCCATAGGACCTTGTTATTCATTCATTCTATATATAGTGGTTTGTATCTGCTAACCCCAAACTCCTAATTTCTCTCTCCCACCCCCTTCCCCCTTTGGTAGGCATAAGTTTGCTTTCTATGTCTGTGAGTCTATTTCTGTTTCATAAATAAGTTCATTTCTATCATATTTTAGATTCTGAATGTAAGGGATATCATATTTGTCTTTCTTACTTCACTTAGTGTGATAATCCCTAGGTCCATCCATGTTGCTGCAAGTAGAATGCCTTCCCTTTATGTTCCAGTTCTGTCTAGAAAGTACTTTGTTAGAGATTCTCGTGTAATAACCACATCACAAAAGATAGGAAGAGTAATGACCCCATTTTTACAAGTGAGAGAGCCTGGGCTCGGAGATGTGTGAGTGACCTGCCTACATGAAGCCACATAACTGACAGCTCAGAAGGGTGTTCAGACCCAAGCCCAGACTGCGGCACCAAATGTATTCTTTTCACTAGGCCAGGTTGGAGCTTATGACTTAAAAAATGTTGTTTGCTTACAGGTCAAGCAACCAGAACCACGTAAGGGTGTATTCAATCTCAAGGGCAAAAGGAGAAATACTGATGTTTTGTTCGGTACCTGAAGGGAACATAATGATCCCAGCTGTCTCTCCTGCTGGGAGGATCCTGGTCATCTGCCCAAGTGCAGACTTACCTGTTTTGGACCTGGTGCCTCAGGAAAGGTGACATTCCCAGTAACACACTTGGCCAGGTGCCCACAGACACAAGGGAGTTATTTCCTTTTGACTCCAGCAACAGTTGTCTTATTCAGGAAACAAAGCACAGATAATCATTTATTTATTTTCTTAAAACCAGATTATTTTGTTTAAACTCATAAAGCAGATGCTCTTCTTCTTGACTTTTCCAGATGTGGATAATCTGTAATTTCCACATTCATTTAGAATAGAAATGCAGTTTTCACATTGTCAGTAAAATTCTGTCCTGTTGAATTAGTGAGCACAAGAGTTGGGTTGACAGGAATTGTGTGCTGTTTCAGGAGCTTATAAAGGGTTTCTTACAGGTTTTTAGCTTATACCTCCCCACCTGCAAAATAATTATGTTGCTTTAATCTAAGTCAGACTCAAATGTAGAGCCAGGCAGGAGTGGGAACATTTTCTCTTCAGCCCTTCAGTGGAAACTGTAATGGTGAATATTGCTTAGAAATATTTTAATCGCTCAGTCGTGTCCGACTCTTTGCGACCCCATGAATCGCAGCACGCCAGGCCTCCCTGTCCATCATTCCTTTTCCTATTTGGAACCAGTCTGTTGTTCCATGTCCAGTTCTAACTGTTGCTTCCTGACCTGAAAAGCTTAATTTGAGGTGACGTATTTCTGTAGATTGAGATTACTCAGAACATAGTTTCTGTTTGCAAAGATGACCTCGTTAAAGATTGGCCCTATGAACTAAATTCAGTCTTAAACAGATCTTCCCATCAAAGTACAGAAGGCTTACAGCGGTCAGATTTCACTCAATTCTCCTTAAAAATTCCCTTTTACATTCCAACCCAAATCAGAGCTGCTCAGAGGGTACAAAGGAACCACACGCCAGGCATTCATGTGGCAACACACATTCTTGGGACCTGACACAACCAGGCTGCTGATTATGTTCAGTGTGGCTCAGAGAAAAAAGTCCCCCGCAAAAAGAGAAAAGTCCCAAACCACCAGACGCTTTCATAATTATAAGTGATTTTGTTTGTAAATCTTGGTGTTCCACTCAGCCTTCCCAGCTTGTCAAGATTATAGACGAAAGACAGACCAGAGGCCTCCGAGGTGGAGCTGTATGTGGCTCCACCAGTCCCCTCCCCCGCCACTGTAGCCAGCTGGCAGAGAGACTTCTAATCAGAGTGCCAGCCAATTGCTCCCCCAAGTCTCGGGAAAGGAATGCTGAGTGCCAGGCTTCAGACTGGTAGTACAGGGCAGCTCCCGATAACTGAAAGGTCGTGGTTTTGGAACTGAGCAGCGGAGGGGTGGTTCCCAGGGAGGAGATTGAACATGGTAACCAGCCCAACAGCTGACTCTGTAGTCAGGAGCCCAGAGATGCTGCTCTCGCAGTTTTGAAATACTTTTTTTTTTCTTGCAAAACCACAGCTGCAGCCTCATTAGAAAATATAATTGTCTTAACAGACAGAGTAACTAGGTAATGTGGGTTGCCTGGATAGCTTTATCAGTGTATCACAGCAGTGAGGCAAGTGGACTAAACTGCTGAGAAGTGAGAATGGGAGTTCTTAGCCAGACCCGCTCTTTTTGTCAAGCATTACACTTTCAGCTCATTGGCTAGAAGCACAATCATTGATCTAAATCTACAATAGGACAAGGGGCTAAGACAGCATCAGCCACAGCAAGTCTGCCCTTTTGGAGGCTGGGGTCCCTTCTGTCCTGCCAGCAGGTACCGATCCTGTGAGGCTGTGATTGCAGCCTTGCATTTAGCTCGGGAAACACCCAGGGAACTGGGATTCCACCTGGCTGACCTCTCACACTGAGGCCTCGGTTCAAAAGGAGAGAGAGCAGCAGAGGTGCCCAGCCCTCACCTTGCAGACCTAAGATGAAGTTTCCCTGGAACAGAAAGAAAGACTGAGCACAGTGGAATTGTGTCCACTGAAAGGGTGAATGGACTTGAAGCAGCCGTCCAGTTAGGATAAGATATGTACCCCCTGTAAATCAGCTACCTTCCAGGAATGAGAGTCAGACTCGATCTGACTGTCAGAGTAGGCATGTCTACTTCCCTCTGAAAAAAAGAGGTGCTTTCCCCACCCAAGTACCAGGAGAGTCTATCTGGAGTCCTGGGACTTAGGCTTAGGAGTGCTCATCAGTTCTAAAGTCCAGCTCAGACACTGTTCTCCACATGATGATAGCATGGTGTGTAGGCCTCCTGCAGGAATGTCCTGTCACTTATCATTTAGCTTCTATGGCAACTAGATAGAGAGTTGAAATGCTTTCACTTTTCTTAAGACTTGCTGATTCCCAAAAAATGATATGCTCATTGTATTAAAAGTAAGCTTAACAGTTGAAATCCAAGCATTACATAAAATTCCCCATGTGAGGACCCTCACTGAAAACAATGTGGTGCACAGTCTGGAGAGTGTCTTCACAGATTCAGCTGCCCATTTTTTAATTACCTGCCAGCCCCTCGGTTGCCAGTGGCAGACACATACTCAAATCTGAGGGGTGGATATCGGGTCTCCCACACAGGAGCCATGGACCCAGGCTGAGGGCAGAAGGCTCTGATGAGCAGGAGAACCAGACCTCACCTGGCCCCTGTGGCCCCCCACACCTCCCTGCTGCAGGCCGCTCCCCAGACAACAGAAAACCCGCACGCCACCCCCATCAGTACACTGGGCTGACTGGTTTCACTCTTGTCAAGTAAGAAAATCCTAGGAAGGAACATCTTGCCCAGCTGGGCTCAAGTACCTCCCCAGTTATCTGTGGTCATGGCGGTTTCCATAGGAGCCTTGGGGGCAGAGAGAAGGGGAGGGGAGGGTCCCAGGAGAAGGGGCAGGGTAGTGTCGTCAACAGACCAACACATGGCATCTTAAAAAATGTGACTCCATCTCATTTTACCCCGAAAAGGATCCTGTTAATCGGACTCTTGAATCTTGCCTTTCCCTTCCCTTTCCCCTTAGTGTTGTTATATGTTTAGGCATCTCTGTGTGTGTCATTCCTCTCAGTAGTAGCTTCCCTGGTAGCTCAGCTGGTAAAGAATCCGCCTGCAATGCAAGAGACCCCAGTTCAATTCCTGGGTTGGGAAGATCTGCTGGAGAAGGGATAGGCTACCNCCCCTTAGTGTTGTTATATGTTTAGGCATCTCTGTGTGTGTCATTCCTCTCAGTAGTAGCTTCCCTGGTAGCTCAGCTGGTAAAGAATCCGCCTGCAATGCAAGAGACCCCAGTTCAATTCCTGGGTTGGGAAGATCTGCTGGAGAAGGGATAGGCTACCCACTCCAGTATTCTTGAGCTTCCCTCATGGCTCAGCTGGTAAAGAATCTGCCTGCAATGCATGAGACCTGGGTTTGATCCCTGGGTTGGGAAGATCCCCAGGAGAAGGTATAGGCTACCCACTCCAGTGTTCCTACCTGGAGAATTCCATGGACAGAGGAGCCTGGCAGGCTGCAGAATGGGGTTGCAAAGAGACAGACACGACTGAATGACTTTCACTTGCTGCATGTTCTTACTATTACAATACTGCTGCAGACTCCACCCTTGTCCTTGTCTCTGTGCCCTTGATGCAGTTTCTATGGGATCAAGTCTGAGAAGTAGAAGGTGCTGGCTCAAAAATGACTATTATTTCAAATGTCAACCAGTGCCACCCACCCCCCTGTACATGATTCAGCAACTGTGTGAGCACCTCTGCCTCCTTTGCTGAAACTGGATAATATACATTTTTAAAATTTGGTCAATCTCTAAGCAAAAAATAATACCCTTAATATTTTACTTTGTACCTCTTAATTATTAGTGATGTTGGAAATCATTTACAGTCATCCCTCGTATCCTCGAGGGATTGGTTCTGGACTTCTGTGCATACCAAAGTTCAAGGATGCTCAAGTCCCTTGTGTAAAACATTGTAGTATTTGCATTAGAACCTACACACATCCTCTCATATATTTTAAATCATGTCTAAGTTACTTATATAATACCAAATATAATGTAAAAGCTATGCAAATAACTGTCAATAAAATGTAAATGCTATGTAAATAGTTGCCAGCACATGGCAAATTGAAGTTTTGCTCTTTGGAACTTCCTGGATTTTTTTTTTTTTTTTTTCCTCAAAAATTTTCCACCTGAGGTTGGCTAAATCCACAGATGCAGAATTTGTAGATAGGGAGTGCTGACTGTAAAGTGTTTAATTTTTTTAATGTCAGAGAAATTATTCGCAGCAGTAGAAGTATCAAATCTATATGGTGTTTACCTCGGTATGTTATCAGCAACCAAATCAGAAGCAGGTTAATATTTTTTTTTTTAGATGCCTGGTTTCCAACACCGTCATAACACCACCTTATACGTAGCTGCAGAAATATCATCTGTCTCTCATTTTACCTTCCACTGTCAGCTAAGTTTCTGAAAACAGAAAGTGGCAGATTTTACCTATCAGTATAATCTCAGAGGATCCGTTCCAGGACTCACCACGGATTCCCCCGACCCCCATCATAAATGTAATACTATATATTTTTTTTTTAATTCCCAGATGCGCCGAGTCTTTGTTGCTTTGCTCGGGCTTTCTCCGGTTGCAGCAGTTGGGAGCTGCTGCTCATGCCTCGCGCGGGCCTCTCATTGCAGCTGCTCCTCTTGTTGCAGAGCACTGGCTATATGTGTGTGGGGGCTTCCGTAGCTGCAGCTCACAAGCTCTGGGGCATAGGCTCTGTACTTGGGGCATGCAGAGTTAGTCGCTTCAGGGCATGTGAGATTTTCCTGGACCAGGGATCAAACCTGTGACTCCTATATCGGCAGGCGGATTCTTCTCTGCTGTGCCAGGAACGTCCTATAGAACTATATTTATTTTTAAAAGATCCAGGTATAAGTGATCCGCACAGTTTAAACTTGGTGTTTGAGCATCAGCTGTTTTTTGTGTGGTTTTTTGTTTGGTTTTTTTTTTTTTTTTGGATAATTTTTCCTGCCTGAAACACTTCTCCTGGAGAATTCTTATATGAGAGCGTCCAGACCTAGGAGGTTGGGATATGTGTTGAGTATTTTTACTCCTTTGTGACAAAGAATTGTCAGAAACGGGGTGGGGCATGGGTGGATACCCAGCACAACACTGAAAGGTTCAGACAGTTGACAGGCTCAAGTTTCTGCTGAGAAGTGGGGCCCAATGGCACCTGTCCTGACTCCTGCCACCCTTCAAATAAATTTTAAATGCTCAGCAACTAAAAGGCCCGCCGGTGGCACTTGGTGTACGTGAGATTGTAACTGGGAGCCATGTAAGACATTGAGAAAAACGTTAGGAAGAATCCATCTCTGGTTTTCAAGGCAAGAGATGTTCTTTTCTGCCAAGACAAGATGAGAAAGCTGAAACAAAAAGGTGGGATTTTTTTCTCTATAAAGCAAGAAGGGAAGTTGTCTTGAGGACAAGGATCAGACACAGTGGAGAGGGACAGAAGAGAGGCCGTCTGAACTCGACTGTTGCATCCGGTCCCACCGCGATCAGGCAGGCAGTTTTGGGGGCCCCGGGCCAGCCAGCAAGCGCTCCCCTCGCTGGAGGCCCCCACGTGTGCAGTGAGCAGACATCCCACAGGCCACTGATGGACTCTGAACCAAGCCAGCCGAGGGGAGCTCAAGCAGAGCATCAGGAAAGGAGAAATCCACGCATCCTGGCCTGGCTCCTCAAGAAACCAGAGCAAAACACCAGGCTTTCCTTCATCTGCCCCTCTCCCACCATCCGCCTCACCCTGGAGAGGAGGAGCCCAGCTCCCTCGGACAGTGACGGACAGTGTCGTATCCCCGCTTGACAAGTATGCTCATCCTGCGTTCCTCGTGCATTCCCAGCCCGAGGGTTAATGGCTGACTTGCCCCCCGCCCGGCAGCAGCAGCCAGCTCTCTGGAGACCGTGCCTTTGTCTAGAGGAGGCTGAGAAAGGGCCATGGCCTCCCCTCCACCCAGCGCTGTCAGAGCCATATTCCTGGTAGGACCGTCAGAGCGCAGAGCAGAACTGTAATGAGCCTCGCCTGATCCGTCGCCCTCTGGGGTGTTCTGGAAGGAGAGGGAAGCTGCCCGGAGGGGCTGCCAGGCTGGGCGCTTATCTGGAATTAAACTCTCCCCTGGAAAAGCATTACAGCCCTGAGCTTTCCACGGGGCTCGAGACTGTGGGGGGAGACCTTTGGCCCTTCTCTTCTGTTTCTTTCTCTCTTAAAACTCTACCACAGTAGAGAGGGTGAGGCAGAAGCCTTCCCTGCCAGACTCAGGATCAAGCCCAGGTGCCAGAGGGTTCCAGGACACCCCAAAGCCGGGCAGCCTCTACCCACCCAGTCAGTGTCTCCCAGGCAGTTCTTGGGGGTGTTCAGGTCCGGTCAGCACTGGCTGTTGTGCTGTCCCTCAGACAGGCAGTTTTCTGCAGGACCTGCTAGGTGGCTGCCATCCCAAGAGGGAGGTCCTGGGTCTGGTGTTGGGTGTGGAGAGGCCACTGGCCCAGCTTCCCTCCCCCTCTGCCTCCCCCAAAGCAAGCACAGTGAGTGCCCTGCCGGCTTCAGGACGCCACTTTACCACAGCTGGAAAGCTTGGGTAATTTTCTCTGGACCACAAAGCTAGGCATGGGTAGAGGAAGATCGTTTACTCGGGTCTGCCTGATGTCAGAGACCTGCTCGCACTCACTGGTACCCACCAGATCAGCCCAGGAATGGAGAGAATTGGGGATGGGGTCCCATTACCTTACAGGCCACTTTGCAAATACCCACTTATCCTGTGGGGTCGACCAGTTATTCTCAAATCTGCCTGAGCCTCAGAATCAACTGGATGGTACATTTTAAAACAGATGGCTGCCCTCCTCCCGCATTCCCAACTCTGTGAGTCTGGGTCGTGGAGTCTTGGAACATGCATTCCTAACAAGCTCCCGGGTGATACTGCCATCCCCAGCCTCTCCACTAGTCTTCGACAACCACTGGGGAGCACCAGTCTTGCTAAACAGAAAATATGCCAACATATTCACCTTTCAGGGCCTGCAGAATATTTGGAGAACTAACTCTAGGTTCTACTGTCCTTTGAGTTTTGAAGTAGTATTTTTTAATTTTTACTGAGGTATATTTGATTTATAATGTGTTAATTACTGCTATAAAGCAGAGTGCCTCAGTTATACATATATATATACATTGTTTTCCACTATTGTTTATCACAGGATGTTGAATATAGTTCCATGGGCTATATAGTAGCACCTTGTTGTTTATCCATCCTCTATACACAGTTGTATATATCTGTATATATTATGTATGATATATATATAAATCATATCTATGTATCAGTTTATCCATTCGGTATACACCAAACTCTCAATGCTTCCCTCTCCCACCCTCCTCCTTGGCACCCACCAGTCCATTCTCTATGTCCCTGTTTCTGTTTCATTTGTTCAATTCAGTCACTCAGCTGTGTCTGACTCTGCGACCCCATGGAAACCTATCTATTTCATAGATGGGTTCATTGGTGTCCCATTTTAGATGCCACATATAAGTGATATGGCATTTCTGATTTGCTTCCCTTAGTATGATAATCTATAGTTGCATCCACATTGCTGCAAATGGCATTACTTTGTATTTTTTATGGCTCATATTCCATTTTATACACACACACACCATACCTTCTTTATCCATTCCTCTGTTGCTTCCGTCTCTTGGCTATTGTAAACAGTACTGCTGTGAACATAGGGGTGCGTATATCTTTGTGAATTATAGTTTTGTCCAGATACATGCCCAAGAATAGGATTGCTGAATCGTATGGTAATTCTACTTTTAAGTTTCTGAGGAAGCCCCGTACTGTTTTCCACTGTGGCTGCACCAACTTACAGTCCCACCAGTGTGGTAGGAGAGTTCCCTTTTCTCCACACACTCACCAGCATTTACTCTTTGTAAACTTTTTGATGATGGCCATGCTGACTGGTGTAAGTTACCTTCAATGTGTAGGAAGTATCTTTTTTAAGTGACAGGAATCAAAGGGTACCTCAAGTATGTTCTATGTCTTTTTTTTTAATTACGTATTTATTATACTTGGTTGTACTGGTTCTTTACGGCTGTGAGTGGGCATTCTCTAGTTGTGGAGAGAAGGGGCTGCTCTCTAGTTGCGGAACACGGGCTTCTCCCTGGGGCGGCGTCTCTTGTTACGGAGCACAAGCTTCATGGGCTTCAGCAGTTGCAGCCCGTGGGCCCAGGAGTTGCGGCAGGGGGGCTTAGTTGCTCTGTGGCACATGCGGTCCTCCCAGACCAGGACTGGAACCTGTGTCCCCTGCATTGGCAGGAAGACTCCCATCTGCTGTACCACCAGGGAAGCCCAAGTGTGTTCCATTTCTAAAACAGCATTTCAAAGAAAACATGAAAAAAGGCCACCCAGGTATTCGTTTATCTCTGGGTTTTCTGTATGTTTAAAATTTTCCAAAGTGACTTTTCATGAAAAGAAGCTGTGACGTGAACTTCTGGTGGTGAGTCTCAGCTTCATGGGAGAGGATTTTCCTACCTGAAGCCTTCTCCCCACTCACTGGAAAAAAAGTGTTGCTCTTTCCCAGCAGCGTGCTGTCTAAACACGTCGTGTCTGGGAGGGCAGCGCCTCACTCAGTCACGTGGGATGCGCTGTGAACATTGCCACCGCTTTAGTTCACCCTGATTTTGCTCACGTGGGGAACCTTAGGCCTCAGGCATCTATCCCTCCACACTGTGTTGACAATGCAGGCGAGCTCCGAGTCCTCCTGGCTGGTTCTGCGTGAGGCATGCCTGTCACCGAGCTTGACTGAAGAAGGCTGAGGTGCGGAGGGAGGGCCTGTCTCTCCTCAGGACGAGTCACTCTTGGGCAGCTGTCGTCCACAGACGCCCCGCCGGCTCCCCGCGCCCTCTGCTGGCCACACCCGTTGCTCTTTCAGGCTCCTTTGCGCCGCTTTGTTTATGACGTCACGCCTGAAGCGTTCCAACTGCAGGGCGTTGCTGCTTGTCCCGTCTCATCCTTTTTAAAATACAGCTTGAGAACAAAGCACTGATGGATGAATTATTTTTAACCTCCTTCCTGTCTCCTCAGCTTCCACCTTCTCTCCAGAGCTTGTTACAATAGCCCCCATAAGGGTTCCCTGTCTCTGACCTCGCCTCCCTGCATCCCTCCTCAGTACAGCAGACAGAAGGAGCCTGTTAAAATATAAGGTGAATCCTGTCACCCCTCTAGTACAGACCCTCCAGGGGCTTCTAGAGAGAAAGCACAACCCTATGAGGCCCAATGAGACCCGGCATTCTGCCCCACACTCTCTGACCAGCTCTCCCCGCTCACCTCCCCTGGACACGTGTAAGTAAAGAGGTGTTGTGTGGTGGTCAGACTGATCTCGCTCCGTCCTGATGGAGTCGGGGCGGGTAGGGGGCCTCAGAGAGTCTGTGGTAATCGGGAGCTTTTATGCTGGCCGGAGTTCTCTGACTTGAAGGCCACCAGGGCCCTAGGGAGTCCTCTTCCTCATGTGTGTGGACTACCGTCCCTTCCACCCTTCCCTCCCTGGAAGCCTCAACTTCTTGATGATGTGTCCCAGACAAGAATGGGACGTTCTTGTCACGTCGAGGTTGTGAGGAGATTTCATCTGCTGGCTGGGGGCCTGTTACCCCTGTTGCTGTGAGGTGAGGAGGGCAGGCCTGGGCTTGGGGCAGTGGAACAGCCTGTGGAGACCAGTCCCTGCTCCTGGCTCAGCACCTCACAAGGGAAATCTTGGGGAGAGGCGACGTCCGCCTAGGTCCAGCTGCACCGGCTTCCAGCCACGGAATGTCTCAGAAGCTCCACTTTCAGGTCTGTAGCGGCAGAGATGATGGTGCCAGGCTGGCCTACTTGATGACAGCTAGACAGGCCCCTTGCCTGTTGACCTGCCATCTTTCCAAAGCCAGTTCCGTGCGGGCTATGTCAAGCGCAGGGGCGTCCAGAGAAACCGTAGGTCTTGAGAGCCAGGCTACAGTTTCCTGTGGTGCTCACCCTGCCGTGGGACTCTGGAACCCACAGAAACATGTATGGCCTGTCACGTTCCCGGGGTTCAGGCCTAGGTGCTCCTTAGAACTGCCAGCCCCTGCTTAGCATTCCCACAGGGTGGGTGGCCAAGGGCCCCTCGGACCGCCTGTGTCCCTGGGAAGGACTTATATTCATCCATGATGGGGGAGGAGCGGCCGGGGAGGCCTGGGGGCACCCTGCTTTCCAAGCTGTGGCAATACGACCCACAGAAGGCACCCCCACTGCCCTTCTTTCCGGCTCCCGCTGCCTGGGGCGGCTGTCAGCAGTCTGGGCTGTGCGTGTGCGCGCACACACACACTCTGCAGGCAGTACTACAGACACTTAGTTCTTCACCTTGCTCTGTTCCTTTAACGTATCCCTTCTGTTAAGTCTTGTCCATAAGCACCCCTATTTTTTCCTTTAACGTATCCCTTCTGTTAAGTCTTGTCCATAAGCACCCCTATTTTGTTTCGTTTTTAATTTAAACTTTTTATTTTTTAGTGGGGTATAGCTGATTAATAATACTATGATAGTTTCAGGTGAACAGTGAAAGGACTCAGTCATACATATATGTGTATCTGTTCTCCCCCAAACTCCCGTCCCATCCAGGCTGCCACATAACATTGAGCAGAGTTCCCTGTGCTACACAGTAGGTCCTTGCTGGTTATCCATTTTTAATATAGCAGTGTGTACAACTATTTTTATGACGTATTTTTCATCCTATTTCCTCAAACTCTCCACCATTGTCATAATTATTTCCATAATGTCTACATAATTTTCTTTTTGATATATACTATAACTCACTAAACCTTATATTCCATGAAACATCTTTGTGTGTGTGTATCTTTTTGCTTCTGTGGAATTATTTCCTTAGAATTCATTTCTAGAGTCTTAAAGGGTGTAGACATTTCCGATATTCTTCACATCATTTCTTTCCCAAAAGGTGGTATCGATGTCCAGTGCTAGGAAGATTGTCGTTGATGTTTTGGCATTACCAGCTAGGTGCTATTGGGAGAGGAAGGTATGGAGAAGTTCAGTTCAGTTCAGTCGCTCAGTCATGTCCGACTCTTTGCAACCCCATGAATCACAGCACACCAGGCCTCCCTGTCCATCACCATCTCCCGGAGTTCATTCAAACTCATGTCCATCGAGTTGGTGACGCCATCCAGCCATTTCATCCTCTGTCGTCCCCTTTTCTTCTTGCCCCCAATCCCTCCCAACATCAGAGTCTTTTCCAGTGAGTCAGCTCTTCGCATGAGGTGGCCAAAGTACTGGAGAAGAATGAGGAGGAAAAGATCTGTTAGCAGTTACTGGAGATGCAGTGAGGTGGTTTGTTTTGTCTTCTCAGCACGACCAGCTCCACAGCCAGCAGCTGTGACACGGAGTTCACTAAAGAAGATGAGCAAAGGCTGAAGGACTACATCCAGCAGCTCAGGAACGACAGAGCAGCAGTCAAGCTGACCATGCTGGAGCTGGAAAGCATCCACATCGACCCTCTCAGCTACGACGTCAAGCCCCGGGGAGACAGCCAGCGACTAGACCTGGAGAACGCGGTGCTGATGCAGGAGCTCATGGCCATGAAGGTATCCGTGGCGGTGTGGGGGGTGCCTTTTCCCAACGCCCATCCCCTGCACTCTGCTGTCATCAGGAGGAAACATAAAAAGGCCTCTCGAAATAGCCATCCATGTTCAGTTGCCTCTCCACAGGATGACAGCCAGAACCTTGAGTGTAGACAGGAGTGGTTTCAGTCTGTCCAGGGTCCCTTGAGCTGGAAGTGCTCCTAGAGAGGTGCACTCAGCGCTGGAGCAGCCTCAGGGGGTCCCAGGCCAGAATGGGATACCTCATCTCCAGGAGAAGCCAGAAGAGGCCTCTGCAGAGTGAAACAGCCTCTGATCGGCCTCCAGAATGCTTGCAGGTGCTTCCTGGGTTGATGCTGATGTTAGGGTGAGGCAGGGAGAGCAGAGCGAGGCCAGGGCAGCATTTGGACAGGAGCCCTGGTTTCCTGACCCCCTTGTCCATTTGGTGCTGTGTGGGGCGCCAACAACCATCTTCCCCATCACACCCCAGGCGCCAGTTTGCCCTCGTCCTGGTCATCCTAAGTAGAGATATCTCTGTAGATACTTGTAGCCTTAGACCTGTTCAGACCTGCAGGTTTCAAAGGTTTAGGACTGGTCTTTGTTATATTCTTGGCTGACAGTTCCTGTTGTACATTTATACATCCCTCAGGTTTGTCATCTGATTCCTCAAAGGAGGCTTTTCTTTTCCCACCCGAAACCTGAGGACACACGTGTCCTGGCCGCCCCTCCAGAAGGCAGCCTTCTAGTCTCCTCTATGAGGTAGTGCTCCCTTCGGGCGCTCCGGCCTGGCTGTCCACCCCACCCTTGTGCGGGTGCTGAAAGCCCAGGTCCTGGGGCCCTACCCATCCGAGCCCTCAGGGACCAGCACTGTGACTGCCTCATCTTTCCTCTTGGGCAGAATGCCCACTTCATCTCTGGCACCCATGCATTCATCTCTCCTTCTCTCAAGCTTGCGTCTGTGTGTTGTTCTGGGCATGACTGTCCATATTAGCTCAGGACACAGTGCTGCCAGCACCTTGAGAATCCTGTTTCTGGTGGCAAAAGATGAGACGGTTCAGTGTGTGGAAACACCTTTCATCCTGGTTTTATGTCATCGTCAGGAAAGGTTTGCATCTTCTTTTGAGCAGTTGCTCAGCACATGGCCCTCTCCGTGGCTAATACCGTCCCTGAGTGTAACTAGCCGTGCTGGGTGCCCTCCCGGTGTTTCCCCACATTGGAGCTGAGACCATCCTCCACCTGGGTTTGGCTTACCCAGGAGAGCACAGCAGGCCTGTGGTTTGTTAGCCCAAAGGAGGGTCACTTCGGGGATGACCGCAGTCAGTCAGTGACTTGGTGAATCCCTCTCAAGGGATTCAGTGTATGAAGTGACTCAGTGTGTGAAGAATCCTTTTAAGTAGGATCACAGAAAGAGCTGGGGAGACTGACCAGGTGGTCATGGGGTGGTGGACTCGCCCTCCAGCGGAGGCAAAGGGCAAGGGTCACGTATGGGCTCACCTCAAAAGGGGAACTGTAGCTTGGTGCTTACCTGGCCTCTGAGCTGGATGTCGTGGGTTCAAACTCAGGCTCCATAATTTACTCAGTATGTGGGCTGAGAAGAGATTGTAGGCTCTGCTTACCTCAGTGTCCCATCCATGAATGGAGATATTCATAGTACCTACCTCAGGATGAGAGGACTTAATGAGCTGCTTAGTATAACCATTTAAAGCAGTGTTACATGCTCAGTAAATGCTAGGGCTTCTCACTGTTACCGGGTCCAGGAGAGCACTGTCCCATTTTGGGGTCACTTCTTACTCTTCACAGCAAACTCTCCTTTGACTTTTCCAAGATACTTCAAGAAGTGACCTGATGAATAGTCACCTGAGGAGGGCTCTGTTTCCATGGATTTTATTTGGGCCCTGAAGTCGATAGGACCTGGGGCCAGTGTCACTGCTGTGGGTGCTTCCGAGCTGCCCAGCGTGGTTGCAGGACCCAACTGCCATGAGGGTGATGATATCCATGGATTGGTGTCATGGAAAATGGGAAAGGAAATGGAATTTAGAAGGGACCTAGTCAGATGCTTCAACCTCTTTGATACGGGTTAGCCTCTGCCTGCCAGAAAACTGGCCTCCAGCAAGGCGAGTATGACCCCTGGAGAAGAGGAGGTGGAATCTCCTGGTTGTTAGAAAGATGCTCCTTATTGTGAGCCAAAGCCTGCAGGCCTGTCCCTTCTACCCGTTGATCTCGGTTCTGGTGCACAGTGGCAAGCCCGTGGCGTGGTGCGGGCACGTGGAGACAGCCGTCCAGTCTCCCGCGAGGCCTTGGGTGGCGGTCGGGGGCCCTGCTGTCGCCCCACTAGCCCCTCGTGTGCTCTGTGCCCCGCAGGAGGAGATGGCCGAGCTGAAGGCCCAGCTCTACCTCCTGGAGAAGGAGAAGAAGGCCCTGGAGCTGAAGCTGAGCACGCGAGAAGCCCAGGAGCAGGCCTACCTGGTCCACATCGAGCACCTCAAGTCTGAGGTGGAGGAGCAGAAGGAGCAGCGCACGCGCTCCCTCAGCTCCACCAGCAGCGGAGGCAAGGACGCGGCCAGCAAGGTAGGGCGGCCCGGGCACAGCCTCCCCTCCCGCAGCGCCGCGTCCCTGCCCGCAGCTTCCTCATGTGCAGAGGAACTGCGGCCGCTCTAGAGATCTGAAAGACAGAGACGTTTTGAGTGCAAAGAAACCAAGTCCACATGTTTTCAAACCTCACTTTATGTAGCAGGTAAAGCATCTCATAGATCACGGTCTCATCCGGGGAGTGGCCTGTACAGTGGTCCAGGAGGCCGGTACTCACCCCACCTCCTCCTCCTGGCCCGTGTGATCATCAGTGTTGATCACGTGGTACTGATCACCACACATGTCATCTCCCCTGAATCTCATGACTCTCGGGAAGCAAGAGTTATCCCCTTTACATGAGAAAAATGAGGTATAAAAGAATGGGGGCGGGGGCGGTCTCACAGCTGGTAAATGGCAGAATCAGGATTTAACCCCAGTCAGGCTGCCTCTGGTCCTCCTCCTCTCACGTGCTTCCTCCTCAGCTTCCTTAAGGGGGAAGGCAGGAGGTGGCCTGAGGCAGAGGAGGAGAAAGGCGAGCCCTGAGTTACCCTGAAGAGTGCAGAATGTGGGCTGCCGGTGGCATCATCTTGCCAACTCACACTTTCATTAGCCCTCAAGTCTTTTTTTCTAGAATTCAAGCTCATTCCGTCATCCTCTGTCGCAGACTAATTCCAAATACTGCATTGGAGAAAAAAAAAATAGTCTAGACCCTAAAGAAAGACATCCCTCGCCGCAGGGTCCTGGAATTCCGTGCGTGCAATTTTCTGTTTCTGATGAACGCCAGCTGCTCCTGACCCATTTATCTCTGGCCCCAGACTGTGGGCGTGCAGTGACTTGCTGCTCTGTGAGTGGCCCCTCATGGCCCAGATGCAGGGATGTCTCCGCCAGAGGAGTGTCCCTAAGAAGGAAGCCCCTTGCTGATTCTGTGTGGCAGAGAATGGTTTCCCTAAACAGCTAAGAACTGTGCTGCCTGCTCCAGAGGCCATAGCCACCCTCTGCCCACTCTCACCTACAAGGGTGCCAAGGGAGCTGGGGCCACAGCGCCCCGTGGGGCTGCTCTCCCAAGGCCCTGCTGCTTGTCCGTCATCCATTCCTGTGATGGATGTGATCTGGTCCAGGCAAGATGCTGGAGGTAGTTCCAGGATTTTAGCTTCCAGTGCAGGACACCGATGGGCAAACAGATGATCACAACAGAGGGCACAACATCCAGAATGCAAAGATCAATGCCCAGTGCGAGGGGAGGCCTCAGGCCAGACCCATGATCCAGATTTGGAGGTTAGGGGCAGGATTCCTGAACACAGACCCAGTGGAGAGTGGGTGCGAGCCCGATGAAGAGGCCAGGAAGGACGTGGAAGTCTGCCCTGGGCCGATGGAGCAGCACAGCCCAGGCCCAGGGGCAGGAGGGGCTGATGTGTTGACTGGAGAGACCCGCCAGCTGCGCCGTCCTGGGCACGGGGAGGGATCGCAGAGGGGCCTTTGCAGGAAGCGACGTGACGCAGTCTGAGCTTGGGAAAGGTCACCATGGGGTGCACCCTGGGACCACATGCCAGTGCCTGAGGGGTCTGACCACGGGGTGGGCAGCAGTGCTTCTTCACACGGGAGAATCCGGGGCTCACAGACATGGCTTGTCCGTTCTGTGGCAACGGCTTCAGAATCTACGCACAGCCCCTTGAGTTTGTGAGCCGTCACTCTGGGACAGAGCTCCTGTGTTTGCGTATGTACTCTTAGGGTGGGGTGGAAGTGGACTTACTGAGCTCTTGCCAGGAGAGGCCCATGAGCTGAGCATTTTCCCCTGGTTCTTAGTATTTATTTTGACGGGGGAAGCACTGTATTCTGTGGAATGGCTCCAAAAAGCAGAAATCTCTTTGACGTAGAAGGCCAGATGATTTATTTTTATTTTTTTACATTAAGAGTACAGAGCTTTTATAAAAGTACCCTGTGTTGTTCAGGTAATGAAATTAGAGTAAGCTGATTATTTTGTCTTTCAAAAATTAGACCCATTTACTTTATCAATAATATCTCCCTTCTGGGCTATTCATTTGGTCTTATCTGTTG
Source organism: Oreotragus oreotragus (assembly GCA_006410675.1). Taxonomy (NCBI): domain Eukaryota; kingdom Metazoa; phylum Chordata; class Mammalia; order Artiodactyla; family Bovidae; genus Oreotragus; species Oreotragus oreotragus. The sequence continues at coordinate 92,118 of SJYX01001774.1, read as the reverse complement.
GTAGATGAGGCAAGCAGTCTGGAGCAGAGGCTGGAGCCAGATAGTCAATATTTTAGGATTTTGGGGTCATGTAGATTCTGCTTCACCTATGTAACTCTGCCATTGCAAAACCGTCTCTTCCTTACTGCGAAGGAAGCAACAATACAGACACAGAGGCACGTGGCTGGGTTCTAACACTGCTTTATTTATAGACACTGAAATTGGAATTTCATATGATTCCTACATATCATAAAATAGTCCTTTCTTTCCCTTGATTTTAAAAATAGAAACACAATTCTTATTCTGTGGGCCTTAATAAAAACGGGTGGCCAGCCAGACTGGAGTTTAGAACACCTATTGCTTCGAGGTAGGGAGGTGATTGAGTGCTGTGCTTGGTTTAAAACTTCCCTTCAGCCAACAGGCTGAGTCCCACATCTTGACCAAATCACATTAGGTTTTTTCAGTTCTTGTCTGTGTGCAGGAGATTACTAGACGCGCTCGGTGAGCCACACTGGGTGAAACAAAGCGGGCCCTGTCTTTAAGGAGACACGTCAGCCCCACAGGGGAATCGAGGTACTCACAGATGGGGTTGGACTCTGGAGAAGCTGGTCAGTGGCGGCTCGGGGCTGCAAGACGCCAGGTGGAGTGGAGGGAAGAGAGCAGAGCTGGGGGCCGGAGGAGGGCTCAGACGCGGTGCTCCCCTCCCGAGCCCCGGGGGTGTGGTGCGTCTATGCGGGCAGGCAGAGGCGCCCTCGTGCCTCCTGTCACCTGGACTTCCAGCCCTGGGCCCCTGACGCCTTGGAGCACTCACCCATTGAGATGCAGCCTTCTGTCTACATTTTGTCTCTAGTAACAGTCACAAGCTTTTTCTTCTGGAGCCTGGGTTGCAGTAAATCCTCGGGAAATGTCTGCGGAGCAAATTATCAGATGAGCACTGTCCCGCTCTGTTTATTCCACAGCAGAGCAGCTGCCGTCCGTCTGTATGCAGACAGCAGGCCGCTCAAATGGGCACAGTCACAGTGTTATAAATGGACTGTGCTCCATGCTGGGTTTAGGCCTTCTCTAAAGGCTCTTACGTGTCCTCATCCTTAAAACAGGAGGAGCTGGGTTAGGTGACGTCAAAGTTCCTATCTGATGCCAAGATGCACTTCCGTTTTCCTCCCCTTCTCCTGGGTTGTCTAGATGATTACCTGGACACGGTGAAGCCCCTGAATCCAGAGGAAGCTGGGTTTCTCCCCGGAGGGTGTGGGGTGGGGGAGGGACCACACAAGCATGTATGTTTCCCACGCGTCTTTCCTGAGCGACAGGAGTGCTGGCCTGGTTCCGCCGGGTCCTGGCAGTGACTCAGGACAGCATCACTTCGCTGTGCCTTGGTGTCCTCCGTGGCCAGGAGGGGACGCTGACAGTGTCCGCTGCAGAAGGCTGTCACGGTGGTCAGACGAGGGAACTCGTGTGTGTGACCTGGGCGCCCGTGAGTGCTCGGGACGTGGGGCAGCCTGGGTGTGCTGCGGGCGCCCGGCCGGGGCCGCCCTGCCGTTCTGCTTGCCTCCCTCTCTGCCGTCGGCGCCCTCGGCTCAGCCGCAGGCCTGACCCGGTGCTTTGCGTCCTCAGGAGTGTCCGGACACCGCCTCCCCTGCCCTGTCCCTGGCTGAACTGCGGACGGCGTGCGGTGACAGCGAGCTGGCCACAGAGTTCGCGAATGCCATCCGTCGGTAAGCACCCAGCCCACCGCCCAGAGGGGCAGTTTCTTCCAGGGGTGACGGCGTACGCAGGGGTGACAGCGTAGGCCAGGGGTGATGGCTGGGGTCGGTTCTCCCAGCTGCTGACGCCACTCGTCGGGAGTATCACAGGTGCCTGGGAGAGAGGAGGCCCCGTACCGCCTTCTTGTGCAGGCCTGCAGGCCAGAAAGGTGAGAACAAGAGGAAAATATATCCAGTGATGCCACCTGCAGACAGAAAGGGCCTGCTTCTTCACCTTTCCGCTGTGGTGTGGCACTGGCTAGAATCCCAGGACTGTGTTAAATGGTGACGGTCGAAACAGGCATCTTTTGGTATCACTGGGATGGAATATTGCAGGTAAATTCTGTTGGCTCTTTAGGGAATTTTGAACAGTTTCTTTGGCTGCTTTATACATATAGCATATTCCTCAAATATAAAGATAATTAAGTTGACTGAAGAGAAAACGAAAAAAGAAAAAACAGGCGTCTTACCTTGTCTCCACCTTCAGTGAGAATACCTGCCTCACCATCTCGGTCTCTTTCCACTCAGACAGCCTCAGCTTATTTACCTCGGGGCCTTTTCCTCGATTGTGGATGTTTCTCTGTCCTTTCTAGATCTGCCTTCCATATCCTGACTTTTCATCCCCTCCCCACCCTTTTGCACTCAGTCCTAGGGCAAGGCTGTCCAGCAGAAAAGTAATGCAAATCACACCGTAATCTTAAGTGTTCTAGGATCCATGTTTTTTTAAAAAAGAAACAGACTCTATTTTAATAACATATTGTATTTCACTCAGTGCATCCAAAATATTTCAAAATATAAATCCATATCTCTAAAAGATATTCTTTCTTCTAATTTTTCTAGTTCTTTTTGGAAATTTTTCTAATTTTTTTTTACTTAATTTTCAAAATCTACTGTAAATTTAGTACATTTATACTTATTGCACATCAGATCCAAACGAGCCAACACGTCAAGCGTTCAGTAGCTCACATGGCTGTGGCTGCCCTATGAATAGTGTGGTTCTGACCAGTCCTGGGTGTTCATTGGAAGGACTGATGCTGAAGCTGAAAGTCCAATACTTTGGCCACCTCATGCAAAGAGGTGACTCATTGGAAAAGACTCTGATGCTGGGAGGAATTGGGGGCAGGAGGAGAAGGGGACGACAGAGGATGAGATGGCTGGATGGCATCACCGACTCGTTGGACATGGGTTTGGGTGAACTCCAGGAGTTGGTGATAGACAGGGAGGCCTGGCGTGCTGCGGTTCATGCGGTCGCAAAGAGTCGGACACGACTGAGCGACTGAACTGAACCGAGGAAGTTCTTAAGGTCCACTTTCCAACCCACTCCAATGGCACCCCACTCCAGTACTCTTGCCTGGAAAATCCCATGGGCGGAGGAACCTGGTGGGCTGCAGTCCATGGGGTCGCTAAGAGTCGGACACGACTGAGCGACTGAACTGAACTAAGGAGGTTCTTAAGGTCCACTTTCCAGCCCACTCCAGTCTTCTTGCCTGGAGAGTCCCCGTGGACAGAGGAGCCTGGCGGGCTGCGGTCCCCGGGGTCCCAGGAGTCAGACATGACAGAGCGACTAAACAGCCACATCGTGTTCCCCAGCTGGAGCCCCCTGGTGTGTGGCTGATGTGTATTTTGTTGATTAACTCTATCATCTCTCTCGTAATGATGATATCGTCTTGCGTCTCTCTGAGGACACCTGTGCTTAATATCTTGTCTGCTGCACTGACTGTTTCCTCACAGGTGAGCTTTACAGTCGAGTTCGGTGACTTGGCTCTGGCTCGCAAGCCCGCCTTCCACGCCTTCTGGCCCTCCCTGCTGACGGAGGTCTCCAGGCCGCGTGGCCGACCCGGGTGTCTCCTGCCTTTCCTTTTTGATGGTTGCTCACGGTTTCTGGCAGACAAAGAACACTCCTTAGTTTCCATCATTCTTTAGGGTTAAAAAATATATATGTATGTTCACCATCACTTGGGAGGCTCTGGAATGGAGGGGAAGGCTACAGTGCATGCTCAGGCTGCGGCCTTGGTCCAGCCAGGGCTGCTGTATTTATAGGGTGGCCTCCGGCCGTGGGTGGACCGAACGCTGCCTTGTAGGGAACCTCACTACCCTCCTGGCGGACTCACTGCCACTTTTTGCTCTTGCCTTCCAAACTGTAATAGCTCAGTTGCTGCTCTCCCAGCGCTTCTGGCCATGTGGTTAAATGGCAATCGCTTTGCTTGAGGAGGGGAAGAGAGAAGCTGCACAGAAAATGCCCTCACCTAGTCCTAATGATGTGATTGCTCCAGAAACCAGGGACACAAACCACCCCCCGCTTCCAACTGGGAGCCATTTGGATATTGTGTCTGTAAGCTAAGCCCCTGCATTTTTCAAGATCCCCGAACCTCAGAGGCCCTCGCTAGCACAAGCAGGTTGCAGATTCTGCTGACTAAACATAAACAGATTTCATTTGTTCTGTCACTCACAATGGGTTTCCAATAGCCAGCCTTGAGTTGGTTACCATGGATTTCTAATCAAGCCCCAGATATATGGAGCCAAGAAAGAACCCACAGGGCTACAGGAAAAAGGAAAATAACATAATTATACTGTATACATAGCTTAGAAATGGGAATCATTATTTCATGAGGGTTTATAACATAGATGCCCAAGCACTGAGGTTTGGGGTGTTTTTCTTTTTAAAAGTCAACTGGAAACTACCACCTTCCTTGAAGGTGTTAAATCACCGCCAAGCTAGTGGTGAGTCAGTCGAGGGTTTCCTCCCAGAATTATCAGACATTTTCCTTTTTTGGAAAATGATGCTTCCAAACACCAAAGTTGTGGGCCCCAGGAACAGGACTGAAGAGAGCGGGTGTGTAGAGGGGTGGGCAGAGGCTGTGCGTGCTAAGTTACTATTCACGTCCAACTCCTGTGACCGGTGGACTGCAGCCCACCAGCGCCTCTGTCTGGGACTCTCTAGGCAAGAAGACTGGAGGGGGTTGCCCTGCCCTCCTCCAGGGTATCTTCCCGACCCAGGGATCGAACCTGCATCTCTTAATCTCCTTTGTGGCAGGTGGGTTCTTTACCACTGGCGCCACCTGGGGCGGGGGCTTGGCGTGGGCTTTTCTGGCAGGAGCCCCGGAAACGGCCTTGCGACACTCCAGTCACTGCCTGGTCCCTGTCCCGCCCGAGCGGCTCAGCCCTGCTGTCTGTCTGCGCCCAGCCTTCTGTCTGGAACAAAACCAGGCCTTCATGCAGTCACACATTTACCGTCTAACTTCCATCTGGTCTGATTTTGTTCCCTCCACTTCCGTGAGCGCTTATTGTGGGATATTGGCTCCAGGCTTGCCATAAAACCCCATCTGGATGACCAGGCTTCCTGTCTTGCACGTGAGTAGTTTTCTTATCGGGGCACCTAGTCTCCCCCATTGTCTGCATAGGCTGTGTGCTGCAAAGCCCTTCTCCACCCTAGATCCCCGTCTTGCTCATGTTCCTAGTAAAATATAACTGAACAGCCTTCCCACCGGAGAAGTAAGCTGACTGTGCAGCTCAAGAGAGGGAGTTTTCAGACAGGAATCTTCTTGTACTTCTGTGGTATTTGTAGCCTACCTTGAGGACCTGGGCACAGCTGAGAGGAGCAGACCATTTCTCTGTCGTGCTTAGGAGGCGGCAAGGAGGAGGTGGTGTCCCCTGTATGAGGCGGAGGAGGCAGGGGCGGGGAGACTGGACAGCAAGGCTGAGTGGTCACTCAAGGTCACACAGCAAGGCCGCGAGGAAATCTCACAGCGCTGCTTTCTCCACTGGACTCCCTGTGCTGGCAGGAGTGTGGGGCATTGAGTGTGGGCCTCTTCCCTATCTATAAATTTATTGATTGATTCTTGTGTGCCCTGAAAGTTGCTCAGTCATGTCTGACTCTTTGTGACCCCATGGACTATATTCAGGCCAGAATACTTAGAAATATCAGTAACCTCAGATATGCAGATGACACCACCCTTATGGCAGAAAGCAAAGAACTAAAGAGCTTCTTGATGAACGTGAAAGAGGAGAGTGAAAAAGTTGGCTTAAAACTCTAACATTCAGAAAACTAAGATCATGGCATCTGGTCCCATCACTTCATGGGAAATAGATGGTGAAACAATGGAAACAATGAAAGACTTTATTTTGGGGGCTCCAAAATCACTGCAGATGGTGACTACAGCCATGAAATAGAAAGACGGTTGCTCCTTGGAAGAAAAGCTATGACCAACCTGGACAGCATATTAAAAAGCAGAGATGTTACTTTGCCAACAAAGGTTCATCTAGTCAAGGCTGTGGTTTTTCCAGTGGTCATGTATGGATGTGAGAGTTGGACCGTAAAGAAAGCTGAGCACTGAAGAATGATGCTTTTGAACTGTGGTGTTTGAGAAGACTCTTGAAAGTCCCTTGGACTGCAAGGAGATCCAGCCAGTCAGTCCTGAAGGAAATCAGTCCTGAATATTCATTGGAAGGACTGATGTTGAAGCTGAAACTCCAATACTTTGGCCACCTGATGCGAAGAACTGACTCACTGGAAAAGACCCTGATGCTGGGAAAGATTGAAGGCGGGAGGAAAAGGGGACGACAGAGGATCAACAGAGGATGAGGTGATTGAATGGAATCACCAACTCAGTGGACATGAGTTTGGGTAAGCTCCCCAAGAGTTGGTGATGGACAGGGAAGCCTGGCATGCTGCAGTCCATGGGGTCACAAAGAGTTGAATACGACTGAGCAACTGAACTGAACTGAGCCTTTCCCTTCCCAGGGGATCTTCCCAACCCAGGGATCAAACCGTCTCCTGCATTGCGGGTGGATTCTTTACCAGCTGAGCCACAAGTGAAGCCCAAGAATACTGGAGTGGGCAGCCTATCCCTTCTCCAGCAGATCTTCCCGATGCAGGAATCAAACCAGGGTCTCCTGCATTGCAGGCAGATTCTTTGAATACATCATTGCTGTGTTTCTTATGAGCCTGCCTCTCCTTCCCTCAATTCCCTGGTAGCTCAGACAGTACAGAACCCACATGCAATGCAGGAGACCTGGGTTCAATCCCTCGGTCAGGAGGATCCCCTGGAGGAAGGCACAGCAACCCACTCCAATATTCTTGCCTGGCAGGCTACAGTCCATAGGGTCATAAAGACTCAGACATGACTGAGCGACTAACATGACTTTCACTTTCTCCTTCTCTCCTCCACTCCCTGCAGGAGAGGTGGGGGGTGGGGGGTGGCGGGTAAGGGGTGCAGGAATCCTGGCTTACTCACCCAGCTGTATGACTGGTGACTCTGTCCCTTCTAAGTGATCCCTAAACCATCTCAGCCTCATTTCTCTCTGCCCACTGGACATCTCCCCTGATGTCCAAAACAGAAATTATCTTGTCTCCTCCTGCCCTTTGGAATTGGCCTTTTTCAGAATTCCTATTTATATGTAAAAACTTCAAAGTCTGCCTCTTATGAGCAGATAGTATTGTTTTTCCCCCTTAAAGCCCTGTCCGTCCCATGCAGTTTGCGTTGTCTTCTCCTGAATTTAGCCCTCAACCCCTCCGAAATCAGAGTAGCATCTCAATGGGTCATTCTGCCATTAGTCCCATCCTGTGTTCCCCCACCAAAAAACCGCCTTAAATCATACTTCTGATCATGTGGCTCTGCAGATAGATCTTCCATGGTGTGAGCTTCGCCATCATGTGGAGGTCCCTAACTTAACTTCTTAGCCTGTATTTCAAATGTTTCCCTACACGTTATCTGTGGTCCAGATTCATCCAGACGGTTCGTCTTTCCATGAGCATGCCATTTGCTTTATGCCCCTACCCCACCCCATCTCTCTCAAGCTGTGAAGCCCTCATTCTTATCCCCTCCAGCTGGACACTCATCTTCCTGAAGGTTCCTCAGGCACCCTCTTCTCTGTGCCGCTGATGGTACAGACCACTCACCCCCGTCAGTGCCCACAGAGCCTGTGGTTGTCAGAGAGCCTTAGAGCAAACCACAGGCAGCCTCTTGGAGTTCAAATCCACATCCGAGTTCCAAAAAATACCTGCCCAGCTCTAGAAACTCCCAGACTTGATGGTACCCGTTGACCCCTGTTGTAGCAGCTATGGATTAATACTGTTCCTGAGCCACACACATACTGGATTGAAATGAAGAGGGAACCAATTAAAGAGAGAGCCCCGCTGAGGCCACAGGCAGGATCCTCACCGTTTCATTATTGGGACCGTTATTTTTATAGGTACTGTTTTCTTAAACTTGCACTTGCTGGTGCTTCCTATGTGGCTGATTTATAATCAGGCAGTCGACGTTGTGCTTAGAATTGCATAAATGCACAGGGGTCTACAGGACGTTAATGGAATACACGGTGTGCCTATAAGTTCATTACCTTGTGAATAAATGGCTGAGCTCCAGAGCTGGCCTCACAGGGCCAAGGGAAACATCCATTCTCATCCCAGGGGTTGAGGTGGGTCAGTGAGATTTTTTCATCTTTCAGTCATTTCCCCATGTTCCAAAAGCTGAGAGAGAAGGCCTTCCCCTCAGACCTCATAAAGGCAGTGACGGAGACATCAAAGGACCCTGTAGCACAGGCAAGGCAGCGGTGAGATGTGCAGGAAACGTGGTCTGGGCCACCATCTTGCTGCTTTTCTAGGCAGGCTCACCCCAAGTCAACGCCTGCAGAGCATCCTTATCCGGGACACCCCCTCCTTAGTTCCGCAGGCCTGGGCTTTTCACCCGTCTCCTGTTCCACTGCCACACCGTGCTGACTCACAGTCAGAACCCTAGTGCATCCGAGCTCCACAGGCATCACTGGCCAGTCTCTTCAGCTGCGCTTCAAGCGCCTCATCTAGAAAACTAGAGTAATAACAGGACTGCCCTCCAAGGTTTGTGGTGGGAATTAAATAACTTCATGCTTGTAAAGGAGTTAGGATAGCTACTACTGCTGGCTGGATTTTCTTTAAAAAGATGAGTAGTTTAGACTGTATAGACATTTTGTTTTTGTGTCTGACTCTGCAACCCCATGGACTGCAGCGTGCCAGGCTTCCCTGTCCCTCACCAACTCCCAGAGTTTGCTCCATTGAGTCAGTAATGCCATCCAACTGTCTCATCCTCTGTAGCCCCCTTCTCCTCCCACCTTCAATCTTTCCCAGCATCAGGGTCTTTTCCAGTGAGTCAGTTCTTCACATCAGGTGGCCAAAGTATTGGAGCTTCAGCTGCAGCATCAGTTCCTCCAATGAGTATCCAGGGTTGATTTCCTTTAGGAATGACTGGTTTGATCTCCTTGCTGTCCAAGGAACTCTCAAGAGTCTTCTCCAGCACCACAATGTCAAAGCATCAGTTCTTCAGTGCTCAGCATTCCCTGTGATCCAACTGTCACATCTGTACACAACTACTGGAAAAAACCATAGCTTTGACTATATGGACATTTGTCAACAAAGTGATGTCTTTGCTTTTCAATAAGCTGTCTGGGTTGGTCATAGCTTTTCTTCCAAGGAGCATCTTTTAATTCATCGCTGTCGTCACCATCCGTAGTGATTTTGGAGACCAAGAAAATAAAGTCTATCACTGTTTCCATTGTTACCCATCTATTTGTCATGAAGCAATGGGACTGGATGCCCTGATCTTCGTTTTTTGAATGTTGAGTTTTAAGCCAGTTTTTTCACTCTTCTCTTACACCTTCATCAAGAGGCTCTTTAGTTCCTCTTTACTTTCTACCATTAGGGTGGTGTCATCTGCATATCTGAAGTTATTAGTATTTCTCCAGGCAATCTACCATGAAGGAAATAAATAGAATCATAGTCACTGCAGAGATTTTCTTTCAAAAATATATATATAGATTGCAGTAAGTAATGGGGGAAATAACAAGATGCTGGGGATGTCATAACTCTGGGACATTTGTTCAGATGGGTGGTCAGGGTAGGCTTCTCTGAGGAGGTGACATTTAAGCTGAGACAAGGAGGAAACATAGCGTAGTGGAGGAAGTTCATCCCAAGGAGAGGGGACTGACTGCACACGGTTCTGTTCTGGGAAAAAAAACGCATGATGTGGGCTGACAAGGGATAGGATTCCAGGGTGCAAGGGGGAGGGTGATTCCAAAGCCTGGGTCAAGTAGGGCTTTAGTTAAAGTAAGACTGTGGACTTGATTCTCAATGCAGTGCAGTAATATGACCTGAGTTGTCATATTAGAAAATTCCTCTGGCCACTCTGTGGAAATTTGACTACAGGGTACAAAGGTGAAGCAGATAAACCAAGTAGGAGGCTCCAGTGGTGGCTGAGAAACAGTGGCAGCTTGGACCCGGTGGTGGCAACAGGCACAGCCCCCATTTAGGAGTCTGCTGCCAAGTGGACACACAGGATGAGGGAAAGGGGGGTCAGGGCTGAATTGAGACTGGTGTCGGCCGCTGGGCAAGAGGTGTTGCCGCACACCTCCTGGGGCAGAGGCATGGATGGGCCAGACCGTCCAGTTCTCCTTTGCACTTGCTGAATTGAAGATGCCCATGAGAGTCAGTTTTTAGCACGTAGGTGGTTTTCAGGAAAATAAATGGGAATGGAAAGAAGAAATGGTGGGCTATAAAAGAGTCCAGGCCCAAGTCCCAGATACTCTCAGCAGGCAGAGGTGTAGAGAACAGGCAGCCGGGGCAGGAGATGCCGGGAACGGCCGGCAAAGAGGGATGGAAGCCAGGCTTGAGGGGAGCAGGGGAAGGTGCGTCAGGTTAGACTGGAACAGACTGCGACACCCAGAGCCCCAGTGGCCTCGGGACAGTTACCACTGGAGACAGGAGCCTGGCTGGGGGTTAACCAGTAAACGGAAGGTGAGGTGGAGGAACCCCAGAAGGAGACAATTCTCACAATTACCAAGAAACTCCAGGCCCCGAGGCCACGACTCCCTGAGGCCGGGTCTGACGGGCACTCCTCTGGAAGGTGTCCTGGCTGGTGCCGGCCCCTGCCCTACCCCCGGCTGTGGCGGCAGCCCTGCCTCCAGAACCCCAGCCACGGACAGCCTCACCACACGGCCTGTAAGGCCACCCCTGCCCGGCTGCCCGCCTGGCTTTGCTCGTTGCCTGCAAACTTCCACCACGAATCCGCCCCTCGGATACTGAGTATATGCCTCTGCCAACAACTCTGTGCTTCCGTTAAAACAGATAAAAAGCACCTGTGGCTAGAGTAAGCTTCAGAAGACCTTTTGTGACCAAAATTAACCTTTTAGGGGTGAAGGGTGGGAAGACCTGTAAGTGAAACCTGTAAGTGTGCTGGAACACGTGGGTTTTCGTGGTACTAGCGGGAGCCAGCAGTAAAGGTTCGTAATTGTGAGGGCTTAGACTACGCCCAGAAAACAAGGCAAGGGTGGCACAGTTCTGGGCATCCCAGGAAACCGTGTGAACGCACTGCCACTCAAGGGGCAAATGGAACATGCAGCGTTTATGTTGCACTTTCTCATCTGCCTGGAGCCTGTGAAAGTGCTCCTTTTGGCCTTATTACCTCGACAAACCACATAAATTCTTTTCTTAACTGAAAGCCAAGCAGATGTGAATTAGAAACAACAAGGAACAGGGTATGAATGGTTGAAGTGTACGGCTTATAGCAGTTTTGAACTCGTCCTTGGAAAATCTGAGTAAAGCTGTATGGTCTTCAGGAGAGCTGTGCATGTAATTTTGCATAAAGATTCAGAGTTCAAGACAACATGAAATTCATCTGTAGACCCAGGTAACGAGCCCTGCTGCCTTACCAGTTTTCAAAATTTTCACAATAAGAAGAAATCATCTGAGGCATTCTTTTTTTTTATAATGGACTTATAACACTATGTTAGTTTCTGGTGTACAGAGCGATGATTCAGTATTTGCATATATTGCAAAATGATCACCGTAATAAGTCTGGTTAACATGTCACCATAATTACCAAAAAATTTCTTTTAAGATCTCTCTTAGCCACTTTCAAGTACGCAATACAGTAATAGTAAGCATAATCACTGTATTATACACTACACCCTCAGGACTTATTTTACAACTGGCAGTGTGTACCCTTTAATCCCCTTCACCCACTTTGCCCACCTCCAACTCTTACTTACGGCAACCACCAGTCTCTTCTCTGAATCTGTGATCTTGGTTTTTTTGGGTTCTTTTAGATTCCACATACACATGAGATACAGTGTCAGTCTTTCTTATTTCTACATAGCATAATACGCTCAAGGTCCATCCATGTTGTTGCAGATGGCAAAATCTCCCTTTTTTGTGGCTGAGTGATACTGCACTTTCTATACGTACCACATCCTTATCCGTTTATCCACAGATGGGCACTTAGGTTGTGCTCGTATCTTGGCTATTGTAAGGAATGCTGCAGTGACGTGAGGATGCAGGTATCTTTCCAAGATGGTGATCTCATTTTCTTTGGGTACATACCCAGAGGTGGAGTTGCTGGATCAAAATTTTAAAAATAAAATTTTGGGGGAAAACTTTATTTTGGGGGAAACTTTCATTCTGTTTCTTAGTGGCTGCACCAGTTTACATCATTCCCACCAAAGTACACAGGGTTTCCCTCTTCTCTGTATCCTTACCAAAACTTGTTTCTTGTCCTTCTATTTTTTAAATAATAACCATTCTGACCAGTGTGAGGTGGTATCTCATTGTTGTCAGTGATAATCAGTGATGCTGGGCATCTTTTTCACACTGCCTGTTAGCCATCTGTATGTCTTTGAGAAAATGTCCATTCAGACCTTATGCTTTTTTTTTTCTCTTCCATTCAAACCCCAGCTTCTGCTCACTTTTTAATCTGGGTTTTTTGTTGGTTTTTTGCTTTTGAGTTGTATGGATTCTTTGTGTATTATGGGTACTAACTAACCCCTTATTAGAGACATGATTTGTAACCATTTTCTCCCATTCAGTAGACTCTTTGCATTTTGTTGGTCTCCTTTGATGTACAGAAGAATCTAATACAGCCCCATTTCTCTATATTTGCTATTGTTGCCTTTGCTTTTGCTGTCAGATTCAAAAAAAACCATCACCAGGATTGGTATCAAGGTGCTTATGTTTTCTTCTAGGAGTCAGATGGCTTCCGGCCTTACCCGTTAATCTAACACTTGAGTTACTTTGTTTTGTACGATGTAAGACAGCGATCCAGTTTCATTCTCTTGCATGTAGGTATCCATTTCTCCTGTGACCGTTTATCTAAGAAACTGTCCTTTCCCTGTTGGATATTTTTGGTTCCTTTGTCATAAATTGACCATATATGCATGGGTTTATTTCTGGGCTCTCTATTCTATTCCACTGATCACATGTCTGTTTTTATGCCAATAGCATGCTGTTTTGATCACATGGAGCACTTCTTAAAAGTTTAATTCCTGGGTCTCAACCCAAACCTACCCTGGCACTGTTACTATAGACACATGCTTTAGAGCAGTCCTGTCCACATCACATGTGTAATGTGCGTTTTCTAGTAGCTGAGAACTATTAAAAGCAGGGACATCTAAAATATCAATAATATCATTTTAATGTAGTCAGTATTTTTAGTTATTTTACATTCTTTTTTTATATTGAGCCTATTCTTGGCTGCACTCGGTCTTCACGTGGGCTTTCTCTCGTTGAAAGCAGGGGCTACTCTAGTTGCTGTGTGTGGCCTTCTCACTGTGCGGGCTTCTCTTACTGTGGAGCACAGGTCCAGGCTATGTGGGCTTCAGGAGCGAAGCTTTGTAGCTGAGGCTCCTGGGCTCTACTGCACACGCTCAGGAGTTGTGGCATGTGGGCCTATTTGCTCTGAGGAGTGTATCAGGGATCGAACCTGTGTCCTCCGCACTGGCAGGTGGATTCTTTGCCACTTAGCCACCAGGAAAGCCCCAGTGGGTACTGCACATTTACAGCACATCTCAGTTCAAACTAGCTGTGTCTCAAGGACTCAAAGGGCTCCTGACCCTTGGAGGCTGGCGTGAGGTGGCTCTGGAATTGTTCCCGCGCAGGGTTTTTAGTGTTTCAATCCAGATGAGCAACGCTGGAGGCATGGCTCTTACTGGAGGTGGCTGCCTCAAACAAAAACAAGTAGAAAGTAACTCATGTTTTAGGTTTGAGTTTCAGCCTGTTTTTGTGGCTTTAAATAAATCAGCATTGTGGTTCTAGTGAACAGCAGTTCACTCCTGTCTGCCTTCCTGACACCTGAGGGGTCCCAGCTTCCAGATGTGGCTTCCTACCCCCAGCCTTGACCATCTCCCCCACTCCCCAGGACTGGGGAGGATCAGTGAAGGCTTCTCTTGCTTCCCTGGGTCCTGTCCTCATTGGTGCTGGCCGCAGGCTGCAGGCCTCAGGGCAGAAGCCCTTTGCTGTGCGGAGGCTAGGAGATCCTCACTCTTCCTCCGGAGCTGGGTAGGTGTGCTCGTGACCAGTGGTAGGGAGTGGTACTGTTCCGGGCAGTTTTGTTTTTGAGTTCAGTTAGATGTTAAATTCTCTTCATGATTTTCTTCTTTCCTTTTGCACTATCAATCAACTTTAGAATAAAAGAATCAAAACAGTAACATAATGTAAAACAAATAATTCTTCTCTCTTCTTTATAGTCAGAGGGCCAAGGGGACAGATCTTCCATGCTCTCCTAACTTTCCTTGGTTTGACAGAGGGCCCTGCAAGGCTGAGGCGGTGGTTTGGGCAGTGAGGCAAGAGCCGCACTCCCCATGGTGGGAGATGGTGCCTCTAGGATCCCAGTGGGAACTGCAGCCAGATCTGAGGAATTCCTGGTGGCTGCCAGGACCCAGAAGCCTCAGCAAACAGGAGGCACTAACAGGGAGGCTCTGCAGGAGGCTCCTGCTCTCTTTAGGAACTCACCCTTTTCGCTTGACAGTGTTCAGATGCCTTTCTATTCCAGGGCAGGTCAGCCTGCATTTTTGATTAACAGTGAGCATTTTAACAGAACCAAAAGCAGATCATAACTTAACCAGCTCTCTGGTTGTTTCCCATTCTTATCTATTCTAAGCAGTGCTGAAGTGAATGCAACTGGAATCTCATGTTTCTCTAAGATCCCTAGAAGTCGCTTAGTCAAGGGATGTGTTCATTTTTTATTTTGCTAGATGCTGCCAAACTGCCTTCCAGACTCACTGTGCTCATCTACATTCCTCATACACCTGTTGAGTTTTTCTTAGAGGAATGTCTTCCATAAATCCTGGTTACCTGATATGCTCCAAGGTACTAGATAGATACCTTCAGTGATTTGTTTTCACTTTTGCCGCTGTACAACTCTCTCAGGCGTGGCACTGAGGATACACTGCGGAACAAGCCAAATAAGGTCCTTGCCATCCTGGCACTTACGTGCCAGTGGGGAGCCTGCTGAACCGATCACGCAGGCTCTGCTGATCTATGCCAAGTGTGCCACACAGAGTGACACTGTGCCAGAGATGGAGGCCTCAGGAGGAGGACGGGGGTCAGTCCCATCCCCCTGCCCATGTCCTCCTCTTGTAGGAGGGAGAGGAAGGCAGTAACCCGACAGGGCACCCCAAACCTCCCAAGTCAGTTACCTCGAGTCACTGTAGTAATAAAGACCCACCAGACTTGAAGCCAAAGATTAGGGGGAGTCGAATGAAAGTGCAAGTTTCCGTTCTTTTTAAATGTGGAAAATGTGATCAAGGACTTTCACAGAGAACCACCTTTTTCTACTTTTCAAGGTAGGCTCGTGTTGGCTTCACTGACTGGGGACCTGGCCCAGGTAGTGCCCATACCAGCTGTGAACTCTCAAGCCCCTGGGGGTTCGGGAGATGCCGAGCAGCTTGGAAAAGGGCCTGGGCGCAGGCCCGGGTTGTGTGGGCAGGCTGCACTCTGCTGGCCCACTGGCTTGGGTCTACCCAGAGGAACTTCTCCAGGAACTTGTCTCCTCACCTGGAAGATGAGAAACAACTTCCTGTATTGTTCCTTTGCGACATACACATTGCTAAAGGTCTCTATCATTAAAAGAGCCGACCACAGCCTTCCGGAACCTTTCTGAAGGGCCTTCAGGAACACAGCAGCGAGGTGCTGGGCTCCTGTGCCCTCCCCGCTTTGCGCCCAGTCCGAAGGCCGGAGTCCTGAGCAAAGTCATGCTCCACTCTGCCCCCGTTGGGGCAGCAGCCCGATCCATGTCTCCGTTACTAAACGGCATGCTTGTCTCTCCTTGATACAGAGAGAAGAAGTTAAAGGCCAGAGTTCAAGAGTTGGTGAGTGCCTTGGAAAGACTCACAAAGAGCAGTGAAATCCGACACCAGCAATCAGCAGAGTTTGTTAATGACCTAAAGCGAGCCAACAGGTACAACCTCACTGTCTATAATCCAAGTGGTTCTTGGACTACGCACCGTAATTGCTGGGAATTGACCGGGAATTGACCGTGGACAATGGTGTGTCCTCCACCGCCTCCTTGGAGCGCACTCCTCCCAGTGCTCCACCTCCCAGTGCTCCACAGAAACCTGAGGAATGCTCTTTAAGTTGGCAGATGCAGCCCACTGTGGCCCCCTCTTAGCCCTTCATGTAGGAGAGGTTCTGAGAAGTCATACAACTAAAACGAACATCAGCCTAGGTTTAAGCCAGCATTTTCCAAACGAACTGGCTACAGAATGTTTTGTTTGAGCAGCATTCAAGAATCAGGTGGGGTACTTCAGGAAGCAATGCTCTAAGATGGGAGCCTCAAATCTTTCAGGCTCATGACACCTTTACACTTAAAAAAATAGGAGGACCTTAAAAGTTTTGTTCTTTCCAATTATCAATAAAATTTGTCTATTAGTTTCTCAAATGAGATTTTTAAAGGTTTTATTCATTTACCAAATTAAAAAAAACCCAACTCACTAAATGTAACACAAATAATTTATTTTAAAAATCACAGTTTTCCAGAAAGTCATTAGAAGAGGGGCAGTTTTTTCAATTTTGCAAATGTTTTTAATGTCTGCTTTAATAGAAGACAGCTGGATTCCCCCAGCTGCTTCCACAGGCAGTGTGTCAAACATTCTAAGAAAACCCAGCTTCACATAGAAATGAAGGACCTCACACTTCCCTTCAGAAGGCTTTGGGAGTCCTGAGCTTTGAGGAGCTGACAATATACAGAGGGGAGGTGGAGTGCTGTTTTGGACCAGAGAGGGTGGGGGGTGGGGGGGCTCTTGGATAGCTCAGCTGGTAAAGACTCCTCCTGCAACGCAGGAAATCCAGGTTCAGTTCCTGGGGTTGGGAAGATCCCCTGAAGAAGGGAACAGCTACCCATTCCAGTGTTCTTGCCTGGGGAATCCCCAAGGACAGAGGCGCCTGGTGGATCCCTGGGGTGACAGAGAGTCAGACGTGACTAAGCACCAAACAGGGTATGGAGACTTGGCTAGGTCTGGGCTTAGCCCCTGCCCTATCCCCCCCGAGACCTGGGTTTGGCTGGCAGCATTAGTTCACGGCCTGTGAGCACCAAGTCCGTCAGCCACAACATCAAGGACAGCTGCTGGGGCCTATCTGTCCGCAAGCTATGGCGGTGACTTAAGATTGCAGCATTGCAACGGATGGTCAGCAGCCACGGAATGGCAACAGACCTCCTACTTGTGCTTTCATGACAGATTGTTACAATCCAGCTACCATTTCAGCTCATCTATTTTAGACATGGTCAGTTTGGACTGTTGGTTTTAAACCCCACTTAATGTTAGTGACGAGCCTCTAGCAGTCAGGCTAAGTTCACTGTGTTCAGGACAAGACCTGAGTGACTGTGAGCACTGCGACCCTTGTTAAGTTGCTAAGTCGTGTGGACGTTTTCGACCACATGGACGGCAGCCTACCAGGGTCCTCTGTCCATGGGATTTCCGGGGCAAGAAAGCTGGGGCGGGTATCCATTTCCTTCTTCAGGGGACCTTCACACACCAGGGACTGAACTTGCGTCTCCTGCAGCAGCAGGTGGATTCTTTGCCACTGAGCCACCAGGAGCGCCCAGGTGTTGAAATACTAGCCACCTGATTTCAAATCCCTATTTCGGAGGCCCGGCGGCCTGTTATTTCAGAGTGGTACTTACCAGACCCGGCCACCGAGTGGACAGCACAGTGCGTGTGTGTGTCTCAGTGCTACTTAAGATAAGCCTTCATTCCCATTTCCCTCTGTGCCCACACAGCAACCTGGTGGCTGCCTATGAGAAAGCAAAGAAGAAGCATCAAAACAAACTGAAGAAGTTGGAGTCTCAGATGATGGCCATGGTGGAGAGACACGAGACCCAAGTGAGGATGCTGAAGCAAAGAATAGCTCTGCTGGAGGAGGAGAACTCCAGACCTCACACCAACGAAACGTCGCTGTAGTCGGCACTTGGGCGCCACGGTTCTGTCCGTGGAGCTAGAGGCTAGCAGTCGCTGAGGAGCGGGCCTCAGAGGACAGACCTGTCGGAAGGAGGAGAAGGAAGGTTGGCAGGTGGGCTGGCACTCTTGGCAGGGAGGCGCCCTGGACTCAGCCTCGGGGCTAAGCTGGCCCCGGGGAGGCGGTGTAGACTGTCCCCCGAGGGCCCCCCTCCCCTCCTGGGCTGTGGGCGGCGTGGGGACTGGCTCTGCAGGGCTTCCTGCTGCTTTCAGCACTGGCTCTGTCCCTCGCCCACATCTTCTGTATCCAGGCGTCATCTGTTTGATTTTCCGGCCTTTGTCGCCGTACCTCAGGCATCCCACATTTCTCCTTTCTCCTTCTGGGGAGAACTAGTTGGGGCGGTGGGGGCAGAGGCCAAGCAGTGCCCCGCATCAAGAAGAGCTGCTGCTTCGTTTCCCGCAAGCAGGCTTTGGTTTCCAAGTCCCAGGTATCAACTCTTTAGGAGGTGGCTGTCACTCAGAAGTGTTCCGGGAGGTTGATCGCAGGCAGATGGCACGTAGGTGTTCCTTCCAGTCCCAGGTATGTTGAGGCTACAGGCAGAGAAGTTGGGTCTGACCTCCTCGACCTCACAGTGGCAGCGGGGACGGGCAGGGAACACTCTTTAGACAGTAATCTCCCTGTCCCAGTGCTGCCTTACTAACAGCTGAGAGTCCTGTTGATCCATGTCAGGAGCAGAGGCACATTAGTGCTTCCTGACTCAGGCACCACAGAATTGCTGTTCTCCACGAATCAAAGCTCCCCAGCCTGAACATACTGATGGCTTCAGACCTGCCGTTCTCCCGAGGGAAATGCTCTGCAGCTGATCCACCTATTTAAGAGACTGCTACTGTGGCACCAGTTCAGGAGTGCGCCCCTGCTGTTCCAAAGGGCAGAGGGCAAGGGAAAGCTGAGGCGGCCTCCTCTTAGCCCCAGAAACATGGCAATGGGTGGCAGATGGTGATTCCACGGGTGTCAGCTATAGCAAAATGGTGACAGAACTGGGCAGGACCAAAGTACCTGAATTCTTTCAGGAAGGTCTTCCATTTGAAAATCAACTCTTCATCCCTTTTCTACTGTAATGTTCCCCATTGCAGTTTTTCAGTTGTCACCACCCTAGGCTGACATAACATTTTAAAGGACCACTTGCCATTTTTCCTCAAGACCCACTCAAAGTCACTTAGAAGAAAGATGTTCAAAGATATGCTTACGACCAGATCACTGCATTCACGTCTCGGCGTCACTGAGCTCTTCTGAGAGGTAGGACGCAGATTCTGCAGCCTTCACTCTGACAGGGAAGGACACCCCAGCCACCGTCTGCAAAGGCAGAGTACATCCATTCCCCCAAGGAAGCGCCGTCCTCCTCAGGCCAGCAGCGAGGCCACCCCAATCTTCAAACAGTCATCATCAGCTGGCCTCAGGCCCAGCTCTTGGGTGCTGTGGTCACCGCGAAGGCGCCCACCAGCTTCTGGTTCTGTTATAGATAAGGTAAACTTCGTTCTTGTGACAGTAAGTCAGTTTTTACTCTTTGGATAGTTTCATTACAAAGAAAATGTAATGACCCAGAAGTGTGTTTTTAGAAAAAAAAAAGTGAAATCACGGTTTTCCGCATTTTTCCAGCTTGCCCAGGGGAAACGTTCCTGAAACAAACCGGGTGTGCAGGGAGGGGAACGGGCGTCACAGAGATGGGAGGCTCTCATTCTCCCCACCACTGCTAAGGGTGCCGGCGCAGAACCTGTCTACCATTCTCGCTCTGAGGGAAAACAGAGCCTGCTCTCCCAGAGTCCTGGAACCCATCCCAGACCTGGGAAGCCTCAGTTCCTACGTTAAGAGCCCAGCATTACTGACCCTACTTAGCTCATTCTGAGTTTATATTTCCACATAATACTGGTTGGGTGAACACTTTTCCTGGAAAAACTGTTACTTTTATAAATGTGTAGAATAAAAGCTATTAAATAGTTGATTACCTTTCCTTGTATTCTTCACATACTCCCCCAAGACTCTTGTTGAAGGTGAGCTAACGGGCACTTGGTTATTATGCTAATTGCAAGGCTTACTAAAATCTCATAGATGAAATAAATGATTGCAGGTGCCTGAATTATTCTTTCTAAATAGGAGCACGTTTATATTAACATCTCCATCAGACATAAATAATGATCCTCATTATCTAACTTGAATGAGCCGTAAAAAATGTTCAGACTTTCATTTTTAATTGTTTAAATCCAGAGTTCGATCTCCTCTGGCTCTTAGGAGAAATGGGCATGAGAAGAAAAAACCCACTTCCCAGTTCTGCTGGAGTACAATTTCCCACTGCTACACTGAGGCAGAATCTCACGTGAGAGAGACTTCTGCCTGGAGCTGCAGTGCCATCAACACCTGCGCCGATCAAATGGCTCTGATGTTCTGCCAAACCCTTCGTGCACCAGCTACCTAAACTGTCATGGGCTGGCAGGCAGTAAGAACCCCCTTTTGAGATGATACCAAAAGTTACTTACGATTGTATCTTAAGGTTGGGATTTCTCATGCCCGCCCTACCTCACAAACATTTTATCATTGCCCATGCAGGTAATTAACTGTTGTATATTCACTCCCATCTGCTGGCATGCCACAATTAAAAAAAAAAAAACTAAGTGCCAGTTAAAACATAGTTGGTTAATTCTCTTGTGAGGTGATGTGTAACTTAGGAAGTCAGCCTCTGAGCCTCTGCAGCCAAGCTTTACAGGGACCCTGGAGACTGGACGCTCTCCTACTCTGGGAGGCAGTGCGCGTTACAACCGAGGAGACTTTCTTTTTAGGATGAGGACAGCAAAGAATCTACTGTTTAAAGAAAATCTTGAAATCACCGGTAAGTGGCCTAGTTCCCACCTGCATACAGATTACTATTTTAAGTGGAAAAAAAAAAAAAAAGCCTCATAGTTACCCATGGCATGAATTGTTTCCTATGGCCCACAGAAATTATCCTGCAGTTATTTTAAAATTCTATTAAATATCTTAAAGCTCTCATGAGTTGGAGGTGCCATGCTTGTGTTTTGAGTGAAGTAAAGACTATAGAAGTTACCCACTTGTATTACTAATGACTTCTAATTTAAAGCCGTAAGCTTTGCCCATAAATTATTTGCAAATGCATAGCTGGAAATGTGTCTCATCCATGAAAGTATGAAGTAAAAAGATCATGTTTCCTAAGTTTACAGTCGCACCTATTTCTAAGTACAGCAAACAGCTTTTAATTAGACAGTTTTTAGAAGTCAAAAGGGGAAACAATTCTGATGACTGCAATTTCCGAACTGAATTTAATTAGGATGCATCCCATAGGGTTGCCAAAGATTCTGTGGGAGGGAAAGAAGCATGAGAAACATTATTTTTTCTGCACCAAGGGGCCACTTGGTAACACTATAAAAAATGCTGAAAAAAAATCACGTAACAATTATTTTTCTATTTCTCCAATGGAATGGCCTATTTGACAGCAAAGATACTATTATAACCTCTCTCTGAGGCTTACTCTGTAGAGGCATCACTTGTTACAAAACACAAATTATGTCTTCTCACTTAAGTCTACCCAAATCCTATTCTAGTTAACTCACATCTCATGTTCACACAGGCCAGACTGTAGTTTAGCGCTGAACTTGTCACCTTCTAAA
The DNA here is from genome assembly GCA_006410675.1 of Oreotragus oreotragus. Taxonomy (NCBI): domain Eukaryota; kingdom Metazoa; phylum Chordata; class Mammalia; order Artiodactyla; family Bovidae; genus Oreotragus; species Oreotragus oreotragus. The sequence continues at coordinate 70,534 of SJYX01001774.1, read as the reverse complement.
TTCCTGTTTCTCATACCTGAAGTTAACTTTCTGAAGTTTGCATTCACTAGTAAATGAATGCCTTAGGCTGCCATATGGTAATTTTCCAGAACTGGCACCAAAATTATCAATTAATGTAAGCACTCAGTGGCTGTTAAGATACTAAGGAACTGGAAAAGGATAGAAGTTGAATAGCAGCTGTTCACACATTCTTGTTTTCCTAAATCTTATGTAGAGAAAGATACATTTGCATACAGACAACTACTTTTGGTGAAGGGTTACACTGCATTAACTCTCACACTGCATCTGAGTGAGATTTTGCATGTGACCAAGAAATCCTTCCCTCCCAGTAACAGCAACTGCTACTGGATAATCACACCCTTGGCCCAGTAGCACTGATTTTTTTCCAGTCAAGGTTGGTACAAAAATCACTCATCCACTAATCATCGGAAACATCAGCTCAGCAGTACAGAGCAAGCTAGAGACAAAATCCCCTCATATTCATGACCTGCTTATTCATTCTACTGCTCACTTCTGCACCGTTCTACAAATCTAATCCATGTGGAAAACGTTCTGTGGGGTACTCACTCACAGTGCCCATGGATGGCCAGGTGAATGGGAGCCCCAATATTATCTGCTTCTGTTTGAACCCAATGCAAAGAGGATGAGACATGTTCACTTTTCTACTTCTAATCAGTTTTTAGACATTGTTAAGACTTATTTTGCATGTGACTTTACTTTCCTATTATTTGAAAACGTGCTTTTAAGCCGCTTGAATGTACTGTCAGTTATTGAAGCACATGTGACTAAGTCTGCATTTGTCAGTATTGTTCTACTGTATTAAAATCTCACTTTTAAGGTTGACACTTAACACTGTACCATATCTTGTAATTTTTTAGATTCTTCACTTGTATGCTTTAAATGTTTCCAGATGTCTTTAGTTTTAGCTGCTGTAAAACAGCTTTGTCTTATTTGATATAAAATTGTTTTTTAAATAAAAACCCCATTTATTTATACAGAGACATTTATAATATTTTACAAACATTCTTATATTCTGAATAAATAATCTAATTCCATAAAGTACTTTTACCTGTATTCATTGAAGGGTATGACTCTCCTTCTGCAATACTAACATTTAATGTCAAACATCACAGGTTTGGTAGTTACATCGAGAGCCCTCATCAAAGCGGGAAACTAGACAGACTGTATTGGTCAAGACAGCCAAGAGCCAAAGAAATCATCACCATCTGTCACTGATTTCTGTGGGCCACCTTTCCAAATTTGGATTGAATAGGGAGTTAGTATCTATCGAAGGATCTAGATCTTTTTTCCTTTTTAAAAAATGACTGAAAGAGGAAATGTAACTGTGAGCTGGAAGGTCATCCATGACTATAAAGAAGGATGGTGAGCAGCTCTGCATGGTGTCTGTCAGATGTCAGTTCTCACCTTTGACAGTCAAGTGTATGACACACCTTGATAACTTTCCTCTTTTATTTCTTTTGGCTGCAGAATGCAGAAAGTCCCTGACCAGGGATAGAATCTGTACCCCCTGCACTACAGGGAAGTCCTTTCTTAAAAAATTTTTTTTAAACTGCTATCATATATCTGAGGTCTTTAGCAAGGAAGAACGGTATTTCTTTGACCCCTGAGGTCCAAGGACTGGAAAGCATTACATTCAGAAAATCTGACTCTAATACAAATTTAAGAAATATTGGATTTTATGTATTTAGCTCACAATATAACCTTGCTTTGAAAGTCAACAACCAAACCATAAATTGAGATGGAGCATACATACCAGTTACTTTCATTTTTTGCAGAGACATTCTACCTCTTAACATTTCTTCCTATCATATAAACATCTCACATTTGTCATTTTTTATTGGTCCACAGAGATGCAGCCAAAATATGAGCAACTTGCAACCTACAAGGATCAGCAGCAGAAGCCAGGTTAAGGTAGTAATTAAAACTGCCCAAGCAGGCACAATTTATTGATACTGCACTACAAAGGCTCTAAATTTAACACAATGTTTTTACAGAAAGCCAATATTTGAACAATCAACTGTAAAAATGTTTTAAAATACAAAGGAAAGCCTCCATCATTCAAACTGCATTTTTTAAGATAAAAGGTGTCTCACTTCTCAACTGGTGTCATTTACATCAAAAACTTTCAAAGAGCACAGGTGTAAAGACAGAGGACTTAGTTCATTTTCTCAGTGGAGAGCACAGCTGGCGTTTCTGGTCGATTATTAAAGTGCAGTAATCCTGCAAACATTTAAACTTCTGATTTATAAACATGAGTCGTTGAAAATCCTTTACTTATGATAGATAAACTCAAGGTAAATGAAAATCAGTCCTTATCCTTTCATTGAAACTGAGGGGCAAAGAGGACAACGACTATTCAGTCAGAAAGCAAAACTACAAGGTGTACAACACTGCTTTGGGGTTCCTTTCCTGCTTCTCCTAAATATTACAATTAATCAAACCAAGCACCAAGAACTTTATTACTACTAACAGAATTACTCTAATGGTTTACCTACACAGCCTGTCTAAACAGTAAAATGCCCTAGAAGCTAAAGTAATAAAAAGTTTTAATTAAGGTAAAAATTAAGTGTTTCATCAATTTTTTTCTACCAAATTTTGTAGCTTCCAATTTGTTTAACATAACTTAGTCTGCTAAAACCAACTCCCAAGGGAACTGTTTGAAGACTCCATGTCTTCCATGAACATTACCCAGTCTCCATGGCACCAAAGACACTTCAACTCTTGTTTTGGAACTAGATCGGGAACATGAAGAAATCAATTTTTATTCCTTTTCCCATCCAAACTAATTTTGATGGTCACTTAAGTTAGTTAATACATGAACCATAATTTCNTCTCCATGGCACCAAAGACACTTCAACTCTTGTTTTGGAACTAGATCGGGAACATGAAGAAATCAATTTTTATTCCTTTTCCCATCCAAACTAATTTTGATGGTCACTTAAGTTAGTTAATACATGAACCATAATTTCATTTGATTCATCATTTTATTCAGAAAGAAGACTCTTAAATTTTCAATGACATCAACAGGTAAAATTTTAAAAACCGAGTTGTGTGAATCAACACTCAGCAAACATGAATTTTTAAGTATAAGCTAATAAGCAAACTTTAAAAAGAATTAGAAAAAATATCTATAATGTGTGTATATATACACACAAATATATGTATATGCAAAATAGTTCATTCTCCTTCCCTCTTACTGAAGAAAAACTATCACTGACTCAGACAACACCAGCAAACTCTGGGAGATGGTGAAGGACAAGGAAGCCTGGTGCGCTGTGGTCCATGGGGTCGCAAAGAGTCAGAACCAGACGCGACTGAGGGACTGAACAACAACGTTTCTAAACCGAGAGTCAGGTTAGCGGTCTCCCGTCCCGAATTCGAAATAAAATGAACAAAAAAGTAAAAGAATCAGTTCTTTGGGCTCTTGCATTTGAAATTAAAAGGTACGATCCAAACACGAACCTAAAATGACCACTAGAGACAGCAGTGCCCTGGGACAGCAGCAAAGCGCACAAAGGGCCTCTGCAGATGCTTCTGTGCTTTTCTATCAGTGCATGTCGTCCGCGGAAGACAGGAAGAGCACTAGCCCACCGCTGGTCATCTGTCGCAAAGGCATGAAAGGCACCGAACTAACCAAACTGCTGAGCAGTTACGGCCTTTCTCAACTTCAGTAACAACCGACTGTGCTTTCATTTCCTGTCATTCAGTCTATTCCTAAATAGCACAAAAAACACACTAAGCAATCATTTTACAAAGATCTACCTAATCCCGTCAAGTGTGAGAAATGACTAACAATGAAGATTTGTGCCCCAAATGTTCCACACCATAGCTATAGACTGTTTTAGAACGTCAGATTCAATGAATTATAAGCACATTAAATGAAAAGGTTACATCTTACCTCCAAAACCCACACTTGAGAATGTTTACTAAGACCAGTCAAAGACCAGAACACTGCTCAGTTTGCCCTAGAACTACACAAAAGTTTCCTGTTCCCAAACCAATTTAACAGCTATGAAATTGAAACAAACAAGCCCAGGTGTCCACAGCCCCTCCTAACTGCTCATGGCCCAAGGGTCAAAGTTAAGATACAATTATTACCTATAAATTCCCACAGTGGTAGGCTGACGATAGAGATGCATCACAAAGGAAAAAAAAATTGTTACAGAAAGAAAAAAAATGACACGAAGGGACTGACTCAATGGCCTCTTTAAGGACTCAGGAACAACAGGTCTTCAAAGAGCACTCACCAGATAGGGGCTAATCACCACAAGAACACCCGAACACCAAACAAGCACAAGTGACTGTTCAGAGCCGCCGCCTTCTTCCACTGGACGAACGGAGCCAAGGCTAACGAGGGTCCACATGAAATAAAACACATAGGCCACTGCCCTCTGCATTCCATCGCTCTCCCCAGAAGACACCTGACCAGCAACTACAGAGCCAACGTGAGCACCTTGTTGAGGNAGTGACTGTTCAGAGCCGCCGCCTTCTTCCACTGGACGAACGGAGCCAAGGCTAACGAGGGTCCACATGAAATAAAACACATAGGCCACTGCCCTCTGCATTCCATCGCTCTCCCCAGAAGACACCTGACCAGCAACTACAGAGCCAACGTGAGCACCTTGTTGAGGCCAGCCCCTCTCAGACTGTGCCACCCCGCTGCCACCCTAACTCGCCCACCCCGCTGCTAACCACAGGAGACCCAAGGCACATGGGATTTCTTTGCCGATGATTTCCTAAGGAGCCCAGATTAAAGAGTCAGTTATGAACAACATGTTTCTCAACCTAAAACTTGTACTTCATCAGTTTTTTATTTACACTTTCTCTGTACTTTTATGATAAAGTCTGAAAAACAAAACTGGTGGAAGCCAGCCCTTCACGGCCACTCCCAGGCAGGGGAGGCAGCTCTACTCTGCTCCCTAGCTACAGACCACCATTTCAGTAATAAACAGTGTCGCGGGAAACGAGGTGGGAAGGACCCCCACCTGGGACAAGTGTACTTTCTGTCCCGTGGGTCACTGAGAGCAGTGACTGCGACACGCGGCCGAGGGTGGCTGGGCGTGCTCCGGGCTGTGTCCCTGGAAGAAAGCAGTCCATCAGTACTGCAGTGTGGCCGGAGTCCTAAAGCAGCGTCAGCAGGGGCAGGACCAGAGTCTCAAACACAGACTAGGAAACTGAGAAAAATCACTTCAGATTTTCTGGACCCCTTGGCAACCACACCTAAGTATTAATTAAACCCCTAGCCAGAAAATGCCTGATAATGGCCACACATGAGACTCTGCTTGGGCTAGGCAAGGGCCACATTTCCGGCCTCATGCAGCACTTGAGAATTGATTTTATCTTCTAAAATCTCTGCCTTCTGTTTTCCTTGCCCAGTAACTGTAGCGATCTTCTTCCTTCGGGGCACTTTGTACCCTATAATAATGATATCCAGAATTGCTTCAAAAGCACAAGACAGAGCCTCTACTGCCCATTTGTGATCTGCCTTCTTCAAGACAGGGTTGCACAAACTTCAAAAACAACTCAATTCTAAGAAGAAAAAGATGCCGAGAAAGCCTATCATAATCCCATTTTTACAATTTTCAGCAATTGTACAAACTGATTTTAAAGTCTAGTACAAAATGAGGAACTCAAGGCTTCACCAAACTACCAAGAACAAAATTTTAACAAAACTTATTTTACTAACACCCATTTACCTAGAGACAGGTACTTAAAACATGAAGTAGATTGATACCTTCAGACAGAATGAGTTTGTCTTGTTTATCTTTAACGTTACAGAATACATGCAAGCCCCTTCCCCAGGCTAGAAAATGCCTAATTCAAAATTGCTAGGTAACACCTAATTTTTCTTCAGTCAAAAAATGTTAATGAATCCGACCTCTTAACTATGATTAATATGCAAAGAAAATACTGTACTGCCTCAGAGAATACAAAGACACAATAGATATCAATCAAAACAAAAATCTCTGAGCACGTAGCTCAGAGGGCCACTGGTACAAAAATAAAGATAAAAAGCCAAGAGATATTATCATAGTAAGAAAAATAACTCTGCAAAAAGTCTAATTTTTTAACTGACTTTGCTCCTTACTGTTCAAGTTAACTGTTGGAAACAAAAAAAAAACAGGAAGGGAAAAAGTAATGAAATGTTAATTTTTTTTAATGCATACATGCAGTCAGACCTGAAATTTTCTAAGACTACCACAATGTACTAAGTTTTACAGAAAAATTTAATCCTCCTTATGGAGGGATGCCATTCACTTAGACTTGAGGAGTATTTTTATATTAACACACAAATCACTAATGACTTAAAATACAATACCAACCCAATCTCATAGCATAAAATTAATATTGCTATACATCTTCATTTGTACTTACTAATTGATACTTAATGGAAGAATAATCCAAGTTCAAAGCAGCGAGCAGTGACCACCATTCCTTTACAGCACAGGAAACTCACCTTTTCATAACCATGAAAATCCAACTTCACTTTCAAACATCTTCAACCAAATTTCACCCATGCTACAAAAGCTCTAGTAGGTTCTCAGATGTCTCCAAATGCTCATGTCTCAGAACACCACTTTGAAATCTTAAAACCATTCATTTGCTAGTTCTGAACAAAAACATGTGAAAGCATATAAAACCATACCCCTATATTCTAGATTATAATGGTTAAGTACAAAAACAATTCATTGAACATCTTACAAATCATTACAGTTATACATAAAAGCACCTAGGAAATTAAAAAAAAAAAAAAAAAGATTCACAGTACACTGAACCTTGGAACTAAGAATACTGAAAAAATGGATTCAAAAGCCCTATTTCTCTCCAAGACATAATCTGTAATTGAAGCCAGCACAACTGCTATTCTCATCTAGCTTCTTAAAATGCAGCACACAGAAGCAAAGTATTGCATATTCAGCACACTCCCCTATCACTTGATTTCTTCAAACCATGCTTAAATTTCTCAATCAAGAAATCTAGTTCTGTGCTAAGCATGGCCCTTTTCAAGGTAACCTGAACACTGAGAATCTCACACATAGGTTGAGGGAAGAAGTAGAGCAGATGTACATAAAATAGGTACATCCAACTTACTTATACATTTTCTGCATAGTTAAGTCACATCACACACATAAATTTTAACTCATCTTGTAACATTTTTTAAATCTCAAACTGTTAAGAGAGCTAAAAGCCTCAATACCAAAATTATCATCCCAACAATATCCTTATTTTGTCCCACCCACAGTGCATTAAATGAAGCAGCCCAATAGCAATATTTAACCAGTCACACTAACATAATCGAAAAGAGATACTCTATTGGTTCTTGAAAAGGCTCAGCGCCGTCAGAGGCCATATTTCTGGTAACTAATCTCTTCTGCTTTAGTGTCGAGAGCTGAAAATTCCAACTCGAGGCACCAGAAAGACTGACCGAAGCACTCACTTAAACAGAAAAAAACACATTCAAAATCACAAAAAATTAAATGGTTTCCAGATGGCAATTAACGAGTGAAAAAGACTCACCTGCCAGACAAACTAAGTTTTCACTCCATTAAGAACAGAAACCTGGAATGCTGCGACCAACTATAAGTATGGCTCAAGGAGACCCAAGCAAAGTTGCTGTGCTCTTAGAAAGAACAGTGAAGAGCTTCCAAAGCAATCTTACAATGCATTTTTAAAAGGTCACAGAAGGATTCACCAATTTGTCACATTAAAAGATGCAGGACACCGGTTAACCTAATTCTAACACGCTGCTATAACTGCATTATCCTGCTTAGCACCAAGAAGGTGACACTTTTATTAATAAATAGATTTTCTCCTTTAAAATCAAGCCATTGAAAATCTAAAGCAAAGAAATACCAAGTGAACTCCTTACAAAAAAAAGTCCCACAGGGTTAAACAGAAACCCTATTAAATAGACTATCTATACAGAATCAAGATTTCCACAATAAAATTTACAAGCAGAGATATATTTTGTGGATACCACATGTAAAATAGATTTTTAAAACCCATATGACAGACGCGTACACACGCATATGCTAACACTCTCCCCCCACCCCCAAAGAAACACCTTCAATGAGGTCAGAAGCAGCCCAAACACTAAAGCCCCCTTAAAGCCCTGGTGATTGTCCATAGCTTTACATAGCTAAACTCCTTCTCTAAATGGGCACTGCCATCCTTATTTGGATTTAAGAATCCTAAAGGAGCAAAATACATTCCTACGAGTGAATTACACATGTTGCTTCCACATTCTGCTCCTCCCCTAGTGTGATGCTTTATCAATCCTTGGGTAAACTGCACACCCTTCCCTTTTCAGTCCATCGTCCAGAGGCTTCAATATGCTACTAAGTTTGTCAGTCTCTGCTACTGCTGCAAATGGGAACCTCATATAGCATCAGTTTCCAGAGATCAACACTGACATGCAATGTGAAACCTAGTAATGTCAGTATTCCATACATATTTACACAGCTGTAACACAGAATCAAGTTGCACAAGAACAAACTCATACGATCCCCAGGGGCTGGCGGTGGGGTGCTGCAGTTGTGACAGCAGTCTCGGGGTCCCAGCCCTGTGCTCTCCCCCACTGTCCGCTCCCCACAACCTCCCGGGCCCACTGAGAGCATACGGCGCAACTGGAAACTGGAGCCGCAGCTCTGCACCACCAGCTCAGGCCCCTCTCCAGGCCGAGGGCTTTGTCCTTCAATGAGGTGCCAGGAGTTCATTTTGAACATGAACATTATATAGCAGATTCTGACTCTAAGCAAAACCTTTCAACAAAACTCACAGCAAGGAGGGTAAGAGAACCTAAGCGGTCAGAAACGGAGAAATGTGCAAAATGCCACCAAAGTAGACGACCTGCAATCTCGGCTTCTGTGACACTTCGGGTCTTGTATTCATTTAATAATTGTGTATCTTAAGTTTCTTTTAAAATTTTCAGTATAAGGAAACTAGTATTACAATAGCTGTAGTGGGAAGATGGTACATTCCCATTAACCTGGCTACCTAATGATGACTCAAACATTATTTCTGTGACCAGAATACAAGATAAAAACCACAATCACAGAAAAGAATGCCCATATAAAAAGCAACTTAAATTCATTAGCCAAACACTGAAAAGGTACATGTGTATAAAAAGTTATAACCACACTGACAGTGCAAATTCATGTTTCTTTCTACTCTCTCTTCTGCACAGAGAACATCTCTTCAGAAACATCATCGTCTCCCTGCATTTCTTTAAAACACCTGAGAAAGGTAAGGCTCAAAGAGACACCCACTCAAATGCAACACGTCTCTCATCTGGGGACTTCCACACGTGCTGCTATCAGAGGTCCAAGATTTTCATTATAGCATTATGGTCAAACTTGAAACTCAAAAAAGCTCGGGATGAAAAGGGGAATTTGCAGTGTCCGTTACATGCCACAGCCTGGCCCTCGGCATGTTCGAGCAACTGGTCTTCACCGGAGTAAGGCGAGTCATACACAGCATCTGCTTAGAAAGCAAAACAAATAAGCTCAGTTAAGAAATCAAATCCTGCCCTTTACCTTTTGTTAAGAAGGAATTCACATACAATATATATTCACCTTCCCACACTCTTAAATCTAACCTAGGTAGAACCACAAAAACATTTTCCTTTCCCTAAACTGATATTCAAAGTGAATTTCCAATCTATTCTTATTCCACATAAACATTCAATATCTTAATCTGTCTTTAAGATCCTTAATATTCACCTGCTTTCAAAAATGGGCATACCTTTATTCACCACCTATATTTATATTTTGTCAACATGGGAGCTTCTTGACAGAGATCAAAATGTAAACATTATAAAGAATATAATTACAATATAAGATTTGTACAGATTCCAAATCAGAAAAATAAAGCTGAAGGTTACCACATCTTCAGAGAATAAATCAACCTAAAGAAAAGTCCAGATTTTCAAATTCACTGTGCAACAAAACTCCAACTTATCACAGCTTGCCCCACCCCATCCTCCCCAACCCCGCCCCTGCCTAAGTAGAACAGGAGCCAGATTTGTTTGGAACAGCAGGGTTTGGAATAGACACCAAGAGGCTGAGGTAGAAATAAAGTCTGATGTGAGGTTTCCCAAGACAACAGCTCCTTTTATACTTCTTTCTCAAGACAACTCAAAATTTCTGTATCATGCCCAACTGAGCTGGGTATACATTCTAGTATGCCTTCTTTAATGTTCCTAAACATATGGCTTTTAAAGGCTTTGTGAAAAAACTGGTTTCTGAAGGTATATTAATTCAGCTATCAGCCTATCATGGCCACACCACCTATGGTGGCCAGAAGTCCTACTCAGAGGACAACCTTAAGTTCCCAAAACAGGGTTAAAGCATCTCATTTTTAAAGCGCTTCCATCTTGTTTAAATCATAAACAGCAATGCAAGGAAGCGGGGAGGATTATAATGCTTCTCAATTATTAAAGAGCTTTCTAGATGAAACCCTTAAATCTAGATGGTAAATAAATGCTTATCTACTGCATGAGGAATTTCATACCATACAAAATAGCACCTAAGAAAAAAACAGTCTACTGTACTTCCGAATGACACCTATGAAATCAGAATTTACAAAGAGTTTTCTCTACATTCCTCACTGTTACTTTCAAATCAAATCACACACCTCCTTTTCATAACTGAGGATGGAGAAGAGCCAGACGTCATATTAGTGTAGACTATCCTTGGTACCGCCTCAGCATGTGGGTCATTACCTCCAGCGAGGGGGAGACCGTTCCCTTCTGAAGTGAGCTCTCCCCTCACACATGTGTGAGGGTGAGGTCTCCTCACTATTACTTGGGTCTACTCACCGTCTAACCATTAAGCAACTGTTTATTTGTTTACAATATTCACGAACAGCATCAATGCCTGACATTCACTAAAGTAATAGTATACTGAAAAGGCAAATAATTTCATCTTGATCATTTAAATAACTTTTCTTATTTTTAGCCAGTTTCCTATTTAGAGAACTTGACCGCATATATGAACTCTCTATAGATCACGTGCAGCACTTTGAGCTTATCTATCACAGTTCATCACACACTACTTAAATCAAGTTTACTTCAAAACCAAGCTGAATCCCAACTGTAAGAAATTAAAAAAAAAAAAAAATGACTTGCCTGTTTCAAAAGTATCCTGAAGTTTTCGTGGATGAAGTTTCTTTTCACATTTCTATTAAAAAACACAAACATACAACATACCATATCCAGTTATTTCACTATTGTTGATATAAATAAGGAGATACATTATCAAATTTCTCAGGAAGAAAATTAAACCAGGAATATATTCACCATCCCCACTCGGCACTGGCATTTTTAAGTAATTTTTTTAAGCCTAAAACTGTTTTTAGTTCTTGATTATATGTACAATATAGAAACACCAGGGAAAAAAAGAAATTTATTAAATTTCTCAACTTGGAGATCATTAACATTACAGTACATCTTTACAGCTTTTTTTCTATGAAGATATGTGTGAATGTACTTTCATATAATTATGTAACAGAATTATCCAGTATATGCTATTCTATAACTCCCTTTTTAAATGTAATACACTAGGAACATATCCCTTTTTCAATAAACACAAGTCAAAAAAACTACTACAAATCTACACCAACACTTTTAATGACTACATGGTAGCCTATGGCACATATCTGTGATATTACAGTTAATATCTTCTTAGATATTTAGATTGTTTCCATGTTTTCATAATGTAAAGCAATGGGGTGAACACTCTGTCTTCTGTGGAAACATGGTAAGGAAGTCACACTTTTCATAACTGCCAAACTACTCTCTAGAACGTTGTACCAATTATTAACTTTTGAGTGTTCTCAATATATTCAGCAATACATAACTGGATATCTTTTCATCTTTGCCAATCTAATGGGGAAATTTAGTTTCTTGAACTACATATTTATGTTAATCAATCACTTTTAGCTTTCCCTTTTAAGTTGTTCATATACCTGTCCTCATCATTAACTTTAAGAACTTTTTGAAAACTTGTTCAAGTTCTTCCAAATACGAGTCATTTGTGAAGTTCCCCCAAAAAATTCCGTAAGTATTTTGACTGGTACTGAATTAAAGCTATATATTAATTTGAGGAGAATTAACATTTATACAATACTATCATTTTAATCTGTCCAGCTTTTGTTAGGCACAGGTGTTAAATGAGATTAAAAGCTTTCTGACCATCTATTAAGACTGTCTTCTTTGTTCTTGTCACTATTTCTACTGGAGTGGAGTGCAATAATAGAGAGCAAGTAGTCCAACATTAAACATTTAACTTGTGCTTGCTTGTGGAATCAAAACACTTCAGGTTAAGTCAACGGCACCCAGGAATTCAGGGAAAAAACTCTTGCTAAATATCTGAAATTACTATTATTACCCACTGTTAAAGAAGGAAAAACAGGTGAAGCTACAATATAAAAAATTCAACATAGAAATACCAGGACTTATGAAAAGATAAGCAAGGAAGCTTATTAGTTATGAATTACTTTCTGGAACAAAGACTGAAAGAATGGAAATAAATGTCTTAAAACGCTCACAGGTGTCTGTACTTCAGCCGAGTCTAATGACTATGGCATTGGCTGCGTTTTGTTTTCGTTTTCTGAATTCTATCAATTTGAAGAAAAATAAAATACACTGTGAAGCTATTCCAAACTTTTAACTTCATTAAAATAATACAGACACTGTTTAGAAAAACAGAATACCTAGGACTTATCTAGAAGGAGAGTTGACTGACACTGTTTCCAGAGTATTAAAGTAAGTCTAAATACCCCCCTATCAATAATTCATAAGAGTCTACAGAACGGCACAGGGAGCTCTCCTCAGTGCTCTGTAATGGCCTATGCAGATACAGAATCTAGAGTGGATATATCTATAACTGATCCACTTTTTCACCTGAAACTAACACAACTTTGTAAACCAACCATACGCCAATAAAAATTAATGTTAAAAATCATAAACAAACAGATAAATACCACATAAAAAAGTAAAGATCAGATGCACAACTGAATCAATACGACAAATCTATAATCGAGAGTAGGCAGAGATTTCTTAGTGGGTGAACAGCACACACACAGATTCATAAAAATCCTGTCAATAAAGCAATTCAAAATGCCTTGACAATGCCCTTGCCCCACTCTAAAAAGCATGAACTGCCTTAGCATGAGCGTTGTTAACTCTTACCACCAAGGGATTCTGCTGCTTGGCTGGCTGGCTGTGGATCCCATTTGCTCTTTTCTTTGGATTAGGTGAATCTTGATACTGTTTTCGGCCATTTCCCCTTATACTTTGATTCTGTTTTTCCAATAAGAAATAAAATGTAAACGTACAGCACAATGTAACAGGATAAAACAATATACCCCTATTAGCTGGTTCGATCAGAGTTCAACAAAACCCCCCAAAATCTTCCTAAAACACCAAAGAACCACTATCAACATCTTTCATTATAGAGAGCTTCACAGAGCAAGAATCCTCGAAAGATACAAAATAGCAAATACAATGTTCCTAGAAACAACTTTGAAAACCTTATGACTATCCAAGAAAATCTCTCTATGAAGGAACACTGAGGCACCCTGACTTTACTCCTTGGAGCAGGAAACAAGCACCAGATGTGATCACTGTTACCCTAAAACCTGCTTTAAACTATTATAAATAGGGATTTTTAAATTAATCGTCTTTTTATATAAAATAAAAAATAAGACTGGTTTGGCTCAGATGGTAAAGAATCTGCCTGCAATGTGGGAGACCTGGGTTCAATCCCTGGGTTGCGAAGATTGCCTAGAGAANAAACCTGCTTTAAACTATTATAAATAGGGATTTTTAAATTAATCGTCTTTTTATATAAAATAAAAAATAAGACTGGTTTGGCTCAGATGGTAAAGAATCTGCCTGCAATGTGGGAGACCTGGGTTCAATCCCTGGGTTGCGAAGATTGCCTAGAGAAGGGAACAGCTACCCACTCCAGGATTCTGGCCTGGAGAATCCCCATGGACAGTCCATGGGGTCACAAAGAGTTGGACACGACTGAGAGAATTTCACTTTCACTTTTAATCCCTAAATTTAGACCTAAAACCTAAACATGCAGTAGTCAACATCTTGCTATTACATTGCTTAAACATGAGTTAAATTAAGTTTAACTTAAAACAAACATTAATTTGGCCTTAAAGGTCTTAAAAACAGTTATTTAAGAGAACTAGCTAAAACAGTGCAAAGAATAGTTTTATTATTATTTTACCATAAATACACTTATGTACATCCTATCTACCTACAGAAAAAATTTAGTTCTTAAAATAGCTTGAACACAATAACTTAAAGAAAGGAAGGGAAATAGCTTTCAGAGGCTAGCACATACCTTTAATAAACTCCATTTCATTCCATTCTTTTCGATATTCACTTTTTTGCTGTGTACCATACACATAAAACTTACCACCTGAACCACTTTTAAAGGGACAGCTCAGTGGCAGTAAGTACAGTCACAGAGCTGTGCAACCACCGCCAGTATCCATCTCCAAAACTTTTCTATCACTGAAGCAGAGACTTTGTCTATTAAATACTTCTGTTTTCTCCTGTCTCTCAGCTCTGGTAATCTCAAATTAATTAGTGGAATCAGATAGTATTTGTCCTTTTGTGTGTGAGGTTCATCCATGTTGTAGCACATATGTATAATTTCATTCCTTTTAAAGGCCAAATAATATCCACTGTATGTTTGTTTATCGAGTAATCTTTTGACACCCATGTAGGTTGTTTCCACCTTCTTCTGGCTAACACTGGTATGTAAGTTATCTCTTTAAGTCCCTGCTTTCAATTCTTTTGAATATGAACCAAGGAGTGGAACCGCTGGGTCACATGGTAATTCTATGTGTACCTTTTTGAGGAAGCACCAAGCTGTCCCATGGCAGCTGTACCATTTTACATTCCCACCTGCAATACACAAGGGTTCCAACTTTTTTACATTCTTGTCAACTTGTTATTTTCCATTTTTTACTACATTTTTATCACTTCACAACTGAGCATCTTTTCATGTGCTTACTGACCATGTAAATGTCTCCTTTCAATAAATGTCTATTCAGGTTGTTGTGTACTCATTTTTTTTTAAGTGTTTCTTCTTTGCTGTTGTTGAGCTATAGGTGGTCTCCATATATCCTGGATATAAACCCATTAGGTATGTGATTTGCAAACTCTCCCATTTCATGGGTGTTTTTTCTCTTTTGACAGTGACCATTCAAGCACAGAAGTTTTAAATTCTGATGAACCCAGCATATTTGTAAAAGAAGAAAAGTAAAGAGTGGTAAGCAAGTAGATGGTTAAAGTAACAGATAGGTAACACCAAAGATCAGTAAGGATATGCAACAAATGGAACTCTCAAATATTTTGCAGGGGATACAAATTATTTAGAATATAGTTTGCAGTATATACTTAAGAACATAGGCATATCCACTGCTCCAACAATTCTATATACTCAAAAGAACTGTTTATGTTCATCCAAATACATGTACAGAAATATTCCTAGCAGTATGATTTGTAAAACCCCCCAAGTGGAAACAACAAACATGTCCACTAAGAGTAAAATGGATAAATCAATTATGATATAATCATACACTGAAGAGCAGCACAGTATGAACCTTTCACTGGTAGCATATTTACCAAAATCAGATGTTATTGATAATTCATATTCCTTACTACACTGGATAAATTCCAAAGCTGTAAAGGTTAGGAGTCTCATCCCAGCTTCAAATCACAAACCAGGAACACAGGCGCCTTGGATGAACAACTAAGTGCTCTACAACTGTTAATCTGCAAGGCCTCAACTCAGATGCATTTCAAAATCAAACGATCTTAAGTTATGAAAACCTTTAAATGTATTATCACTCACCTTTGCTTTTAAAAGATCAGACATTTCAGCGTGATGATTACTATATGGTTTATGCTGCAGTGGTTGCCGGTGCTTTGCCCACTGGTCACCAGGAGAACCTTCAGGAAATAACTGCTGACTGTGGCGGAACTTGGTTCGACTATAACAAGATTTAAAAATAAAAATAAAATCAGAAAATTGTTCTGATACTTTTTCCCAAACCTTGAGAGTTTATCTAACAGACCATAAATGTTACTTTATTCACGATCTGTCTCCCATCACTGGAGTTTCAACTGCACAAGGGCGGAGGACTCATGTCGACTGCACCTACTGCTTTACTGCCAGAACCCACAATGCTTGAATGGGGTGATAATCGATTATTTTTAGTCCCAAACTTTTCTAAATTATTGATACCACCTTCTCCTAAAATGACTGTACTCTTAAAAATCTGGGGAATTTCCTGGCAGCCCAGTGGTTAGAACTCTGCATTTCTGCTGCAGGGGACACAGGTTCAAGCCATGGATGAAGAACTAAGATCCCGCAAGCCTTGCAGCCTGGCCGAACAACAAAAAAGGATCTGAAGGAAATGATTCTTTCACAAATTTAATCAATTTAGTAATGAAGCCAATAAATAAAACTACTCTAAATAAACATGTATCAGTGGATTTTTATATCAGACAATTCAATTCTTTACTAGGATGCTTACGTATGGAATTTGACCCTGCACGTCAGTATGGACCCTCCATCCTGGAAGATCTGAAAAACTCAGCTAGGTTGTTGTTGCTGTTCAGTGGCTAAGTCATGTCCAACTCAGTGATGCCATCTAACCATCTCATCCTCTGCCACTCCCCTCTCCTCTTGCTCTTTCCCAGCAGCAGGGTCTTTACAATGAGTCAGCTCCACACATTAGGTGGCCAAAGTATTGGAGCTTCAGCATCCAGTGAATATTCCTGGTTGATTTCCTTTAGGATGGACTGGCTGGATCTCCTTGCAGTCCAAGGGACTCTCAAGAGTCTTCTCCAACACCACAGTTCAAAAGCATCAATTCTTCGGCGCTCAGCCTTCTTTACGGTCCAACTCTCATATCCATACATGACTACTGGAAAAACCATAGCTCTGACTATACAGAAACTCTGTTTAGAGTTGTCATAGCTTTTCTTCCAAGGAAATTAAGGAGTTCAAAATGATAGATCAGTTCAGTCGCTCAGTCATGTCCGACTCTTTGCAACCCCATGAATCACAGCACGCCAGGTCTGCCTGTCCATCACCAACTCCCGGAGTTCACTCAGACTCACGTCCATCGAGTCAGTGATGCCATCCAGCCATCTCATCCTCTGTCATCCCCTTTTCCTCCTGCCCCCAATCCCTCCCAGCATCAGAGTCTTTTCCAATGATAGATAAGCATGTTAAATAAAGATCCAGTCTCAAATACTTACACCAAAGAAATCAACTGTAATAGTTTGTGGTAAAGATAAATTGTATTCTATAGTATCACTTACATACATTAATACGGTCCAGAGTCACTGATCCCAAGATCCATATTATAGTAAGATTGTTTCTGAATATTTCAGAATCTGTCCCCTTTTCCATTTAAAAATTGTGATTAAATCGCAGGCTCTCTTTCTTTAGACAAAATTCAAGTAATTCCTCCAAAACGTCATTAGAGTTAGTCTATATGCTAAAAAGAGATATCACCCTGCCTGAGAAACCTGAAATTTGTTTGAGAACTTGTTTCATTATCTCTTTATTCCATTCTCTAGGATCACAAACCCTCATTACTGACTGAAAGATGTGGGAATCGTATCATACCACTATGGGTAACAGATTCTTAAACAGTGACACAATTTCTTTTCCAACACTATTATTACTTCATAACCTTTTAGTAGTGACTGGGTTTGTTAAAAAATGACTACATTCCTGTTTTGTCTTTTTTCTTCTTCAGTTATATTTAGTAGTATATACTTTGGTGATTATAGTCACAGATTCTGAAAGGCACAAATGACTTTGAAGGCATTTAGTCCAATTTCCTGTCCTCATAAAATCCAAGTAAAATGGAACATTCCCTATGTATTTAAAAAATATTGACTGTAGGTGTGATTTACTCCTATTGTTTACTTTTAAAGCTCTAGGATAAAAACAAAGCATCTAACTTAGAGAAAATTTAGAAAGCAACTCTCTCGGAACCTAACAAGGCAAAGTTCTTCAAGTTGATTACATGTACTTATTTCAGAAAATTATATTGGAAGGACGGATGTTGAAAGTGAAACTCCAATACTTTGGCCACCTGACACAAAGAGCTGACTCATTTGAGAAGACCCTGATGCTGGGAAAGACTGAAGGAGGGAGGAGAAGGGGACAACAGTGGATGAGATGGCTGGATGGCATCAATGACTCAATGGACATGAGTTTGAATAAACTCCGGGAGTTGGTGATGGACAAGGGGGCCTGGCATGCTGCAGTCCATGGGGTCATAAAGAGTCAGACAGGACTGAGCAACTGAACTGAACTGAATTTCAGAAAATTTCTTAGCCTACTCTATAATTGTGATTTGGATACAATTAAGACCCAAACAAGAAAATGCTCTTTACAGTTCTTATCTATGTAGTACTCACTCCTTATAATATACTGTCTAGGCTAGGGAAAGGAAAGGTGAAAGACCAAGTCTTCACAGTGCTATCTTTCTGATCAAATTATACATCAGCATCCCTCCTCTCCTCCTCACAAAAACAAACATTCAACCACATGCAGAAGCACAATTATTTCTAAAGTAAAGATATGGGAACACAGAACAAGCACTATGAATATATACAAAGAAAGAAAAAACTGTCTTTTCCTCATACTCTAGCTATCCATCTAAAAAGCTGACACTCTCTTGTGTATACTATTTTAAAATATGCCTGAAGCTCCTTTATAACTTCAATTAACCTCTCATCCAAAAACCACCCCTCTAAAATGTCTATTACCTGTGAGACTAGTAACAAAATAGTATCTATAAAAAGAAGCCAATACCTCTGCAAACTTTTTAAGCAAAATGCTACTAATGTATGAAAAAAGACCAAAAAGTCAAAATCCAACACATCTGTTTCTTTACCTCAATTTTTCCACAGTAGGTTTAGCTGGTGTGCTACCAGCTGAGGAAAATCCATTGTCACTATCTGAGGAATCTCCAAATCTTCGAGAAAGCCAGTCCCTTAATGGTCTATGGAGACATTAAGAATTCACTTTTAAAACTTGGCTATGTAAAGAAACTATCAGAATTGTGAAGTTTCATATTTTAAAAAACACAAACATACCTGATAAAAGGAATGGCCATAAAAAATTTGTTTGGTGCCAAACCAAGTTTGGATTTTGGGGTCATATCATTTCTATGGCAAGGCAATTTCTCAATGGAGAACCACTCAATATTCTGAAACACAAGAAAATTAGCTATTATCAAGGAGTTTCTAAAAGCAATTTCTTACATCATTTAATTAGATACCATCCAGCAACCTGAAAATTCTTCTCAATTACATACCCGGATTTCTCTTCTGGTTTTCGGGTTAAATTTTGTATCTTTTGGAATTCCTGGAATGATGTACAAACGAGCAAGCTGATCATTGATCCGAAGTTCAATGTAATCATCCTTACAAATATAATCTTTAATATCAAAACCAGTTTCTTCAAAGACCTGGAAATAATAAATCTGGATGATTTTCAAGTTTGGCTGTTAGACCTTCAGTCCATTAATATTTGCTTATTTCAAAGTCACAAATTTAGAAATATCTAGGCAATTAAATGCATAAAAACACTACATAAAAAAAAAATCACAGTATTTCAGGTTCTAGTTCTTGCTGTGTCTCTACGGAAAAACCTCCTCACACATTTAAGCCTAAGTTTTTTCAGCTATTCAAAGAAAGGAAATATATGATACTGCGATTTACAATAATATATATTTGGTCACTGTCCCCTCTTCTGGTATAAGAGCTTCTAAAATGGTTGGAATGTCTTAAATGATAAAAGCAAAAGTATCTTCGCTTTTTATCTAGGTCTCCCGCATTGCCGGCAGATTCTTTACCAGCTGAGCCACAAGGGAAGCCCAAAAGTATCTTTACGTCCCATTAATTATGTGACTTCTGGAGTCCATTTCGGGAATTAACTTGGTTGCCAGGTGATCAAGAAGGTTCAAACTTTCAGTGGGCCCCTCCTCCCCCACCTCCAGGAAATAAACTCAGTCAACCCCATAAAAATCAAAAAGGAATGTTTCTGGTTTGAAAAACACATAAGATCTGGGGATAGTGGTGCCAGAGAAGACAGCAAGAAAGTTCCTTGCTTTTTTCTGTACCTTGCACCCTAAGTATTTATGTCTTCCATCTAGTTATTCCTAAGTTATATCTTTTTATTGTAATAAACTGGAAAACTTAATAAGAAAAATGTTTCTCAATTCTATGAATCACTCTAGCAAAAACTAATCAAACTCAAAGAGGGGGATCAAAAGGCACAAATGACAACCTGGACTTTGCAACTGGCATCTGAAGCCAAGCATGGTATTATAGGACTGAGCCCTTCACCTCTGGAATGTGATGCCACCTCCAGATAGACAGTGTCAGCATTGAACTGAATTGTAAATCATTCAGCTGATATCCAAAACCTGCTTACTGATGTGGGGAAATCAAGCCCCTGCGCGTGTGCATACATGCATACGCATGTGTGCACACACACACTCTATAATTGGGTTCAAAATCCTTATTATGTTAGAATGTATCAGTGGTTCCCACTCCATGGGAATAATATGAACCTCATATGGATTTGATTCAGTAACCACAAATGTACACGTATAACCAAGCTACAGAATGAAAAATGTCTTATACAAAGAAAACCATTCTTCAAACACGATAATTGAATTGGGATTAATACTAACATTTCAATGGACAGATTCCAAGAAAACAGCTAAAACCACCTTTGTACCCAGGGGGTAGTTAGCTGCAGTCACCATCTGAAGTGATTTTGGAGCCCAAAAAAATAAAGTCTGCCATTGTTTCCACTGTTTCTCCATCTATCTGCCATGAAGTGATGGGAACAGATGCCATGATCTTTGTTTTCTGAATGTTGAGCTTTAAGCCATCTTTTTCACTCTCTTCTTTCACTTTCATCAAGAGGCTCTTTAGCTCTTCTTCACTTTCTGCTGTAAGGATGGGGTCATCTGCATATCTGAGGTTATTGATATTTCTCACGGCAACCCTGATTGCAGCTTGTGCTTCTTCCAGTCCAGCGTTTCTCATGATATACTCTGCATATGAGTTAAATAAGCAGGGTGACAATATACAGCCTTGACCTACTCCTTTTCCTATTTGGAATCAGTCTGTTGTTCCATGTCCAGTTCTAACTGTTGCTTCCTGACCTGCATAGAGGTTTCTCAAGAGGCAGGTCAGGTAGTCTGGTATTCCCATCTCTCTCAGAATTTTCCAGTTTATTGTGATCCCCACAGTCCAAGGGCTTTGGCATAGTCAATAAAGCAGAAATAGATGTTTTTCTGGAACTCTCTTGGTTTTTTGATGATCCAGCGATGTTGGCAATTTGATCTCTGTTTCCTCTGCCTTTCCTAAAACCAGCTGGAACATCTGGAAGTTCACGGTTCACGTATTGCTGAAGCCTGGTTTGGAGAATTTTAAGCATTCCTTTATTAGCATGTGAGATGAGTGCAACTGTGCTGTAGTTTGAGCATTCTTTGGCATTGCCTTTCTTAGGGACTGGAATGAAAACGGATCTTTCCCAGTCCTGTGGCCACTGCCGAGTTTTCCAAATTTGCTGGCACACTGAGTGCAACACTTTCACAGCATCATCTTTCAGGATTTGAAATAGCTCAACTGGAATTCCATCACCTCCACTAGCTTTGTTCAAAGTGATGCTTCCTAAGGCCCACTTGACTTCACATTCCAGGATGTCTGGCTCTAAGTGAGTGATCACACCATCATGATTACCTGGGTCGTGAAGATTTTTTTTGTACAGTTCTTCTGTGTATTCTTGCCACCTCTTCTTAATATCTTCTGCTTCTGTTAGGTCCATACCATTTCTGTCCTTTATCGAGCCCATCTTTGCATGAAATGTTCCCTTGGTATCTCTAATTTTCTTGAAGAGGTCTCTAGTCTTTCCCATTCTGTTGTTTTCCTCTATTTCCTTGCACTGATGGCCAAGGAAGGCTTTCTTATATCTTCTTGCTATTATTTGGAACTCTGCATTTAGATGGGTATATCTTTCCTTTTCTCCTTTGCTTTTCACTTCTCTTGTTTTCACAGCTATTTGTAAGACCTCCTCAGACAGCCACTTTGCTCTTTTGCATTTCTTTTCCATGGGGATGGTCTTGATCCCTGTCTCCTGTACAATGCCACGAACCTCATTCCATAGTTCATCAGGCACTCTGTCTATCAGATCTAGTCCCTTAAATCTATTTCTCACTTCCACTGTAGAATCATAAGGGATTTGATTTAGGTCATACCTGAATGGTCTAGTGGTTTTTCCCTACTTTCTTCAGTTTAAGTCTGAATTTGGCAATAAGGAGTTCATGATCTGAGCCACAGTCAGTTTGCTGACTGTATAGAACTTCTCCATCATTGGGTGCAAAGAATATAATCAATCTGATTTTGATGTTGGCCATCTCTTGATGTACATGTGTAGAGTCTTCTCTTGTGCTTTTGGAAAAGGGTGTTTGCTATGACCAGTGCATTCTCTTGGCAAAACTCTACTAGCCTTTAACCTGCTTCATTCTGTATTCCAAGGCCAAATTTGCCTGTTACTCCAGGTGTTTCTTGACTTCCTACTTTTGTATTTCATTCCCCTGTAATGAAAAGGACATCTTTTTTGGTTGTTAGTTTAAAAGGTCTTGTAGGTCTTCATAGAACCTTTCCACTTCAGCTTCTTCAGCATTATTGGTCAGGGCACAGACTTGGATTTCTGTGATACTGAATGGTTTGCTTTAGAAACGAACAGAGATCATTCTGAACTGCTTAGTTCAGATCTAAAACTGCCCTTCCTCATAGTACCTCGAGGACTGCCAAGACATGGAACCCCAGTTTCTGGGAATAAAGTGTTACAGCTAACTCCCACAGCTAACCCTCACCTTCTCCTTCAACCAGAAAAGCCATGCTTATTAATCTGTTAAAATCCTGGGCCTCTGCTTAAAAAACCACTAGTGAGGGGGGACGGATTCACTGCAAGACTGGATTGACACAGACACACTGCTATACCTAAGAGAGGTAATACGGACCTACTGCAGAGCACAGTGAACTCTACTCAGTACTCTCTAATGGCCCATATGGGAGAAGGGCCTAAAAGACTGGCCAGACATATAGCAGATTCACTTTGCTGTAGACCTGAACGTCACAACACTGTAAATCAATTATACCCCAATAAAAATTAAAACCATTAGTCTCTTCTAGCCTTAAATGTTCTCCTTCAGATAACATTTATGTTCTCTGGCAAGGTCCTTTCCCACTTCACCCTCAAATGAAAAAGGCTTTGGTTCTTTACTGGCTAGAAACCAGTGTGCACCTTTTACGCTGGAATTCCTCCTCTCCCCTCTAGTTTCAGCACCTACCCAATTAACGGCACCAAAGATGATAAAACACGCACAGGCCTGAACCTACAAGGTAAGGGTGTGGCGGAGGTATTTGTGCCCATTCCTTCTGTCTCTTCCCTCCTTCTCTTGTTGGTTTAGGTACATCTTTCTACCTCCTTCGATAAGGGCACATCTATATTTCTCTCAGATATGTGTAGGCTGTAACTCACAATTTAAGCTCCTCCACAACACCTAACTCATTTCTGTATACTGTCAATTATGCTAAACCTTTGCCTAATTTTAAGTGCTAGGTGAATATACTTACTTGAAACTGCTCTATACAGTTTCTATGGTATACAGAAAAAAGAGACATTATTTGTATTTCCTGCTTTCAGAAATGACAGAGTGGGAACAGAAATACCTATGTATTACCAAAAAAGAGCTTTTTTATCCTAAACCAAAACTATACATCTTATCCAGAATAAAATACCAAAGGCTGAGTGACAGATACTTTGCATCTATCCCCAGAACTTAATTTAACATTTATATACATATGGTGTGTGCTCAGTGTCGTTCGAGTTGTCCGACTCTTTTATAACCCCAAGGACTTTAGCCCTCCAGGCTCCTCTGGCTGTGGAGATTCTCCAGGCTGGAGTGAGTTGCCCTGGCCTCGTCCAGAGGATATTGCCAACCCAGGGATCAAACCAATGTCTCCCAAATTGCAGACAAATTCTTTACCGTCTGAGCCACCAGGGAAGTCCATTGTATACATAATACAATATAATTAAACTATCAATCGTGGATTTATTCCACAACTCATGTATGTTATCTGAACATTCCCATTAAAGTCTAGATATTAATACTTTGGTTTTCCTTTTCTTTGAAAGGTCTACCCTACTCTACTGTTTGAGACATAACTTAAAAATGGGTTTTATTATAAATCCATCTGGTTGGATATTAGAGTTCTAACTTTAGAAATTAGGACTGGTTTACCTAAAAGTTTACCTATCAGTGACATAAACTGTTTTTCTTCATCAAAGTCTCCATTAAGAAAGTCAAAAGGGAATACATAAACCAGAAGACATTCACAATATACTCAAATCCAGACTACATTAAGAAGTCCTATATATCCACAAGACAAGTAAACCAACTTAAAAAAAAAAAGGTAACATGTAAGTGGGTACTTACTAATAGAGGACATTCAAATGGCCAATAAGAATATGACAATGTGGCCAACATAAACTTAAGGGAAATATGAAAAACACAATGACAGACCATTACATTCCCCTAATAATGGCTAAAATTTTTTGAAAATGAGATATAATTAATATATTACATTATATTAGCTTCAGATACACAACATAATAATGTTTTGTATATAATGAGAAATGACTACAATTTTTTTCCCCAGTTTTACTGAGATAAAATTGACATATATAACTGCAAAAGTTTAAGGTATATAGCATAATGGTTTGACTTATACACACTGTGAAATGGTTACTCTAAGCTTAGCTGATACGATCATCTAAGCACAATAAAAAGAATAAGAAAAAAATACATTTTTTTCTTGTAATGAGAACCCTTAAGATCTAGTCTCTGAACTTTTCATACGTATCACACAGCAGTGTTAACTATAGTCATCACGCTGTACATTACATCCCTAGTGTCTATTTATCTTCTAACTCTAGACCATGTTCCTGTAATTCTCTTTTACACACACACATACCCTCTGAGAACCATGAATCTGATCTCTCCTTCTGAGTTTTGCTTTTCAGATTCCACACAAAAGGGAGACCATACAAAATCTGTCTTTATCTGACTTATTCATTCTACATAATGCACTCAATGCCCATCCACAGTACAAATGGCAGGATTCTTTTTTTAACAACTGAAACGCATTCCACTGTGTACATACATATCACATCTTCTCTAGCCATTCGTCAATGAACACTTAGGTTGTTTCCATGCCTTGGCTATTATAAACATAAGACTGTAGATATCTTTTCAAGTTAGTATTTTCATTTCCTCTAGATATATTCTCAGAAGTGGAATTGCTGAAATTTTTTGAGGATCCTCCACAGAATTTTCCGTAGTGGCTGTATCAGTTTACAATCCTACCAACAGTGAACAAGAGATCCCTTTTCTCCACATTCATCTGTCATTTTGATGGCAGCCATTCTAAGAGGCATGAGAGATATCTCACTATGGTTTTGATTTATATTTCCCTAATAATCATAAGATGGTCAACACCGAAATCAGACTGATATATTAGTTGCACCCAACGATGGAGAAGTTCTATACAGTCAGCAAAAACAAGACCGGGAGCTGATTGTGGCTCAGATCATGAACTCCTTATTGCCAAATAGATCAATGAAACTAAAGGCTGGTTGTTTGAAAAGATAAACAAAATTGTTAGACTTTTAGATAAACTCATCAATAAAAAACAAAGGGAGAGGGTTCAAACCAACACAATTAGAAATGAAAAGGGAGAAGTTATAATAGACACTACAGAAATATAGAGGATCATAAGAGATTACTACAAGCAACTATATGCCAATAAAAAAAAAACCTAGAAGAAACAAATTCTTTGAAAGGTACAATCTCCTGAATCAGGACAAAATAGAAAGTATAAATAGACCAATCACAAGCTCTGATATTGAAACTGATTAAAGCACTCCTTGCAAACAAAAATCCAGGACCAGACGGCTTCAAGGTGAATTCTATAAAATATTTAGTGAGGCATTAAAACATCCTTTGAAACTATTTTTTTAATTGCTGAAGAAGGAACACTCTTTAACTCATTCTTCATGGCCACTATAACCTTGATACCAAAAACCAGACAAAGATACCAAAAAAAAAAAAAAAAGACTTATAGTCCAACATCACTGATAAACATAGATGCAAAAATCCTCAACAAAATACTAGCAAATCAGGANATCCTTTGAAACTATTTTTTTAATTGCTGAAGAAGGAACACTCTTTAACTCATTCTTCATGGCCACTATAACCTTGATACCAAAAACCAGACAAAGATACCAAAAAAAAAAAAAAAAGACTTATAGTCCAACATCACTGATAAACATAGATGCAAAAATCCTCAACAAAATACTAGCAAATCAGGACTTCCCTGGTCATCCAGTAATTAAGAATCCTTCTTGCAATGCAGGGGATGTAGGTTCAATCCCTGGTCAGAAAACTGGGATCTCACATGTTGTGGGGCAACCAAGCCCATGTGCCACAATGAAGACCCAACACAGTCAAAAAAAAAAAAAAAAAAAGACTAGCAAATTGAACAAATTGAAGAGTAAAAACCATATGATCACTTTGGCAGCACAAGGATGACATGCAAGTTCATCATGTGTTTCACATTTTTTAAAACAGATATAAATGGAGAAATTGATAGCAATACAGTAACGGAAGGCTTTAACATCCCACTCATATCAACGGACAGATCTTCCAGACAGAGAAATCAATAAGCCAACAGAGACTCTGAATGATATAATAGAACAGTTAGATTTAATTGAGACTTTCAAGATATTATATCCAACAACTTCCCCCCCCAAACAACCCAGAATACACATTCACCTTGGTCTCTAGGCCCTCAACAATATATGAGGGCACAATACAATGTAAACAAATTTAAAACATAGAAATCACCTCAAGCGTTTTTTCTGACCACAATGACATGAAACTACAAATTAACCACAGAAAAAGAAATGAGGAAAAATAATTACATGGAGACTAAAAGACATGCTACAAAGAAATCAATGGGTCTATGATAAAAGCAAAGAGGAAAGAAAAAAATAGATGACAGTGAAAGTATACCTGTACAAAATCTATGGAATACAGCATAAGCAATTCTTAGAGAAAATTCATAGCAATTCAGGTATTCCTCAAAAAAACAAGAAAAATCTCAAATAAGTCAGAAGAATAAAGGAAGTAATAAAGATCAGACAGGAAATCGAGATTTAAAAAATAGAAAAAAAAAATCAATAAAACCAAGAGCTGGCTCTTTCAAAGTATAAGCAAGATTGACAAACCTCTGGCCAAGCTCCCAGAGAATAAAGAGAGAGAATCCAAATAAACAAAAATAAGAAATGAAAAGAGAAACATAACAGTTGATACTGCAGAAATTAAAAAAAACCATAAGGGAACACTATGAGCAATTTTATCCCCCCAAATTTGACTACGAGAAGAAATGGACAATAGTCTAGAAACAGACAGCCCACCAAAACTGAATCAAGAAGAAATTAGATAATTTGAAATGACTAGTCACTAAGACGGGGAAGGCAATGGCACCCCACCCCAGTACTCTTGCCTGGAAAATCCAATGGACGGAGTAGCCTGGTGGGCTGCAGTCCATGGGGTCGCTAACAGACAGACTGAGCGACTTCACTTTCACTTTTCTCTTTCATGCATTGGAGAAGGAAATGGCAACCCACTCCAGTATTCTTGCCTGGAGAATCCCAGGGATGGGGGAGCCTGGTGGGCTGCCATCTATGGGGTCACACAGAGTCGGACACGACTGAAGTGACTTAGCAGCAGCAGTCACTAAGAAGTGATATATAATCTGTAATTTAAGGACTCCCTACATACAAAAGTACAGGACCAGATGGCTTCATAGGTGAATTCTACCAAACTTGCAAAGAATTTATACTAACTCTTTTCATAGTCTTTCAAAAAGCTGAAAGAGGAGGGAGCACTCCCAAAGACATTCTATGAAGCCACCCTCACTCTGATACTAAAACCAGACGAAGACATCACCCAAAATAGAAAATTACAGGCCAATATATTTGAATATAGGTGCAAAAATTCTCAACAAAATATCACCAAACCAATCCAACAACACAAAAAGATCATGTACCACAGCCAAGTGGAATCTGTCCTAGTTCAAAAGGATGGTTCAACATATGTAAACCAATGTGGTTCACCACATCTAAAAAAGAAAAGACAAAAAACACATAATCATCTCAACAGATACAGAAAAACATTTGACAAAATTCAATATCCATTCGTGATCACAGCTCTTACCAAAGTGGGTACTGAAGGAACATATCACAAAATAGTAAAAGCTATTTACGACAAATCCACAGTCAATATAATACTCAATGGTTAAAATTGAAATCTTTCCCACTAAATCCAGAACAGGACAAGAACGCTCACTCTTACCACTTCTATTCAGCATAGTACTGAAGTCCTAGCCACAGCAATCACATGAGAAAAGGAAACAAAATGTGTCCAGATTGGAAGGAAAGAGGTAAAATTGTCATAAGCAGATGAGATGGTGCTGTATAAACCTCCCTGGTGGCTCAGATGGTTAAGCGTCTGTCTACAATGCGGGAGACCCAGGTTCAATCCCTGGGTCGGGAAGATCCCCTGGAGAAGGAAATGGCAATCCACTCCAGTACTACCGCCTGGAAAACCCCATGGACAGAGGAGCCTGGTAGGCTACACGTAGTCCATGGGGTCACAAAGAGTCAGACACGACTGAGCGACTTCACTTCACTTCACAGAAAACTCTAAATATTCCACACAAAAACTATTATAACTGATAAACTCAGCAAGGTAGCAGGACACAAGATTAACATACAGAAATCAGTTGCATTTCTTTACATCAACAAAGAAATATCAGAAATGGAATGTAAAAATATCACTTTTAAAATCACAGCCCCCGAAATTAAATAGCTAGGAATGAACCTCACCAAAGAGGTGAAAGACTTATCCACTGAGAACTATAAAACATTAACAAAGGAAAATGAAGACAATTCAAAAAAAGGAAAGATAACTCTTGCTTTTGGATTGGAAGAATTAACACTATTAAAATGACCACGCTACCAAAAGCAATTACAGATTTAACATGATCCCTATCAAATAACCCACGATATTTTTCATGGAACTAAAACAAAGTATCTTAAAATTCGTATAGAACCATAAAAGACCCAGAATTGCCAAAGAAATCCTGAAGAAAAAGAACAAAGCAGGAGGTAAAACCCTTCCAGACTTCAGACAATACTAAAAAGCTACTGTAAATACAAAACAGCAAGATATTGGCACACAGATATGTGGATCAATGGATCAGAATAGTGAGCTCAGAAATAAACACATCTATGATTGATTAATCTTTGACAAAGAAGGCAAGAATATACAAGGGGAAAAAGACAGTCCCTTCAGCAAGTAGTGTTGGGAAAGTTGAAAAGCCACACATGAATCGATGAAGTTAAATCCTCTCACCATACACAGACATAAACTCAAAATGCTTGAAGACTTAAATGCAAGTCATGACACCATATAATTCCTAGAAAAGAACACAGGCAAACATTCTCTGATATTAACTGTGCCAATGTTTTCTTAGGTCAGTCTCACAAGGCAATAGAAATTTTTAAAAAAGTGGGGGGAGCTAATCAAACTTAAAGGGTTTTGCATAGCAAAGGAAACAATAAACAAAAAGAAAAGACAACCTACAAAATAGGATAAAATATTTGCAGAAGATGTGACAAACAAGGGCTTCAGTTCAGTTCAGTTCATTCGCTCAGTCGTGTCCGACTCTTTGCGACCCCATGAATCGCAGCACGCCAGGCCTCCCTGTTCATCACCATCTCCCGGAGTTCACTCAGACTCACGTCCATCGAGTCGGTGATGCCATCCAGCCATCTCATCCTTGGTCATCCCCTTCTCCTCCTGCCCCCAATCCCTCCCAGCATCAGAGTCTTCTCCAATGAGTCAACTCTTCTCATGAGGTGGGCAAAGTACTGGAGTTTCAGCTGTAGCATCAGTCCTTCCAAAGAAATCCCAGGGTTGATCTCCTTCAGAATGGACTGGTTGGATCTTCTTGCAGTCCAGGGGACTCTCAAGAGTCTTCTCCAACAATACAGTTCAAAAGCATCAATTCTTTGGTGCTCAGCCTTCTTCACAGTTCAACTCTCACATCCATACATGACCACAGGAATAACCATAGCCTTGACTAGATGGACCTTAGTCAGCGAAGTAATGTCTCTGCTTTTGAATATACTATCTAGGTTGGTCATAACTTTTCTTCCAAGGAAACAAGGGCTTAATTTATAAAATCTACAGGCAGCTCATATGATTCTAAAACCAAGAAGCAAACAACCAAATTGAAAACTGGACAGAAGACCAAATAGACGTTTCTCCAAAGACGACATGCAGATGCCCAATTTGGGCACATGAAAAGATGCTCAACATCACTCATTACTAGAGAAATGTAAACCAAAACTACAATGAGTTACCATCTCACAACAGTCAGAATGACCATCATTACGAACAACAGATGCTGGAGAGGGTATGAAAAAAAAGAGAACTCTTCCACACTGTTGTTACAATAAATTGGTACAGTCACCATAGAAAAGAGTATAGAGGTTCTTCAGAAAAGTAAAAAGAGAGCTACTATATGATCCAGTAATCCCACTCCTGGGCATATATCTGAAGAAAACCACACTTTGAAAATATATGCACATCAATATTCACAGCAGCACCGTTTACAATAGTCAAGACATGGGTGCAGTCTAAATGTTCATCAGCAGCTGAATGGATAAAGACGTGGTCCATATATACAATGGAATACTACTTTGCCACAGATAAGAATGAAATAATGCCATTTGCAGCAACATGGATGCAGCTAGAGATGACCATACTAACTGAAGTCAGAAGGGAAAGACAAACACTACGTGATATCACTTATATGTGGAGTTTAAAATATGACAATGAACCTATCAAACAGAAACAGAATCATGGATATAGAGAATAGACTGGATGCACCAGGACTTTGGGATTTGCAGATGCAAACTGGCATACATAGAATGGATAAACAAGATTCTGCTGTCTAGTATAGATAATGATATCTAATCCCCTGTGATAAACCATAATGGAAAAGAATATGGAAAAGAATGTGCTTATTTGTATAACTGAGTCACTTTGCTGTAGAGCAGAAACTAATGCACCAATGTAAATCAACTACACTTTAATTTTTTAAAAATAAAATACCTATATGATGTCAATAGATGCAGAAAAATGTTTTGACAAAATTTAACACTTATTTATGATAAAAGCTCTCAAGAAAGTAAGCATAGAAGGAATACGTCTCAGTACAATAAAGGCCATATATGGTATACAAGCCATATACCCACTGCTAACATCACACTCAATGTTGAAAAGCTGAAAGCATTTCCTCTAAGATCTGGAACAAGACAGTTATGTCCATTCTCACTCCTTTTATTCAACATAGTTCTGGAAGTCCTAGCGATGGGAATCAGAGAAGAAAAAGAAATAAAAGGAATACAAATTCAAAAGGAAGAGGTAAAACTGTTACTGTTAGCAGATGAAATGATCCTATACATAGAAAATCTTAAAGATTCTACCAGAAAACTATTAGAGCTCATTAATGAGTTTAAAGAAACTGGAGATTACACAGACGGAAAGATGTAAAATGTTCTTGTAACGGAAGAATCAATATTGTCAAAATGACCATATTACCCAAGGCAATCTATAGATTCAGTTCAATCCCTCTCAAATCACCAATGCCTTTTTAATTTTTTTGCAGATCTAGAATTAAAAAAACTTAAAATTTGTATGGAAACACAAAAGACCTGAATAGTCAAAGTACTCTTTTGTAAGAAAAACGGAACTGAAGGAATCAGGCTTCCTGATCTCAGACTATATTAAAAAGCTTCAGTAATCAAAATAGTATGATATTGGCACAATGACAGACTTACAGACCAATGAAACAGGAAGTCCAGAAATAAACCTATGCATCTAAGGTCAATTAATCTATGACAAAAGAAGCAAGAATATACAATGGAGAAGAGATAGTCTCTTCAATAAGTGGTGCTGGGCAAACTGGAGAACTACATGTAAAAAAAAAATTAGAACAGTCTCTAATATGATACACAAAAATAAACTCAAAATGGATTAAAGACATAAATATAAGACCAGATACTATAAAACTGTCAGAGGAAATCACAGGAAAAACACTCTTATTTAAAAAAAAAAGGCAAAAAAAAAAAAAAATCTCAGCAGTATCTTTTTGGATCTACCTCCTAGAGAAATGAAAATAAAAACAAAAATAAACAAATGAGACTTAACTTTAAAGCTTTTGCACAGCAAACAAAACCATAAACAAAGAGACAATTTACAGAATGAGAGAAAATATTGGCAAATTATGTGACCTAAAAGGGATTAATGTCTAAAATATACAAATAGTTCATGCAGTTCTATATAAAGGAACAAACAAACCAATAAAAAAAGGGGGATCAGAAGATCTATATGGACATTTCTCCAAAGAAAACACACAGATAGCCAAAAAACACATGAAAAGGTGCTCACTATTGCTAATTATTAAAGAAATGCAAACCAGAAATACAATGAGGTATCGCCTCACACTGGTCAGTACGGCCAACATTTACAAACAATAAATTATGGAGATAGTATGAAGAAAAGGGAACCCACCTACAGTGTTGATGTGAATGTAAATTGGTGCAGCCACTATGGAGAACAGTGGGGATTTCTTTTAAAACTAAAAATAGAGCTATAGCAATCCAGTCTTGGGCATATATCCAGAAAACAATATACTTCAAAGACACATGCACCCAAAGGTCACTGCAGCATGACTTACACCAGCAATGACAGTAAAGCAACCTAGAATCCATCAACACAAGAAGGAATGAAGAAGACGTGGTACATACACACACGGGAGTACTACTCAGCCATAAAAAAGAACAAAATAATGCCATGTGCAGCAACACTGGGCGAACCTAGAGAGTCTCACACTAAGCGAAGTAATTCAGAGGAAGACAAACATATTACATCACTTATAAGTAGACTCGAAAAAATTATACAAATGAACTTATTTAGAAAATAAAAACAAACTCACAAACTTAGACATAAACTTCTGATTACCAAAGGGGTAACATGTGGGGCTCAGATCATGAACTCCTTATTACCAAATTCAGACTGAAATTGAAGAAAGTAGGGAAAACCGCTAGACCATTCAGGTATGACCTAAATCAAATCCCTTATGATTATACAGTGGAAGTGAGAATTAGATTCAAGGGATTAGATCTGATGGACAGAGTGCCTGATGAATTATGGAATGAGGTTTGTGACATTGTACAGGAGACAGGGATCAAGACCATCCCCATGGAAAAGAAATGCAAAAAAGCAAAATGGCTGTCTGGGGAGGCCTTACAAATAGCTATGAAAAGAGAAACGAAAAGCAAAGGAGAAAAGGAAAGATATAAGCATCTGAATGCAGAGTTCCAAAGAATAGCAAGAAGAGATAAGAAAGCCTTCCTCAGCAATCAATGCAAAGAAATAGAGGAAAACAACAGAATGGGAAAGACTAGAGATCTCTTCAAGAAAATCAGAGATACCAAGGGAACATTTCATGCAAAGGTGGGCTCGATAAAGGACAGAAATGGTATGGACCTAACAGAAGCAGAAGATATTAAGAAGATGTGGCAAGAATATACAGAAGAACTGTACAAAAAAGATCTTCATGACCAAGATAATCATGATGGTATGATCACTCACCTAGAGCCAGACATCCTGGAATGTGAAGTCAAGTAGAATGGGAAAGACTAGAGATCTCTTCAAGAAAATTAGAGATACCAAGGGAACATTTCATGCAAAGATGGGCTCGATAAAGGACAGAAATGGTATGGACCTAACAGAAGCAGAAGATATTAAGAAGAGGTGGCAAGAATACACAGAAGAACTGTACAAAAAAGACCTTCACGACCCAGATAATCATGATGGTATGATCACTCACCTAGAGCCAGACATCCTGGAATGTGAAGTCAAGTGGGCCTTAGGAAGCATCACTACGAACAAAGCTAGTGGAGGTGATGGAATTCCAGTTGAGCTATTTCAAATCCTAAAAGATGATGCTGTGAAAGTGCTGCACTCAATATGCCAGCAAATTTGGAAAATTCAGCAGTGGCCACAGGACTGGGAAAGATCCGTTTTCATTCCAGTCCCTAAGAAAGGCAATGCCAAAGAATGCTCAAACTACAGCACAGTTGCACTCATCTCACATGCTAATAAAGGAATGCTTAAAATTCTCCAAGCCAGGCTTCAGCAATATGTGAACCATGAAATTTAAGGTGTTCAATCTGGATTTGAAAATGGCAGAGGAACCAGAGATCAAATTGCCAACATCACTGGATCATCAAAAAACCAAGAGAATTCCAGAAAAACATCTACTTCTGCTTTATTGACTATGCCAAAGCCCTTGGACTTCATGGATCATAATGAACTGCAAAAAATTCTGAAAGAGATGGGAATACCAGACCACCTGACCTGCCTCTTGAGAAACCTCTATGCAGGTCAGGAAGCAACAGTTAGAACTGGACATGGAACAATAGACTGGTTCCAAATAGGAAAAGGAGTACATCAAAGCTGCATATTGTCACCCTGCTTATTTAACTCATATGCAGAGTACATCATGAGAAACGCTGGGCTAGAAGAAGCACAAGCTGGAATCAAGATTGCCAGGAGAAATATCAATAACCTCAGATATGCAGCTGACACCACCCTTATGCCAGAAAGTGAAGAGGAACTAAAAAGCCTCTATATGAAAGTGAAAGAGGAGAGTGAAAAGTTGGCTTAAAGCTCAACATTCAGAAAACAAAGATCATGGCATCTGGTCCCATCATTTCATGGGAAAGAGAAAAACAGTGGAAACAGTGTCAGATTTTATTCTGGGGGGCTCCAAAATCACTGCAGATGGTTGACTGCAGCCACGAAATTAAAAGAAAAGTTATGACCAACTAGATAGCATATTCAAAAGCAGAGACATTTCTTTGCCAACAAACGTCCGTCTAGTCAAGGCTATGGTTTTTCCATATATGGATGTGAGAGTTGGACTGAAGAACGCTGAGCACCAAAGATTGATGCTTTTGAACTGTGGTGTTGGAGAAGACTCTTGAGAGTCCCTTGGACTGCAAGGAAATCCAACCAGTCTAATTTAAAGGAGATCAGTCCTGGCTTTTCTTTGGAAGGACTAATGCTGAAGCTGAAACTCCAATACTTTGACCACATCATGCAAAAAGTTGACTCACTGGAAGAGATCCTGATGCTGGGAGGGACTGGGGGCAGGAGGAGAAGGGGACACAGAGGATGNAATCCAACCAGTCTAATTTAAAGGAGATCAGTCCTGGCTTTTCTTTGGAAGGACTAATGCTGAAGCTGAAACTCCAATACTTTGACCACATCATGCAAAAAGTTGACTCACTGGAAGAGATCCTGATGCTGGGAGGGACTGGGGGCAGGAGGAGAAGGGGACACAGAGGATGAGATGGCTGGATGGTATCACTGACTCAATGGATGTGAGTCTGAGTGAACTCCGGAGTTGGTGATGGACAGGGAGGCCTGGCGTGCTGCGATTCATGGGGTCGCAAAGAGTTGGACACGACTGAGCAACTGAACTGGACTGAAAAATCTAGTGATCCGGAGCATCTTTTCACATACTTATTAGCTATTTCTCTATCTTCTTTGGAAAAATGTATATTCAGGTCCTTTTCCCATTTTTAAATTGAATTATTTGCTACTGAGTTGTGTAGGTGATGGTGAAGGTGAAGTCGCTCAGTCGTGTCCGACTCTTTGCAACCCCGTGGACTGTAACCTATTACGCTTCTCCGTCCATGGGATTCTCCAGGCAAGAATACTGGAGTGGATTGCCATTTCCTTCTCCAGGGGATCTTCCCGACCCAGGGATCGAACCTGGGTCTCCCGCATTGGAGGCAGACGCTTTAACCGCTGAGCCACCAGGGAAGCCCACTGAGTTGTGTAACTGAGTTGTGTAAGTTCTTATTAAACATTAACTTCTTATCAACTATATGGCTTGCTTGGTATACATTTTTAGACATTAACTCCTTATTAACTATATGGTGTGCAAGTATTTTCTCCCATTCCATAGGCTTTCCAGTCTGCTGATTGTTTCTCATTTTGGGGTCAATGTAGTCTCGCTTATTTTGGTGCTTGTGCTTTTGGAGTCATATTCAAAGAGTCATTGCCAAGAGCCACATTAAGGAGTTTTTATCTTGTTTTCTTCTAGAAGTTTCATGGTTTCAAGTCTTACATTAAAGTTATGTGCCCACTTCAACCTAACTTCTGTGAGTGGTGTAAGATAGGGGTCTAGTTTCATTCTTTTATATGGGAATATTCAATTTCCTCAGCATCATTAACTGAAGAGACTCTCTTTCGTCCATTGAGTTTTCTTGGCTCCCTCTTCAAATATTAGTTGACCATGTATGTGTGGGTTGTTTTTGGGATCTCAACTCTTTGATCTGTTTCATTGATCACTGACCTGTTTTTGCTTCAGATCTGTTTCATCCATCTGTTTTTGTACCACTAGCATATCATTTAATGACTACAGCTTTATAGTACAGCATGAAAACAGGAAGTATGATACCTTCCACTTTGTTCTTTCTCAGGATTGCTTTGGTTATTCAGAGTCTTGTGTGGTTCTATATACATTTTAGATTTTTTTTTCTAATTCTGTAAAAATAAGGCGACTGAAATCTTGATAGGGATCACACTGAATCTAGAGATGGTTTTTGGCAGTAATGACATTTTAACAACATTAATTCTCATAATCCATGAACATGGGATAAAGATTTTAAAGTCAGTAATTCTACATGTAGGCAAGGACAAGAAGTCTCATATGCAGGTGGTAGGAATGTAAATCGGTTCAACCACCTGGAAAGACACTGGCAACTTCCTTATGACTCAATAATTCCATTCCTAGAGAAATGAAGGCTTATTTTCCTCAAAGGACATGTACCAGCATATTTATACCAGTTTTATCCTCAATAGCCAAAAGCTGGATATAATCCAATACATAAGAGAATGGATAAACAACGGTGGTATATTTGTACACTGCAATATTACAAAGAGCAATTAAAAAGAACCAGCTGCTAATATACACAATAGCACAGATGAATTTCACAAGCAATACACTGAGAGAGAGATGTAAAACACAAAGGACAGCTATTGCAAAATCCTAATTATATGAAGCTCAGAACAGGCAAAAATAATCGATGGTAATAGAAAAGTCAAAATAGTGGTTCCTTCCAGGAAATGTGGGAAAAGTAGGCACTGATCAGAAGGGGCAGGAGGACTTCGCTGGTGGTCCAGTGACTGGAGTCTGCCTTCCAATGCAGGGGATGCAGGTTGGATCCCTGGTCAGGAAAGGTTCCACATGACGTGCAGCAGCTGGACCCATGCGCCACAACTACAGAGCTGGCACTGCAGAGCCCAGGAGGTGCAATCACCGAAGCCCGAAAGCCCCAGAGGCCGTGCTCAACAGGAGAAAGCCCTCGCTCGCCTAACCAGAGAAAGCCCTCGCACAGCAGCAAGGAGCCCACGCCACAGCCAAGACCCAGTGCAGCCTAAACTTAAAAAAGAAGGGGCAGCAAAGACTCTTCTGAGCTGCTGAAAATATTCTTTGACCTGGATGGTGGTTTCACAGGCATGTACATACATAAAAATGAATAACCTGATAAGTTTATTTTATGCTTTTATCCATCAACAAAAAAAGCTTAAAAATAATTTTTACATGGTTCTTAATTCTATATTTACAGTTATTCTCTTTAACTCTCTTCTTTGAATACTTATAATCAGAATTAGAATACCTACCAGTCACATATGTCTGTATAATAATTAAAAGCTATGCTAAAAGTAAATTGTATAATCTAAGTTCCTTGTAAGCAGACCCTATTTGTTACAAACAGAATCTAACTGAATACATGCTTAACAAAACAAACATTGAAGGACTAAGAGACTGTTTCTGATTAAAGACTGCAAAACAACAATTAAATATAAACACAGGGCATGAGCCTGGATAGGATCCTGTATGGAAGAAGGGGTGGAAACTGCAGAAAAGGACTATAATGGATCAACTAGTAAATCTGAATACTGAATTATCCGTTAGACAAAAGAACCTATCAAACCCACTCCTGAATTTGATAATTACACTGTGATTACATAAGAAAACTTTCTAGTTCTTTAAACTTAGCGATACATGCAGGAACAGTGGTTAAGGGGCATTATGTCGACAATTTACTCCTAAATTATTTAGCAATAACAATAAAAACCACACACCCATATGTATCGAAAGCAATAAAGCAAACATGGCAAAATATTAACCGGTGGGTCTAGTCTTTTTGTCATTCTTACTACAACATTGACACAGTTTTAAAGAGCATCA
Source organism: Oreotragus oreotragus (assembly GCA_006410675.1). NCBI lineage: Eukaryota > Metazoa > Chordata > Mammalia > Artiodactyla > Bovidae > Oreotragus > Oreotragus oreotragus. Next base: position 31,902 of record SJYX01001774.1, on the reverse strand, counting down.
TGTAACTGATGGTAAGGATGTTTTAGTGTATTCATTCAAATATATCCTGTGTTCTTAGGAAGTACTGATTTCAGAAATGAATAAAGCAAGCACTGCTCTTTCAAGAGCTCCATCTTAGAAAGAAGTGATAACTGCAGTACGATATACATGCCTGAAAGTAGGTGGGCGCCACGGGAACACAGAATCAGGATGCCTACCTCAGCCTTGAGGGGCTTCCCAACTGCCCATGCAGGAGACGCCAGTTTGATCCCCAGTCCAGGAAGAAGCCTGCAGAAGGAAATGGCAACCCACTCCACTATTCTTGCCTGGAAAAATCCCAAAGACAGAGGAGCCTGGTGGGCTTCGGTCCACAGGGTAGCAAACAGTTGGGACACAAGTGAGCGCCTGAACATCAACTCAGCCCTCAGCACAGGGGAGATGTGAGGTGTGAGCTGGGGGGGTCACCTGGCAGGCTGTCATAGGCAGGGTCCTATCCTGTGGATACATCTGGGCTAGAACTTGAAAGAGGACTAGAAGTTTATAAGACCGACAAGAAGAAAAAGATATTCCAGACAGCTGAGAACGGCTACAGCTGAAGAATTATAATAAGAAGAAATGGTACGAGGCCATTAACGTAACAAAGGCAGCTTTGAAACCCTGTACAATACTTAGAATAAACATAATACAACGCTGCTGCTGCTGCTGCTACTGCTGCTAAGTCGCTTCAATCGTGTCCGACTCTGTACGACCTCATGGACTGCAGCCTACCAGGCTCCCCCATCCATGGGATTTTCCAGGCAAGAGTACTGGAGTGGNTACGAGGCCATTAACGTAACAAAGGCAGCTTTGAAACCCTGTACAATACTTAGAATAAACATAATACAACGCTGCTGCTGCTGCTGCTACTGCTGCTAAGTCGCTTCAATCGTGTCCGACTCTGTACGACCTCATGGACTGCAGCCTACCAGGCTCCCCCATCCATGGGATTTTCCAGGCAAGAGTACTGGAGTGGGTTGCCATTGCCTTCTCCGATAATACAATGCAAGACTTCTTAATTCAAAAAATGATAAAGATTGGTTCACCTCTAAAATAAGGTACTCATTCTCAACAAGCATTTACCAGGAAAAAATTTTAATAGCTCACTTATATGTACAGATAACAAATGTAAAACCAACAAAGGGTTAATATCCAAAATATATAAACAGCTCATACAGTTCAATATCAAAAAAAACAAACAAACAAAGAACAGTCAAAAAATGGGCAGAACCCAAACAGCCATTTCTCCAAAGACAAACAGATGGCCAGTAAACACATGAAGAGAGGCTCAAAATTGCATATTATTAGAGAAATGCATATCAAAACTATAAGATTATCGCCTCACACCAGTCAGAATGCCCATCATCAAAACGCATCTAACAACAGGAAATGCTGGAGAGGGTGTGGAGAAAAGGGAACCCTCCCGCACCGGTGGGAATGTAAACTGATATAGCCACTGTGGAAAACAGTACGGAGGTTCCTTAAAACACTAGGAATAAAATTACCATATGACCCAGCAATGCCACTACTGGGCCACTACTCCCACCCTGAGAAACCGCAATGCCAGAATACGCACGTAGCCCATGTTCACTGCAGCACTCCTGACAACAGCCAGGACACGGAAGCAACCTAGACGTCTATGAACACGTGAACAGATAAAGAAGCTGCGGCACGCTTCTACAATGGAGGACTGCTCCCATAAAGGAATGAACTTGAGTCACAGTGAGGTGGATGAACCTAAATCCTGTTAAGAGTCAAGTGAGTCAGAAAGAGAAAAACAAGTATCGTATGTTAACACACACAGCTGGAATCTAGAATAATGGTACTAACGAACATAGCAGAGAAGGGTCTGTGGACACAGCGGGGGAAGGGGAGGGCGGGACTAATTATATACAATAGTGTAGTGTTAGTCGCTTAGTCGTGTCCGACTCTGCCACCCTATGGACTCCAGCCCGCCAGGCTCCTCTGTCCATGGGATTCTCCAGGCAAGAACACTGGAGTGGGTTGCCATTTCCTTNGAACATAGCAGAGAAGGGTCTGTGGACACAGCGGGGGAAGGGGAGGGCGGGACTAATTATATACAATAGTGTAGTGTTAGTCGCTTAGTCGTGTCCGACTCTGCCACCCTATGGACTCCAGCCCGCCAGGCTCCTCTGTCCATGGGATTCTCCAGGCAAGAACACTGGAGTGGGTTGCCATTTCCTTCTCCAGGGGATCTTCCCGACCCAGGCAGGCATCAAACCTGGGCCTCCTGCACTGCAGGCAGACTCTTTACCGTCTGAGCTACCAGGGAAATCCCATATACACGATATCATACATAAAACAGGCAGCAGGAAGTTGCTAACTAACACAGGAAGCCCCGCCTAGTGCTCGGTGAAGACCTGGAGGGGTCATCTCATGGCTGGGGATGGGTGGGGAGGCTCAGGAGGAAAAGCATATATATACATACACATACACAAATATACACACACATAACTGATTTGCATTACTGTACAGCAGAATCCTATTCAAAATTGTAATGCAACTTCCCACCAATTAAAACAATAAAACTTAAAACCAATTTTTAATACCAAACCTTCTGTGAATCAAATCCATTCCTGTATGATAATTCAGAGTTTAACGTTCCCGACACATGGAATAGGATTAACATCTCAAATGATATCAGATAAAAATCTCTACGTAAGACTGAAAAAATGTGCTACCCAAAGAACACCAGCATAGACAATGAAATCTTCTGCCTAAAATCTATGTCCTATAAGCCTACAAGCGGTAGAATAAACCAGCAGTTCCTCTGTACAAGTTCTATCAAGATTAAATCACATAAGGGCACATTAAAGTAAGTGTCATTATAATAAAATGCTGTTCTGCCAAATAAGCAGCAACATGAAATCTCGAAACCACATGTGAACTGCCCAGTATTCCATGTTCTCAAAAACAGGTGTTGTTTCACCACAATTGATAGCAAAAATATACCAAGATTATCTTAATACAGCTTTTCAATAAAACCTAGAGAACATTTTTCACATCTTTATCCTACATCTACTTCACTACTGAATAAGTGCTCAGAAATAACCCAATTAACAAGGGTGAAGCAAGTGATCAAAGAGAAGATTGGAAACTACTAATTAGGACAGCCATTAGCTTTCTACTGACCATTAGTCACAGCTTCTCCGAGCGGCCTGCTTGCCACTGCTTCTTCAGCCCAGTCCACACACACAGCCCTTACAGGAGGTGTCAGATTCTGCTGTAGCAAAATAAACACTTCTACCCACTCATCCATGATGAAAAAACACTAATACAACTACAATAAAGAAAGTTAAAAGTTATTAAGCAACCTAAAATAAAACCCATGGTAGAAACCAGAGGGAAAAAAACATGGTAAAAACAAGAGAAAAAGTGCTTAACAAAGAGCCTAATGATAGCTAAAAATTAAGACAAAACTTCTCCGTATATATAAGTACAAGTGAAAATGAAAAGTGTAATATTAACATAAACTCCTATCAACGGAATAACAATCTGGTTTTCAGCTAAGACACTGATGGTTCTCCCCCTCCCTCAGTGTTGCGCCTCTTGTGCTGCAGTACCACCAAGTGGCAGAAGGCTACACTGCACCTCCAGGACGCTGGCTGAACACTTCCAGCACTCAAAAATACCAACTACTGTGGACTGAACCCTCCACAATCCTTAGGAAGGCCTAACGCCCAGTACGACTGTACTGGGAGACCGGGCCTGTGAGGAGGTGGTGCAGGTTACGTGAGGTCATGCAGGTGGCTCTCCAATCCGACAGGGCTAGTGCCCTTTAAAGAGGAGGAGACCCTGCAAACTAGCGCCCTGGGCTCTCAGTCACCCTGCGAAGGCCACAAGAACACAGAGGCAAGGCAGCGGACTGCAGGCCAGGGTGAGAGCCTTCACCAGAAGTCCATCAACAGGCAGCTCTTAGACTTCCCAGCCTCCAGGGGAGTAGAAAATGATCGTCTACTGCTTGTGCCACCCAGTGTACAGCATTCTGTTATGCCAGTCTGAGTGGATTAACACAGCAATGCTGCACCTTAATTCCAAAACCTGTTCTTTATGAGAACAGCATTCACTTAAAAGGAACAAAAGTCAGAAGATTTGCCTTTAAAAATTCTAGCCCTTAAAATAACAGAAATTAAGTAAAGTCTTCTCTAAGAAGTTCCTTTATCAGCTAAAAGAGGCTATTATTTAGGTCAGAAAAGTTAGAAGTTAGGATTCTTATTATCAAAGGGAACATTTTTTCCCCGAAATTAATCAACTGTGGTTCCTAAGTACACCTGTGCTTTCCTCAGAGCAAGACAAAAATCTTTAAAACAGGGGAGGCGGGAGGAGATTCATATTGGTCCAAATAAGAGAGGTAAGTGTTATCAGGAAATAGAAATATGTACTTAAAATCAAATTTCTTCTGTTTACATCTGTGTATGTGTTTAGAAATTCTCACCAATTTACAAACATTCCTGACTGCCTATATATTAAATAGCAGCCAAGAGCATGAACTCCAGAACCCAAATACCAGGGTTTGCGTCTCTGTTTTGTGCTTACTGAATACTCAACAGCTCTGTTTCAGTTACCCACCTGTAAAAACAGAGATAACTTCCCATAAAGGCTGCATCTTCCCCTTCAGGAGTCTCCATTTTCCCACTGCCCCGGCCCCAAGAATAAATTTTATTTACTTTCTTACAAATTATGGTGATCCACTGGAATCTGCACCACACAGACAGGACAACTTTTTATCTCAGTATCCCAGAGCAGAGAACAAAGAAGTGAAACCAAGGTGAAAACTGTCCTGGTTCACAGGTTAACTTTCTCTTTTTATCCCAAATACCCGATTTCTGCATCATCCCGACTCTTTATAATATCGTGTATAAAACTCATGAGATGGAGCGTTCCAGCAGTAGATGCAGGCAGACCCCTTGGGTCTAGGGTTCTTCTTCAGTTTTCCAAGATTAGGTATTTGATTCGTCGAAAAAGATCCAATTGTAAAGACAGGCCATACCACCTAATTTAGCCTAAATTTCTGTTACTGCAGTTAGTATTTCTTTCTGGACCTGGATAACTACCTCACTACTGTAGGACAAGACTACTCCATGTATAAGACGTACGGATTAACTCCACTAAGTAGGACAGTATTGGCTCCCATCTTGTCCTTCCTTATACGCAAGATGACTACAAAAACTGAAGACATAAAAGGGAAGACTTTTTGAGTACTCCATTTCACCTCCTGCCATCTACAGAAAAGATAGGAAAAGCTCTTAAGAGCATGTGGCATTTCCTCACCTGCTCCCTAAATAGTCTTCAATTTTAAAGGGTGGGCATAAAACTTCTTTGCTATAAGCTGTTGCAAAACACTTGCTCAGATAAGCTGTTCCATACTCAATTTAACATGCAGCATTTTCAGTCCTTTTTAAAATCTTACTCCAAAGTAAGTAAGCAGTGATATTTTTTCTACAGTAAATACCCACTAGTGGTTTTTAAAAATTTTAACTATTATCCCTAATATACATACTCGAACCAGGCAGTGAACACTGCTCCAGAAAAACAGAGCAAAAAAAGATTCAAATAAAATATGCTACAAAATCCATACTGCCATCTCAAAAAAAAATATATCAAAATTCAATCACTACCAGCTTAGACTCTATAAAGATATCACTTCTAGTTATGAATATCTTGCTTTTAGAAATGGAGCCCTTGAGTTGACTCCAAATAATTTTATATCTTACAGAGATTTGCCCAGTTTCTCTAGGCTATTGAGCAACATATACTCAAACTATACTGGAACAAAAACCTTTCAACTCCTAGTCTAGTTCTCTTTTCATTTTATCATATTTCCTCATAGCTCAACTTTTCAAATGTCAAGGACAAGGTGTACTGTTCTAAACGGATAAATAAGAATACCGTATACAATGTATCACAATGTATTACTGTGGGCTACAACCAACTGGTTACATTTGAAAATAAACAATTTAAATAAGAGTGAACATCCTCCTTTTACCAATAAGAAACTAAGGCCCAGTACAGACTGCTAGTCTGTGACAGTCTTTTGGGGAAAAAGTGACCTCTGTCTAGAAAGATACCCAGTTAATATTTGAATGGGCAGGAGAAGAAAGGCCTTTCCAGGTAGGAAAATCACTTAAGCAAAAGCTTAGTGGATGAAACAAATCAATCAGTTCAGAGGACAAAGAATAAACTTTTGACTAAGAATTTGACTGAAGCTAAGTCGCTTCAGTCATGTCCGACTCTGTGCAACCCCACAGACGGCAGCCCACCAGGCTCCCCTGTCCCTCGGATTCTCCAGGCAAGAACACTGGAGTGGGTTGCCATTTCCTTCTTGACTAAGAATAAAGACAGACAAATTTAGGAATGGCTAAGAATTAAACTTCACCCTACAGGCAGAGGGAAGCTAGAGTGGGTTTTTACCAATAAATGTAAACGTCTCAGAAATTGTGTGTTTGTCTGGAAGCCCACACTATAAACATAAAACAAAGGTTACAAGAGCCAAAATATTTAACCAATCTATTTATTTAATCCAATTAAATATTTAATCCAATTCTAAAAGGAAAAGTGGAAAAGATATTACAAAAAAAGGTTAAATAATAAAATTTAAAATGTACAATGAAAGAAAATGAAACAAATGAGAGAAGAATAAATGATAGAGGTGGACAAACAAATTAACAGTTACATAACAAAAGATATTACTCCATGCAGGCAGTCAAGCTCTGGAAAGAGGATTAAATGATCCAAACAAGTCCAGTCTCCAAAGTTAAAACAACACTCAAAGCACAACCATCAAACATTACTGTTTCAAACTTCAATAACTCACCTCTCTAGCAGCACAATCATGAGGAGCTTCTTCTTTATTTACTTTTCCTTTTGGAAATCCCCAGCCTGATTTTGCTAGGTACCCCTGAACCAGTAGTACCTGCAAAACAATCAAGACGTAAAAATAAAACTTGCTCTCCTTTCCCATATTCCTTTCTAAAAGCCAAAAGTGCTTTTCTCCTTACTTCAGGTAACTGTTATCGCCAATAATTTTACTTGGTTAACTATCTTCCAGGAGGCTAGATATATTACTTTTCCTATGAAGAAAGGCATTCTGCCCATTTTAAAGTATTTCTTCAGCCATCAAGTTCCTTTACAATATGCCATACTGTAACAGGTATAAATTATTAAGACCCAGAATGCAGACAAAATATGCAAATTTTGGCCTTGCCACACTAAAAATCTAAGTATACTTCTAAAACCTCAGTTCAGAACATTATAGATATAACATTAGGATGAAAACAGCTGATTACCATTTCACTTAAAAATTCTGTATTACTCTCACTCACATTTTCAAGTGTCTCATCAAGAATAATTGCACCATATGTTGGCACTCCCATTTTATATTCCTTCCATTCATCCAAAATTTTTTCCACATCTTCACCTTGAGGCAGCAAAAATGGACAATGATTGAAGAGTACACCATGTGTTAAGGAAGCCATTTACTTTCTCCCTTAATATACTTTAAGCACATATATACAGAAAGAAATCTTTTTAAATTACTCACATCTTCACCTCACTTAAGTGTATCCTTCTTTTCACATTTGTTTTCTCCTGAACAAAACATTTCTAACTTCTGCATTTAGCCTAGGCACAAATCAAGTAAACTTTGAATACACATACTTTGGCACCCTAAGTTAACCCCAAAAAACTCAGGGCCAGGTTCGCACTTCCAATCACTAAGTGTGTCGAATTTATCATTTTAAGAGGCAACAGATAACTGAAACTGACAGCAAGAAATATAAGCACAGTACATACACAGAGTAAGAGCTAGGAGCCATCAGAGTAACTAGAAGTGGGAATTCCCTGGCAGGACAGTGGTTAGGACTCTGCTTCCTCTGCAGGGGGTACAGAGTCAATCCCTGGTTGAGGAACTAAGATCCCACAAGCCTCTCAGCCGCCCCTCGCCCCAAATAAGAAGAAGAGGGAGTAGCTAACTCTCACTCTGGGAAGCAGAACTAGAGATGAAGCAAGCATGCCACTCTACAGGGCTGAATATTTTTCTTTACCATGTGTATGTAGCGCTTTTATAATTTAAAACATTTTAAAGATGAAGATTTATTAAGGATTATAGAGAAAGGTAAATATGAGTATTAAGGAGAGTATGGCCTGTTTCAAAAGAAACTGGGTATGTCTCTCCAAAATTGGGCAGAGTAAAATTTTTTTCTAAAGTAAGTAAAACCTAAACCTGTCAAGTATATGCTCAGGCTTCCAATACTCATATGCTACCAAATGCCTCATTACAACACTGTTAATTATGAAAACTGTAGGGCAAATTACAACTTATGACAGTGTTTCTCAAACGGAGGACATTCTCAAGGGTTTTCAAGTTCTCTGTGAAAACTTACATATTCTGCGTTTTCATTTTTATGTTAATGTAAGAAAGGAAGGTTTTGTAACAGATAAGGCAAAGAAAGGTGCAGGGAAAACTTGTAGTACACACACGTCAACATCCTCAAAGATGTCAGCATTATATTCACATTAACTACTGAGTTAGACAAAAGCATCACATTAAATTCATTTTATGAAAACTAATTTTATTAAGCTGTACCTTTTTCTGTTTAAAAATATGCTTTGGTTTTATAACTGCAGTAAGAAATAAAGGTTCTCAAAGAGCGCAAAAAAGGCAACCATCCATTAAACACAGTATTACATAGGCAAGCACTAGGTTAAAAATATTCTTTGCTTTCATTTAGGGAGTGGGGAAATCATGTGGATATAATATTAACTATTCCATAAACACCTATGGAAGAATTTTGGAAGATTCCAGCTTCCTATAATTCTGAACGCTATTTCCCATTAAAAGTCTGACCTGAGATAGAGTAAAAATTCCTTATGTGTTTTACGTCACCATAGATTTTTTTTTTAATCTAACTGTATCTTTTAAATAAATGGATATTTTTTCCATTAAAAATTTAACCACAGGGGAAAAAATATGAAAATAACCCAGGAATAGAAGTAACTTCAAATAGTGTTAAAAGGAAGCATCAAAGAGGAAGACACTTATCTCGTCTTTTTCCTCTCTCTTCTCCCTACAACATTCTTAATAATTTCACAGTGCATTAGTGTCTCTATAATGAAGCTTTATCTCATCTTTCTACCCATTAAATAACTTCTTCAAAAATAACAAAGATTAGCAAAACAAATTAAAATCAACAGACACAATCTTGAAAATTATCTATACTCTTCATTTACCCATTTTTTTCCTACCCCAAAATCACCATAAAAAGAGTGAGTCGATGAACTCTGTTCCCAACTGCAGACCAAGATATATTTGGAATTAATGATGAAAAGTACTTGCTCAAGTCCACACAATTAGCAAATAACAGAACCCAATTCAAAATGACATCAATTTCTTCACTGAGACAACTCTTCAATCTTCCTCCATATTCAAGAGTACATAAAGTAATTCATTCCAACAATGGAGTGGAAAGTTTTTTGTTTTTTGGTTTTTTTGGAGTGGAGAGTTTTTAAATACCACTTTTATTTAATGAGATAATGTACTTAACTCAAAAAACCCTATGATATGCTCTGAGTAATGATAATTATTTTCTAATTTTTACTAAAATTATTATTTGACTACTGCCTTATTTTCTTAACCATCAAACCAAATTATTTTGCATCTTCAATCTTGGCTTACTGGGCCTTACCAACATTTCTAAGAGAAAGACTGAAGATCACACTGATTAAATAAAGAATGGAAGAAGCTTTAAGCCCATATGTCTACTTGTATTACACATATCCCCATTCTTAACAATTCAGTGATTCCTTAGTAGACCCTTTTCAACATTTCTGCAAAAACATGAAAAATACACTCTAACTGTAGACAGTCATTTCACTGGAACTGCCTTCCAAAATCCTTCTATTACCACAGATGACATCAATTTCCTCTCGGGACAACTCGTCAAGCTCTAGCCCCAATTCCCTGTATTCCTTGTCCTTCACATCCACGCCCACTTCTGGGATCAACTCCCACAGCAACAAACTGCACCTTGCCATCAACAGAACTATTACAGTACTTTGATTAGAATAAAACATCTTGGCCATAATTTTCTACAGCAGTCTTCTACGTAGTCACAATATATGGCTATTCTACATCTATTTTTGACTGTTCTCCTGTCTCCATATTAGCACCCTCTGGCTTTTATTTTCTTCTCTCCACAATACGGTCCATCACTTTAATCAATGTCTTAGCAATATTCAAAATTCTTTTGCCACAGTTATGAATATAGCTCCCCAGCAAAACCTCAAACCAGAAGCAAGTCCAGGACAGTCAATCTATACCACATACTGGGGTAAGTAGTATATACTCAGGCAAGTACTACTGGCACATACTCAGTTAAGTGCTATACCTGAGTAGCCACTAAAGAAAAGTCACAGGACTATGCACAATTAACAAAAGAAAAAGCTGAGTCACAGAAAAGGCCTACTATTTGTCCAAGGTTGCACAACTGGTAAATGGCAAAGATGGGATGGTAACGCAAGGGATGTGGCTCCAGAATTCATTCTATTACTCTAGTCTCAAAGGTACCACAGATCAGTGTGTCCGCCATGCCCCACAAAGTTTCTCCTTTATTTTTCTACAGATGGAATGGCACACCCATGCACTCAATCACTCACATCAGAAACCTGGATACCATCCTTGACTCCTTCCTCTACCTCTCCTCAGACATTCCAGTTAAGACAAAGTTTACCTCCTAAATATCACTGAAATTTAGGATCTTCTATTCACTTCTATCAGAGGTTTCCATTTCTCTCTCGTAAGTTAATGAAATAGCATCTTAACTAGGTTTCCAATCTGATGTTCCTCCAATTCACTGCCTGCACTATCTCAGGAATGTTTTTCAAAACGTCCCTAAAGAAATAAAGCAAATGTGGCAAAACGTTAACAATGGGCAAATACACAGAAAGGGCGTGATGGCACTTGATTTAACATTCTTTGCACTTCTCTGTAAGTTAAACTGTTTTCCCTGAAGTCTTTTTTAATCTCCTACATTCTTTTATTACCCTTATGGGTAAAGTCCAGACAAATACGTCCCACTAGACTTTGTTGGCGGGGTGGTGTCTTTGCTTTTTGATATGCTGTCTAGGTTGGTGGTGGCTTTTCTTCTAGGCAGAGGAGATTTCATGGCTGCGGTCGCCATCTGCAGTGGTTTTGGAGCCCGGGAAGGTGAAGTCTCTCACTGTTTCCCCGTCTGTTTGCCGTGAAGTGATGGGACCGGATGTCATGATTGGTTTTTTGAATGTTGAGTTTTAGGCCAGCTTTTTCACTCTCCTCTTTCACTTTAATCAAGAGCGAGCCTCATTAGTTCTTCTTCGCTTTCTGCCGTAAGGGTGGTGTCAAGGCAATGGCACCCCACCCCAGTACTCTTGCCTGGAAAATCCAGTGGACGGAGTAGCCCGGTGGGCTGCAGTCCATGGGGTCGCTAACAGTCGGACAGACTGAGCGACTTCACTTTCACTTTTCTCTTTCATGCATTGGAGGAGGAAATGGCAACCCACTCCAGTATTCTTGCCTGGAGAATCCCAGGGATGGGGGAGCCTGGTGGGCTGCCGTCTATGGGGTCACACAGAGTCAGACACGACTGAAGTGACTTAGCAGCAGCAGCAGCAGACTCTGCCTCCAAAAAAGATTTTTATCTATTTTCAAATTGGAGTGGGATTACTTGCTTCACTATTTCTAATGAACCCTAGGCTACCTGATCAAAACCTATGAGACTTCAATGTAATCATCTCCTTTCCTGCCTGTCATCTTAAAGACAGCAACCAAATATACCTTGTTCACTACACAATGCCTGGCACAGAGGAAGCACTCAATTATTTAATGGAGTCTACCACATTAGAAGCTTTTTCTTCCACATAAGTGAATTAGAAGAAGAAACTTAACTAAAACAGGGTTTTTTTTAATAATAAGTAAAGTTTTAAAAATTTATATATATAAAATAAATACAAAAAGAAAATTTATATATATAAACACAATTGCAATTGTGTTTCAGGAAAAACTGCAATTCAGGAGACTCTGGGTTAGGAAGATTCCTTGGAGAAGGAAATGCCAACCCACTCCAGTATTCTTGCCTGGAGAATCCTATGCACAGAGGAGCCTGGTGGGCCACAGTTCACAGGGTCAGAAGAGTCGGACACAGCTTAGTGACTAAACCACCACATAACCACAAAATCTTACCCAGAACCCCAAAATATGTACAGTTGCTCTTGTAAGACCCCCAAGTCTATGCAAAGCAGAAGAAGACAGCCTTATTTTATCCATGTTTCTCCGAGTATAGCTCCTTAAAAACACTGTTCTATGATTTCCTCATAAAATCTGCTACCAAGACTCTTAACAAGGATAGTGCTCCACAGTCTTTCTATTCCTTTTTTCATTTACTTCTCCATACTTGCTGAAAAACTTTCAAAGGTTAACAGCTATATAGAATAAATAGTTCCATTCATTTTCTGCAGAACCCTAAGGGGTTCCTTATTTCACGCAGCTAAGGAAAAGCACAGGGAGCTGAGAGTGAGGGTTGTTTTAAGTCACCTACTCCTACTCCCTCTAGTGGAGTCCAGTGAACTTATGGGTATAGCTCCATGTCAACACATGGTTTATGTTTAAAAACAATGACCAAGAGAATAAAAATCAGAGCATTTGGCTCAAGATTTAAAAACTCACAAATTCCCTTACTTAACTTCCATCCCTATCTCCTCTTGGATCCCTGGAAGAATCTTAGTAAAAATTTACTTTCCAAGGTATTGCTTATCATTTCCAACTCCCCAATTTTGCTCCATCCCTTTTCTTTATCTGCAATGTATTTCCCATTCCAGCCTGCTTATAGGAAATGTATAGAATGAAAATTCTAAATCCCCTTTAAAACATAGCCTTGCTTAAACTTGCATAAAACTTTCCACCTTCTGCCAAATTCTAAAAACAGTATCAAGAGCATTAGCAATTTACCAGGGTTTCGGCCTTGTGACATAGCTTCCTTTTATAATCTTGAATATTTGTGTGAATCTTTTACAATTATGACAAGTTTCTATCTTATTTGTAAATAGGGAGGAACAAAGGCTTCTCAGAAGGCAAGGAATCTGCCAAAAAACTAAAAACTGTTTTAAACACAGGAAGTATTCAATAACTACTTAAGAATATCTATCCCAGAAAGGTAGTAATCTCAATAAAGATCATTCAGTTAACGGAACAGCAAGAGGAAAGTAAAAAAAAAAAAAAAAACATACATCAGTTCTAGAAACAGGCTAGCTATATCTGAAAGAAAAGAAAATTTATTTCTAATTATCACTGCACATTTTAGGGGGTCCTCAACATAAATAAAAATACAGTTGTCCCTCTAGTATCGACAGGTGTTACCAAGTCCAAGCTCACTCTGCTCACTACCTGACAGGCCAATGAATCCGAGACACAAGGTTGAGGCAAGGAATATGATTTATTCAGAAGGCCAGCTAACCAAGATGGCCAACTAATGTCTCAAAATCATCAGTTTACCAGGGTCTAGACACCAGGTTCTTTTATAGAGAGAGATGGGGGGAGGTGAGGAAACAAAGTAAAAAGACTATTAATCTTGCAAGTTATCTCCTAGAACGGCTTGCCTCAGGCGGGGAGTGTTCATTTCTTCCTTCCTGCCAACTACAGGTGGGGGTTGGGGGGGNCAGCAACCAAATATACCTTGTTCACTACACAATGCCTGGCACAGAGGAAGCACTCAATTATTTAATGGAGTCTACCACATTAGAAGCTTTTTCTTCCACATAAGTGAATTAGAAGAAGAAACTTAACTAAAACAGGGTTTTTTTTAATAATAAGTAAAGTTTTAAAAATTTATATATATAAAATAAATACAAAAAGAAAATTTATATATATAAACACAATTGCAATTGTGTTTCAGGAAAAACTGCAATTCAGGAGACTCTGGGTTAGGAAGATTCCTTGGAGAAGGAAATGCCAACCCACTCCAGTATTCTTGCCTGGAGAATCCTATGCACAGAGGAGCCTGGTGGGCCACAGTTCACAGGGTCAGAAGAGTCGGACACAGCTTAGTGACTAAACCACCACATAACCACAAAATCTTACCCAGAACCCCAAAATATGTACAGTTGCTCTTGTAAGACCCCCAAGTCTATGCAAAGCAGAAGAAGACAGCCTTATTTTATCCATGTTTCTCCGAGTATAGCTCCTTAAAAACACTGTTCTATGATTTCCTCATAAAATCTGCTACCAAGACTCTTAACAAGGATAGTGCTCCACAGTCTTTCTATTCCTTTTTTCATTTACTTCTCCATACTTGCTGAAAAACTTTCAAAGGTTAACAGCTATATAGAATAAATAGTTCCATTCATTTTCTGCAGAACCCTAAGGGGTTCCTTATTTCACGCAGCTAAGGAAAAGCACAGGGAGCTGAGAGTGAGGGTTGTTTTAAGTCACCTACTCCTACTCCCTCTAGTGGAGTCCAGTGAACTTATGGGTATAGCTCCATGTCAACACATGGTTTATGTTTAAAAACAATGACCAAGAGAATAAAAATCAGAGCATTTGGCTCAAGATTTAAAAACTCACAAATTCCCTTACTTAACTTCCATCCCTATCTCCTCTTGGATCCCTGGAAGAATCTTAGTAAAAATTTACTTTCCAAGGTATTGCTTATCATTTCCAACTCCCCAATTTTGCTCCATCCCTTTTCTTTATCTGCAATGTATTTCCCATTCCAGCCTGCTTATAGGAAATGTATAGAATGAAAATTCTAAATCCCCTTTAAAACATAGCCTTGCTTAAACTTGCATAAAACTTTCCACCTTCTGCCAAATTCTAAAAACAGTATCAAGAGCATTAGCAATTTACCAGGGTTTCGGCCTTGTGACATAGCTTCCTTTTATAATCTTGAATATTTGTGTGAATCTTTTACAATTATGACAAGTTTCTATCTTATTTGTAAATAGGGAGGAACAAAGGCTTCTCAGAAGGCAAGGAATCTGCCAAAAAACTAAAAACTGTTTTAAACACAGGAAGTATTCAATAACTACTTAAGAATATCTATCCCAGAAAGGTAGTAATCTCAATAAAGATCATTCAGTTAACGGAACAGCAAGAGGAAAGTAAAAAAAAAAAAAAAAACATACATCAGTTCTAGAAACAGGCTAGCTATATCTGAAAGAAAAGAAAATTTATTTCTAATTATCACTGCACATTTTAGGGGGTCCTCAACATAAATAAAAATACAGTTGTCCCTCTAGTATCGACAGGTGTTACCAAGTCCAAGCTCACTCTGCTCACTACCTGACAGGCCAATGAATCCGAGACACAAGGTTGAGGCAAGGAATATGATTTATTCAGAAGGCCAGCTAACCAAGATGGCCAACTAATGTCTCAAAATCATCAGTTTACCAGGGTCTAGACACCAGGTTCTTTTATAGAGAGAGATGGGGGGAGGTGAGGAAACAAAGTAAAAAGACTATTAATCTTGCAAGTTATCTCCTAGAACGGCTTGCCTCAGGCGGGGAGTGTTCATTTCTTCCTTCCTGCCAACTACAGGTGGGGGTTGGGGGGGCGGGGTGGTTCTGAACAAAGGCACTTTAACGGGCGGAGAGGCAGGTTTGGTTTCTCCGAGGCAGGCCATTATGTATGACTGTAGTAATAACAAAAGCAATGGAAAGCAAATCAAAGAAACAGTTTCAACATGGAGTCAGAACTGACTTCTCCCTGCAACAATGTGTGACCCACAGGTAGCGGGGTTGAGTCTACATGCCATTTCACACCATCAAAGAAACTTGAGCGGGCTTTCCTGGTGGCTCAGCGGTAAAGAACCCTCCTGCCAATGCAGGGGACGTGGGTTTGATCCCTGGGTCGGGAAGATCACCTGGAGAAGGAAATGGCAACCCACTCCAATATTCTCACGTGGAAAATCCAATGGCAAAGGAGCCTGATGGGTTATATAGTCCATGGGGTCACAGAAAATTGGACATGACTTAGTGACTAAACAAGGAACATCTATGAATTCTGGTATCCTGGAGAGAAAGGGAGTGGTCCTGGAACCACCCCCATGAATATCAAGATACAACCCTACTATCAAATTGTGCCTAACACCATCAGGCGCAAACCATATGTATATGCTTTATATATTTGACAAATTTTAGAAATCATTATGTTTTATTTAAAAGATTATAAATCTCAAAGACAAGCAAAAGAAAATTTGTGCTAAAACATCTTATTAACAAGAATGAAAGACAGTCATTATAGTAATAAAAAGGATATCAGCTTTAGCAAAGTCTCTTATCCCACACTGAGGTAATCCTGGTGTGTTCTGCATGTAGAAATCCAAGTAAAACCAATGGGCAAGTTCAATCTGAAAACACACTCGGATAGCATTGTCTCTTTCCTCGCTGGGAATATGCAAAATAAATCGGCTGTCAAAAACAAAAAACATACAAAAATTACATTTACAAACGATAACAATTTATTTTAACCTTTTTAACTGCTTCATTCCTGACCCACCAGCATGAAAATAGACGACAAGCAGTACTGATCAAGGAAGCAAAATTGGCAGGAAAGTGAAAGAGCTAGTCGCTCAGTCTGTCCAACTCTTTGCGACCCCATGGGCTGTAGCCTCTGTCCATGGAATTCTCCAGGCAAGAATACTGGAGTGGGTTGCCATTCCTTTCTCCAGGGGATCTTCCCAACCCAGGGATCAAACCCAGGTCGCCTGCACTGCAGGCAGATTCTTTACCATCTGAGCCATCAGGGAAACCAGGGAAAATGAGTTATGAATGAACTCATTCATAACACAGAGGCCATCTATCCTCTGTTCACAAGTACAGAGATTAAGAGCTCACTAACAATAAATCAAAGGTGAGCAAGAAAACAAACTTGTGGGACTTCCCTGAGGTCCAGTGGTTAAGACTCCATGCTTCCACTGAAGTGGGCACAGACTGCATCCATGGTTGGGGAGCTAACATCCCACAAGCCATGTGGTGTGGACAAAAAAAAAAAGAAAGAAAAAAAAATCACTAGGATTCCCTCCCATGTCTGGTAACATTTTCAAAGAATATACGCAAATAAATTCATATACTCAGAAAAGATATTAGCTGTTTAATCTTTATACTTAAAATATTACAAAGAAACGTAGAAGAAATCATTAACAGACCAGACTTCCCGAAGAGCTCACCTGAAGAACCTGAGTTCAAAATAACTTCCAAATACACTCACTTTAAAGAAAAGAAAATCTAAGCTGTCTTTTCCAAGTACCTTCAGAGGCAGGAAGAAACAGTTAATACATAAGTGTACACTATATTACATATACAAATGTGTACGTATGATTAAGATAATGAACCACTTTTTTGTGCAACAAACCAATCAAAATTTATGTGACTTACAGGACACATTAAGCAACCATCTTTAACCTTCTTCCATGCTTAGCATTTTCTGTAACCTTTTTCTAGTGACTTTTAGAGACAGAATGAATTACATAAAAGAAAGCACTGGTGTCTACAGTCATTTTTTAAAATTAAAAATAGCATCACCCAATTTATCACTTACACAAGCAGTGCACAACCTCTCTGGTACCAGTTTCATGGAAGACCATTTTTCCATGGATTGGGACAAGGGGGATGGTCTGGGGATGATTCAAGCGCATTACATTTACTGTACCCTTTATTTCTATCATTATTATGACATCCGCCCCACCTCAGATCACCAGGCATAGATTCCAGCTTTTGGTGCCTCTGACCTACACTATTCACTAGCATGGTGATAAATGTTCCTTGCTGTTTTCAAGTTTCAAATCAAATCTCAAAACAATGCTGTAAAAATTATAAAAACATATCATTCCAATAGGGAACTGGATAAGTAGAAGTTAAGACAAATGTATGTACAATAATCTAGAAAAACAATGGAGAAATGAGCTTAAACCACATCTCTATTAAGAACAAGACAGGTAACACTCAACCCTGATGGCATTATCTGAGACATAAAAATCTCTTCCACATGGCATTTAAGATCCAGTACCTGCTCACCTGCACAGCCTCTATCACTCTGTAAAGTTCTTTATACCCAGTGACACCTGATTCTTAGAAATGTCCTAAATCGCCATCCACATACTATCTCTCTCCTCTCCTTTTCTTATAATTCATTCCTCATGACTTACTTATAGGTCATGAGGAACGATTTATGAATCACCTACTTCATTCATTTCTTCTAATCCATTCCTCATGACTTATAAACACTGCATCTCCTACGGTGGTACGTGTATCAGATGCCTCTGAATAGATTTATATACTCTTTCAACTCCTACTCCATTAAAGCAACTATCTGAGTTTTACTACTGCGTGCATGCTCAATCGCCAAGTTATGTCCAAGGCTTTGTACCTCATGGACTGTAGTCCGCCAGGCTCCTCTGTCCATAGGATTTTTCAGGCAAGAGTACTAGAGTGGTTTGCCATTTCCTTCTTCAGGGGATCTTTCCGACCCAGAGATCAAACCCATGTCTCCTGCATTGCAAGCCAATTCTTTACCACCATTACTGTCCATAAACTGTTCCAAGTTAGTTCACTGAGATAAGGTGCTGAAATCAGTCCTGAATATTCACTGGAATATCGATGCTGAAGCTGAAACTCCAATACTTTGGCCACCTGATGCGAAGAACTGACTCACTAGAACTAAAGACCCTGATGCTGGGAAAGACTGAAGGCGGGAGAAGGAGACAACAGAGGATGAGATGGTTGGATGGCATCACTGACTCGAAAGACATGAGTTTGAGTAAACTATACATGAGTATGAGCTGGTGATGGACAGGGAGGCCTGGCATGCTGCAGTCCATGTGGTTGCAGAGTCGGAAGCAACTGAACTAACTGATCTTTGTATATTTTTACTCCTAGAGTCTAGCAATTGTCTGACACATACTAGAGTGACATACTGGCAGTTACAATTTATCTTTGAAACTTAAGATGAAGCAAGCACACTCTACTCTGTCCTTCCCACAAAATGCAGCTATAAACCCTGAATGAAATACACAGACCAGCTATTTGAGGACTGTGAAAAGTAAACAGCAGCAAGAAGATTGAGGAGGTTAACAAATATCTGAATTTACCATTTTTCCACCCTCCAGTATCCCTAAGGTGGAATGGGGGTTAGAAGTGAGCTCCAGGAGCCCTCAAGTTCTGCCTCAAGGCTCAAGACAGGAATCTAAAGGAATCTCTCCAGGCTTAGAGACAGTGAGGGAAATTCCCTCTCTCTCTTCTCCATTCTCTCATGCTACAGTACCAAGCAATGCCATACTGGTTAGAGCTGGCAGCAAGTGACTGTAACAGGGAACCACAGAAGTTAAAACTTTGTCGGACAAGAACCTTCCTCTCCAATCACAAGAACTGTGCAGTCCCAACAGAGTAGGGCCAACATCCATTGCTTATTTTTCTTCTGATCTCTAGCCATGTGGTCCCAGGCATGAGGAGAGTCACATGAAACATGGTGAAGTGGCTTTCGGTTTCTGCCATTTTTCAATATTCAATTTCCTCAAAAAGGGGAGCCAAGAAGTACCAGGGAGACAGCAGAGGAGGAGCTGAGGCTCCACAGCATCTTTTGATTCTGATGTTCAACCCCAAGCTGTACAAACGTGGACTAAACTGGGGCTTCCCTGGTGATCCAGGGGTTGAGAATCCGCCTTCCAATGCGGGAGACACAGGTTCAGTCCTGTCCTGGAACTAGGGTCCCCCATGCTACAGGGAGACTAAGCCCCGCGCCACAGCTACTGAAGCCCACGCGCTGTACAGTGTGTGCTCCGCAACAAGAGAGTCCAGAAGCAGCCTGCACGCCGCAGCCAGTGAGCCCGTGCGCGGCAACAAAGACCCAGCGCAGTCAGACCAGAAACCTGAATCAGACCGCCAGCAGTACACCACAGGCTGGTCAACTCCACTACGTCCGAGACAGACCACGCCTCCAGCCTCAGACCAGCTAGTGCACGATACAGAAAGACAAACTGCACACAAAAACCAGACTCATTTTTATCTGATTTTAATAAACTTACACCAAGTCTCAAAGGGGGCTTCTCTGTGGCTCAGATGGTAAACGAATCTGCCTGCATTGCGGGAGAGCCAGGTTTGATCCCTGGGTCAGGAAGATCCCCTGGAGAAGGGAATGGCTACCCACTCCAGTACTCTTGCCTGGAAAATCCCATGGACAGAGGAGCCTGGTGGGCTACAGTCCATGGGGTCGCAAAGAGCTGGACAGAGCTGAGCAACCAACACTTTCAAGCTTCAAAAAAAAGAAAGAAAAGAAAAACCACTTGTCTATTATTTCCTCATCTTCTCAGTCTGGAACATTTTCCATTGAATTTCATTATGGAAGAAAATGAAGAATTAATTCTATTCCTTCTCCTCTCATTCTACACATCATTTCCCTCTCTCTCCATTGTCCCAACAAATGGGATCTTAGTTTACTTTTTTAACTTCAGCACTACTGATATCTGGAGCACATAACTATGTTGAGAGGATCTACGCTGTACGCTCTAGATGTTCAGCAGCATCCACAGCTTTTGTTTATTAGGTATCAACAGCACTCTCCACAAAGCTGCAACAACCAAAAATATCTCCAGTCACTGCCAAACGTCCCTCGAGAGGAGCAAAACTCAGTCCCAGTCTATAACCACAGCGTTAGATCAGCACTCAAGCCTTCACACTGCTGCTGCTGCTGCTAAGTCACTTCAGTCATGTCCAACTCTGTGCAACCCCATAGACGGCAGCCCATCAGATTCCCCCATCCCTGGGATTCTCCAGGCAAGAACACTGGAGTGGGTTGCCATTTCCTTCTCCAATGCATGAAAGTGAAAAGTGAAAGTGAAGTTGCTCAGTCATGTCCGACTCTTCGCGACCCCATGGACTGCAGCCCACCCGGCTCCTCCGTCCATGAGATTCTCCAGGCAAGAGTACTGGAGTGGGGTGCCATTGCCTTCTCTGAGTCTTCACACTGTGATTCTGTAAATACAATTCACAACTAAGCCATATGATAAGCCACAGTTTCTTCCCATTTAAAAAACTACTTAATTTAGCTGCGTGGGGTCTCAGTTGCAGCACACGGGATCTTTTAGCTGTAGCGTGCAAACTCTCAGCAGCAGCATGCAGGATTCTAGGTCCCTGAGCAGAGCTCAAACCTGGGCCCCCTGCGTTGGCAGCAGTCAGCTGCTAGACCACCAGGGAAGTCCTTGTTTTCCCTCTTAAGCACAATCAAAAGTTCTCCCACTAATTAATAAATGTCTTGTCATTGCTTTACTTTCTCTGTATCTGTCAGTAACTCAATCTTTCACTAGTTTTCTAAATTATTTTCTCGAGGTGCTCATTCAGACACACCAGTTTCATCTTGAAGACTATCCCTGAGCCTTCTGATCTGTTCCAATTTGGAATGTGCATCTAATACACATCTGTCATCCTATGCTGTCCGTTCACTAGCATCCTATGGTCCCCACGTTTCCACCCTACACTAGACCTCATGTTCTTACATCCTGTCTTCCTCCTGATTAAGGTACTTCCTTATTTTCACTTAGCGCCACCTTCCATGCCTTCTGGAGAAAGAATGCAGGAGAGATAAATATGAAGACACAGTGAATTTGAAAATAGCTTTGTCCTCAGACTTGACAATTTGGCTAGGTAAAGAATTCCAGGTTGGAAATCATTTTCCTTCAGAATCCTTAAGACAGTGCTCTCTCCTGCCAGCCTACAATTTTGATGTGTAGACTGAAGCCACCTCAATTCCTTCGTCCAACCTTTTTCCTACTGGAAGCTTCCAGCTTCTTCCTTCTGTCCTTCATGTTCTAAAATTCCCTAGCTGTCTCTTTTCCATCCACTGCATCACTCATTCAGCGGACTTCATTTACTTGGAAACTCACCTCCTTCAGTACTAAAAGACGTCATGGAATGTTCCTTTGATTCTCCAGTTTTCCTCTGTTATGTCCTACCTCTAGCTTCTAAAACCCTTACTTTCTGGGAAAGTCCCGTGCAAGCCACCTACTGGGCTTTGTTTCTAGTCTCATATTTAAAATTCCAAAGGCTATTTTTAATTGTTTAAAGTATGCTTTTATAGATCATTCTATTACATGACTGTAAAAACCTAGATCTCTCTAAGGAGTAGTTTTGGGTTTTTTTTTCCTTCTTCTACCTGCATAATTTCATTCTTTCCAGTTGTTTTTCATTGCTAGTTTTAAGGTCTACATTCTGCGCCGAGACCTATTTCAGATATTCATACTTAATGCAACAGACCACAAAGCTTTTTAGGAAGCTTGTCAAACATGAGGGACCATTACAGGGGATTAGGCTGAACCATTTGATCAACGAACTTCCAATGTCAGTATCTTCAGGTGTTTCCTCATGGGCTAGTCAGATCACCTAGACAAAAACCTTGCGATCCGTCAGGAGGCAAAGGCCAGGCTGCCACTTTCTGGGAGCCGAGCAGGGGAAGAGGGACGGCTTCCAGTCTGTGCAGAGTACTCACTCGCCAGCTCATCCCTGCCACCTTTCAACATCCTCTCATTCTGGAGCATACTGACCACTGCGATATTCACTCTGGCACAAGTCTGTCAGCTCTGCTAAGCCACACGCCGCTTCCACCCTGTATAGTTTCCCACCTTTGTGGCTCATCTCGTCATCCATTCTAACCTTTCTTATGGGGTCATACATTTGAAATTTTTTACCTTTTAGTGGAGTAGATGCTTGTGCACAATCTACTATCTTTAACTAGAAATTCATATGACAACAAATTTCTTTGCCTGGAAAATCCCATGGACAGAGGAGCCTGGTGGGCTACAGTCCATGGGGTCGCAAAGAGCTGGACAGAGCTGAGCAACCAACACTTTCAAGCTTCAAAAAAAAGAAAGAAAAGAAAAACCACTTGTCTATTATTTCCTCATCTTCTCAGTCTGGAACATTTTCCATTGAATTTCATTATGGAAGAAAATGAAGAATTAATTCTATTCCTTCTCCTCTCATTCTACACATCATTTCCCTCTCTCTCCATTGTCCCAACAAATGGGATCTTAGTTTACTTTTTTAACTTCAGCACTACTGATATCTGGAGCACATAACTATGTTGAGAGGATCTACGCTGTACGCTCTAGATGTTCAGCAGCATCCACAGCTTTTGTTTATTAGGTATCAACAGCACTCTCCACAAAGCTGCAACAACCAAAAATATCTCCAGTCACTGCCAAACGTCCCTCGAGAGGAGCAAAACTCAGTCCCAGTCTATAACCACAGCGTTAGATCAGCACTCAAGCCTTCACACTGCTGCTGCTGCTGCTAAGTCACTTCAGTCATGTCCAACTCTGTGCAACCCCATAGACGGCAGCCCATCAGATTCCCCCATCCCTGGGATTCTCCAGGCAAGAACACTGGAGTGGGTTGCCATTTCCTTCTCCAATGCATGAAAGTGAAAAGTGAAAGTGAAGTTGCTCAGTCATGTCCGACTCTTCGCGACCCCATGGACTGCAGCCCACCCGGCTCCTCCGTCCATGAGATTCTCCAGGCAAGAGTACTGGAGTGGGGTGCCATTGCCTTCTCTGAGTCTTCACACTGTGATTCTGTAAATACAATTCACAACTAAGCCATATGATAAGCCACAGTTTCTTCCCATTTAAAAAACTACTTAATTTAGCTGCGTGGGGTCTCAGTTGCAGCACACGGGATCTTTTAGCTGTAGCGTGCAAACTCTCAGCAGCAGCATGCAGGATTCTAGGTCCCTGAGCAGAGCTCAAACCTGGGCCCCCTGCGTTGGCAGCAGTCAGCTGCTAGACCACCAGGGAAGTCCTTGTTTTCCCTCTTAAGCACAATCAAAAGTTCTCCCACTAATTAATAAATGTCTTGTCATTGCTTTACTTTCTCTGTATCTGTCAGTAACTCAATCTTTCACTAGTTTTCTAAATTATTTTCTCGAGGTGCTCATTCAGACACACCAGTTTCATCTTGAAGACTATCCCTGAGCCTTCTGATCTGTTCCAATTTGGAATGTGCATCTAATACACATCTGTCATCCTATGCTGTCCGTTCACTAGCATCCTATGGTCCCCACGTTTCCACCCTACAC
This sequence comes from Oreotragus oreotragus, assembly GCA_006410675.1. Lineage (NCBI taxonomy): Eukaryota > Metazoa > Chordata > Mammalia > Artiodactyla > Bovidae > Oreotragus > Oreotragus oreotragus. The sequence goes on along the minus strand of SJYX01001774.1, from coordinate 7,778 downwards.
TAGACCTCATGTTCTTACATCCTGTCTTCCTCCTGATTAAGGTACTTCCTTATTTTCACTTAGCGCCACCTTCCATGCCTTCTGGAGAAAGAATGCAGGAGAGATAAATATGAAGACACAGTGAATTTGAAAATAGCTTTGTCCTCAGACTTGACAATTTGGCTAGGTAAAGAATTCCAGGTTGGAAATCATTTTCCTTCAGAATCCTTAAGACAGTGCTCTCTCCTGCCAGCCTACAATTTTGATGTGTAGACTGAAGCCACCTCAATTCCTTCGTCCAACCTTTTTCCTACTGGAAGCTTCCAGCTTCTTCCTTCTGTCCTTCATGTTCTAAAATTCCCTAGCTGTCTCTTTTCCATCCACTGCATCACTCATTCAGCGGACTTCATTTACTTGGAAACTCACCTCCTTCAGTACTAAAAGACGTCATGGAATGTTCCTTTGATTCTCCAGTTTTCCTCTGTTATGTCCTACCTCTAGCTTCTAAAACCCTTACTTTCTGGGAAAGTCCCGTGCAAGCCACCTACTGGGCTTTGTTTCTAGTCTCATATTTAAAATTCCAAAGGCTATTTTTAATTGTTTAAAGTATGCTTTTATAGATCATTCTATTACATGACTGTAAAAACCTAGATCTCTCTAAGGAGTAGTTTTGGGTTTTTTTTTCCTTCTTCTACCTGCATAATTTCATTCTTTCCAGTTGTTTTTCATTGCTAGTTTTAAGGTCTACATTCTGCGCCGAGACCTATTTCAGATATTCATACTTAATGCAACAGACCACAAAGCTTTTTAGGAAGCTTGTCAAACATGAGGGACCATTACAGGGGATTAGGCTGAACCATTTGATCAACGAACTTCCAATGTCAGTATCTTCAGGTGTTTCCTCATGGGCTAGTCAGATCACCTAGACAAAAACCTTGCGATCCGTCAGGAGGCAAAGGCCAGGCTGCCACTTTCTGGGAGCCGAGCAGGGGAAGAGGGACGGCTTCCAGTCTGTGCAGAGTACTCACTCGCCAGCTCATCCCTGCCACCTTTCAACATCCTCTCATTCTGGAGCATACTGACCACTGCGATATTCACTCTGGCACAAGTCTGTCAGCTCTGCTAAGCCACACGCCGCTTCCACCCTGTATAGTTTCCCACCTTTGTGGCTCATCTCGTCATCCATTCTAACCTTTCTTATGGGGTCATACATTTGAAATTTTTTACCTTTTAGTGGAGTAGATGCTTGTGCACAATCTACTATCTTTAACTAGAAATTCATATGACAACAAATTTCTAGAGGATACTAATCACAATCTAAAATGGGGTACAAAAACACCTAAGACAGAGAAATTCAATCCTATTCCCATCCCAATCCAGAAAAGTCCTGAAGATAAATTGGAAGATGAGAATAAGAAACATAACATAACATAACAGCAAAGTCTATTAATAGGAGAACATCCACACTTCTTTCACTCCTGACAGTCAGGAGTTTTCCTACAAAAGGTAGGAGAGGGAGGAACATCACCCAAGACTCTTGTCTAACTTTAGAAAACAGGTTTGAGTGTTGGCACACCAAAACAAAACTCCTGCACACTGGTATTCAAGGGTTCCCACCGTTTAAGAGCCAGCTCCCCATCTATTCTCATAAAGAAGCCTAGCAACACCAATAAGTCCTTCTACAGCCCCATCCTAAACATCTTAAAAAACCACCCAACATTTAAGGAAAACCTAATTCACGACAAAGAAAAAATTAAACTCATTTTAAAAAACTGGCTCTGAAGAAAAGTGTTGTCGAGGATATCTCCTGGAACCTTGATACTGCAAGTGTGGGCCCTGGGCCACCTGGAAACCTAACTGTGAGAAGAGACACATTTCAGTCCCATACAGGCTCAGAAAGCTTGCTCCCTAATGATCCTCTCAACGAAACAACTTTAGAATGTAAATCAGCAAAACAAGAATGAAAATAAAGAAAGCATAAAACAAATGATTCAACAGAGAAGAGACACAAGCTGGGAGAGCTGGGAAAAGGGAATTCTAGTGCAGTGCAGACTGGACTAGACAGTGAAGATCTCCAAGATAGCCTTCTCCTGGAAAAAGGATTCACTAGAAGAGCAGATGGCATAGCTGAGAGCAAGACCAAGGATATCTCAGGAGCAGATGAGGGTGTGATGGGGGAAGGCAGCTAGAAACCACAGGCATTTTGAGGGAGAAGGGTAAATGTACAAGAGAATCACAGTTCAAACACGAAGCAAAAAAAGTTAGAACAAAAGGGGGAAAAATATTAAAGAACGGCTAGAAGGAACCAAGGGATAATGGATAAAGCATATGCGTTTTTTGTCCAAAAGAAAAAAACTAAAAGGTATCATTTAGAGCAATTCGTAGAATGTAAGACAATTTATTTGGTCATTCTCTCTCAAGATTCTTAAAAAAGGATCTTGACTATGTGCAGAAGCCTAGCCATTGAAGTCTTTCCTCCACTATGAAAGTATTTACCCAGTCATGATGTATAACAAATGCCATTATTATTGTTCACCCCCTGCCATCAACCAATAGCAGAATATTTAAGATTTCATAATGTTACAAAATGTAACATAAATACTATCAATCTTAATTTTTAAGTCACTTGGACAGAAGCTGAGGAAGTAGATAAGAAATTGAAGAAGTGATGAGGCACTAACTGCCTCACCCTATCAAATACAGACTCAGTCGACACTGACATTCACAGAACAGAAATAAAACTTTTAAGCATAGTGAAGTCACAAAGATACGCAGTGGAACGATCTACAGTAGTGATATAACTGCACCGGAAGACGGACAAGAGCAACAGGAAGTGTAAACTAAAGTGTCTACCAAGATACACTAAATCCTCAATCTAAAGCTGACAGAAACAAGTACAAGTAAACTTTAAAATATTGAAATAGCCATTAGAAAACTTCACAAAATAAGTAAACTCTCCAGAGCAGAACTAGGATGAAAGGCGTTGGACGAGAGATTGTTGCTTTTCAGTTCACAAATTCATCTGTACTGTCTGATTTAAAAACAAAAACTAAAATACCTTACAGATGAGTACATTTTAAAAGTTAAAGGCAAACTTTTTAGAAACTTTTAAGAAAAAAAATTTTACACAGGAAAATTAAACTTCAATGCTTTCATTCCATGAATGTTTGTGATTTGTTTTATATATTTAAAAGTGTGTGTACATACCTACATGTGTATATTTTAAAAGCTAAAGTAAAATGCTTTTCACAAGATTTAGTTATGGGAAAAATTTCTCCACCTCACAAAAAAGTCATCTTTTCAATGTTTCCACAGATAGAAAAAGCATTAGCTCAAGGACTGAAATTAACACAAAAATGTTTCAGGTGAAATGAACACTTAAATGGTTATTTCATTAACCTATGCGATCACCAAAATAGCAATATTAGCTGCCAGAATATACCTTTCACCTTTTAACACAGGAGTGACCTTGCCATTTAATTCCTAAAGGGACCAAAATAAATAACTTCAAACTCTTTTTTAAGAGGAACAACTTAACAAACTGTAGTTTTCAGTTTTTACTTTCAAATCATGCTTTCCAAATCTTTAATAAGATTATTTAAATAGTACTGAAAAATATTTTTAACTTTCAACGTTATACACCATGGTGCACCAAAGGCGAATATCACCCCCCATACAATGGTGCTGATTTACTTTTACATTCACAAAGATACTGTATTATATAGTAGTTTTGGTTCACCAAAGCATTTTAGACAAGTCTTTTTGCTGTCTTCCAATTCCACTTCACCCAAAAGTTACCAGTTTTATCAGTTTGGTGTATATACTTTCAGAATTCTGTGCATGCACATAAACATGTATTCACAAAAACATTTAAAAATTTAACACAGAGCACCAGATGACTAGTTATTACACTCAGTAGTATATTGTGTACATTTTCAAGACACAAATCCTCTCTGGCTTACTGTTTGCTAACTGCCTTAGGAATTTCTAATGGCTGCCCAATATTCCTGTAAATGAAACACCTCATATTCAACTGCCTGAAAAATAACATTCTGTTTCTTAGGTAAGCTGTCTAACGGTCACAAAGTCATATCGTGAAAACTTAAGTCTCTTGCTCTAATTTCTCACATAAAAATCACTCTCAAATTTTACATTTCCCCAAAACATATTAATATATGGTCAATAACTAAACTGATTAGCAGGACTATGTAATTTACCAAAGATCAAAATAATAAAAGAAAAACACCTTAAAGATACCAATAAAGAAGAACTAAAACTGGAGAAAATACAAAGGGAGTGAAAACAAGAGTCGAGACCAAACTTATAAATCAAGCACTTTAAAAAGTACAAAAAAATCGAAGAAAAAAAAAAGATGTTAACAAAGTACAAAAAAACTAAACTTTTTCAATTTAAGCTTTATTTTCATAGAAAATAAGTATGAAATTTTCTGATAGAGTCCATAAGCAAAAGCCAGAAATGTTAATATTAAAAATCTTTAAATTAATCAAAGATACTGTAAACATTAACTTGAAAATGGTATTACTTTTAAAACCTGAAGTTTTAAGAAATGGTTATTTGGTTCTGAAATGGAGCACGCGTCATCAAGGACATCCCCATCCTCTCTCTCACCTCTTGTTTAAAGGAAAGTTTTAGCCTCCTAAGCTAAATTTCATTCAGAGAAGCAAGAAAATGCAGAAAACTAAGGAAAGCAGTCAAGCAAGACAAGACTGGCTTAACCACAAAACAAAGTCAAGGACCTTTAGTTCCTGCGCAAGGCCTGTAGGTAGTATCCTGAGCCGTATCCTTCAGCTGTTTTGTAAAAACTAAAACCCTCACCTGGTGGAAGAAGCCAGCTGCATGCTAACCACCAACAAGCAGACCTCAGACCCTGAAAACCAGGCTGATAATTTGAAATTCTATAATGCCACCCTGTTACCTCACCACCACCTAACCAGAAAGAGGTCCAGGAGTGATGACTCACCACGACCCTGTCCCTCATCTTCCCTTTGCGTCTGTCTTTTAAGCATGAACTGCCATTCTTCCTTGCAAGGCCCAGCAGTGAATGCAGCAGTACTTCCCTTCACCACAATTCCGTATCAGTACAGGTTTTGCTGCATGTCAGGCAAGTAGACCCTAGTTTGGCTGGATAACCGTTTCCTATTAGTTTATCAAGTAGCTAGCCCTAATTTTTAAACACATCAACCATGCGGGTCCAAAAAACAGTAACTACCAATAATTTCCTTAAAGCAAAGTTTTCTGTATTCCAAAAGATCTGTATAAAATAGTTTAAATACAATAACACTTCTCACTTTCATGCCCTGGAGAAGGAAATGGCAACCCACTCCAGTGTTCTTGCCTGGAGAATCCCAGGGACNCAGTAACTACCAATAATTTCCTTAAAGCAAAGTTTTCTGTATTCCAAAAGATCTGTATAAAATAGTTTAAATACAATAACACTTCTCACTTTCATGCCCTGGAGAAGGAAATGGCAACCCACTCCAGTGTTCTTGCCTGGAGAATCCCAGGGACGGGGGAGCCTGGTGGGCTGCCGTCTATGGAGTCACACACGACTGAAGCGTCTTAGCAGCAGCAGCAGAAAACCAAGTAGGACTCTTGAACACGTAACAGATGTTTAACATGAAGTCTACAAAACACTATTATTTTTAAGTAGGATTACACACATCAAATCACCTTCATAACGGTTGATATGACTTCTTCAAAGGATACAGTCTTCGGTAAAAATACAATATAAACCCAATATTAATGGGACAACCGGGCTTCCCTCATAGCTCAGTTGGTAAATCATCTGCCTGCAATGCAGGAGACCCAGGTTCAGATTCCTGGGTCGGGAAGATTCCCTGGAGAAGGAATGGTAACCCACTCCAGTATTCTTGCCTGGAGAATCTCATGGACAGAGGAACCTGACAGGCTACAGTCCACGGGATCGCAAGAGTCAGACACGACTCAGCAACTAAACCACCACCAATGGGACAATTAGTTTAGATGCCTGTAAAAAGTATAAATTACCTATCTTTTCTAAACCACCCGTATCCCTATTAATTCATACACAACTATTGCTCATCTTTCCTAATACTACTCATATTTTTCTGACTACAAAATGTACATCCTCTAAAAAAATTTTGGAAAGATGAATCAGAAAAACCATAATTCCACTTTTGACATGTTCTCCCAGTCATTTAACCTAACAAACATCAAACCTCTTTTTTTCTTAAGTTATAACCATATCATCACTAAAGTACAGTGACGGTAAGTCTTAGTGGTTGCAGAATTAGTCTCTTTACTTACCTACATGTACTTCTGTGAAGTAATAACATTAGAGAGGACTTTCTATTTCATCCCGCAGTGTTAAAAAAAAAAAAAAAGGCACAGGCATTAGAAAGAAAAAGGCCTATATTTCAAATTTTGATTTTCTAAATTAAGATGAAAATGACCTTGTATAAATTACAATGTAAGTCTGACAGATGAAAATGGAAAAAACTGCATCTACCAAACAGGATTATTTTGAGAATTAAATGATACATGTGAAGAGAGCAGCCAGTGTCTGGTTGGCACCCAGTAGTAACTCCACTAGTATCAGGTCTTCCTTTCCCCTTAAAATCGTGAATGCAACACAACTACTAAAAGCCAGACTTTTAGACAGAAATACAGTGAAAAGTGGTCGTTTTAATCAAAGCTTGTATTCATTTGTAATTTAAATTATTTCACAACCCACTTACACCAGCGAAAACTCAGGTTATTACTACACCAAAAACATTTCCTTTTCCTGAAGTAAAATTTTAAGCCTATTTTACACATGCTTGAAAGTACACTTGCTTGGCTATCTGAAATTATAGCCAACATGAGAGAAGAACGCAGAAAATTTCTCTTGTAAAACTAGGCTGCTGCTAAGTCGCTTCAGTTGTGTCCGACTCTGTGCGACCCCAGCCCACCAGGCTCCCCCGTCCCTGGGATTCTCCAGGCAAGAACACTGGAGTGGGTTGCCATTTCCTTCTCCAATGCATGAAAGTGAAAAGTGAAAGTGAAGTCGCTCAGTCGTGTCCAACTCCTAGCGACCCCATGGACTGCAGCCCACCAGGCTCTTCCGACCAAGGACTTTCCAGGCAAGAGTACTGGAGTGGGGTGCCACCCAGCAGCTGAGAATACCGTTCAAGAAAGATAATTAAGAGATGGAGGGAAAAAGCATCTTTCTCCTTCCCCTCAAGACTTTTTTCTTCCCCTCACTCCCAAGGATAAGTTCGGGGAAGAACAAGAGAGTAATTTTTCACAGCAATTTAGAGAGAACGCCACGGACATATAATACCACCCCACCCCCCGCGGGACGGGGGGTAAATTTGAAAACTGTTCTCTACGTAGCTCCGAACTTGGGACTCCAAGACTTAAAAACCTTGGGATCTTTCAACAGAACTGGGGAATGAGATGGAGGGAAGAGAGAGTAAGACGGTCTGCAGAAGTCAGAGTCAGAAAAAGCAACGGGAGGGGGAGGGGCAGCCCCCAAAATGCCAAAGACCCAGACTTTAGCGAAGCTGCTTAGCTTGCGGGAAAGCAAAACAGTTGAGTAACTAAGAAAATGAGGAAATCCCAGCGCTGCGAGAGGAGGGATGGAGGAGAGTGCGTGAGAAACTGGGAGGCAGAGCGGAAAAAGGTTGGCGTCGTCGGAGATAAGAGTCTACAGGGAAAGGGAGCAGACACGGGACGGGAAAGCCGGGACAAGGATGTGGACCAGGAGAGAAGACGCGGAGGTCTCCGGGGTCGCCGAAACTGAGGGGGGGGGCGGGGGG